>OW240913.1:222629062-222690606 GCA_933207985.1 Pelobates cultripes
AGGTTAAATTATAGACTTATGTATTCGGTTGTAAGTTTCCTGTGTCATTATTGTGGTCAAGTCATCTACTGAATATGTACTTTGACCCTTAAACTTATCGTAACCTCAAAACTGTTGTTTACACTAAAATTTAGCAAATTGGAAATGTGACTATATTTGGAGTTCTGATTAAGCTAAACACAGGGCTAGTTTCTGGGTTTACAGCATAAGAGGCTAGGAAAATGTAATGTGATTCAGATTACTTTTTGTTAATCTCTTGTCCATCATTGGAAACTCAGCTGCTCATCACACACACCAAGTCTCCCCAGTCCAAAAGATAAACATGATTCCCTCCTCCTGCAAGATTCTGGCACTTAGTAGCTCAGAAATCAAAATTTCAGCCAATTACCTGATTGGCCTGAATTCGTCTAAATTGCATTTCAGTTTGAAATAAACCTCCAAATCTACTAGAGGCGTTAAGATAGTTTAGCCATTATTTTTATTTTTATAACTAACCCATGTTACCTGTGTTTTGTTCGGGAGTAGCAGAGGTGGCTGCAAAAAACATAGCACAAATATAAAACAAATTTTTGTGGAAACATATCACATGAATTTTTCAATAGCCTTTTCAAACCGCAGTGCAATACAGAATAATTTTAAGGACATGCAAATTCATATAAACATTAAAGAAAAAAATATTTAGATACCTGTCAGAAATTCAAGAGTATATTTGACTAGAAATCCATGATTATTTATAAGTTACTATGTTGTTAAAGTAATGCAGATTAATGTAGTCATTCTGGAGCATATAGCCCATCCCTACATGCAGTGCTCCTCAACCCTCTCCTCAAAGCACACCTAACAGTCCAGGATTTAGGGATTACCCAAGTGTGTCTAAGGTGTTTAAAAAAATAAAAAATCCCTTAGACTTTAAGGTGTTTTTTTTTTTCTAAACACTTTAGACACTTCTGGGTAATCCCTAAATCCCAGACTGTTAGGTGTGCTTTGAGGAGAGGGTTGAGAAGCACTACAACATGGACAGCTTTGTGAACATTGCATTTTCTTTAACCCCTTAAGACCAGAGGGTGTACTATTACGCCCTATTCTAAGCGGCTCTAAACGCCGCCGGGCGTAATAGTACGTCATCCGGTCTTTTCCTACTTACCCAGTCGCCGGCGATCCCACGCCAGCGATCGCGGTTCCCAGGGAGCCCCCCGCGGCACGTCCGACGTCCTGGAAGCCCCCCGGCCATGTCAAGACACTACTAAAGATAACCTGGGATGCTTTCGTTGCCTGAAATGTACAGCCTGCAACATTATGACACCTGGGAAACATTATGACACCTGGGAAATCTTTTTTTCCATCTAAGGACTGGCAAGGATTACAAGATCAGGCACAGAATAACATGCAGCATAACGCATGTGGTGTACTGCATCATGTGCCCATGCAGTCTTGTGTAGATTGGAAAAACATCTAATTATTTGAGAGAACGCATGAGAGGGCATAGATCGGCCATTAGACTGGCTCTAATGAGTGGCTCAGCTGCCACTCCAGTAGCAAGACATTTCTTGGAACCAGGATATACCCTGCCAGTATTACGATTTATGAGTATTGACCGTGTCCCCATTTCCTTGAGAGGGGGCAATCGAGACAACCAATTATTAAGAAGAGAGGAATTCTGGATATATAGATTGGGGTATGTTGGGGCATGTTGTCTCCATATGGACTGAATGAAAAGAATCCATTATATTGTTTCCTCCCTAGACGTTAATTTATTCTGAGATATGGAAGCATGGAAATAGGAAATTCTCTGTATATATTTTTGTATATACTTTTGCATATATTTGTCTGTATAAATATTTTTTCGTATATGCTTTTCTTGTAATTTCTTCCATGCAGTAACTACGATGAACATGCATTTTGAGATAAATAAATGTGTTGCTTTATGTAAATTTTGGAATTTTCATGTGTGTAGGGTAGACTTGTATGCTGCGTTGGTTCCCTTTCAGTATATTTTCTTACTTGCATATGACTGTTGCAACTCTGATTTCCTAATGTGAGAGTGAGTATACATTATTGATACAATTTATTTTGACTTTATATAACCATCTCGTATTTGTCTCATGCACCGGCTTATGGTGCGGAAATGATGTGTGTGGGATTCCACGGGATCTTTTCACAATTACGTTATACATACCTCATGGTTTTTCTATCTTCTTTTATTTTTTACTATGTGGACTCTCACATCCATCTACTGTATCTTCTAAATAGTCTTTATCTACATCTTTTAGTCCAGCACTTTTCATTCCATCACTTGGTGTGATACAAAGGGTTAATGGATTTTCGTGACGTTTTTCAAAAATGTACACGTCACCTCTGACATCACAGGATTTCATTTCACACCTGTTTCACTCTTAATTAGCAATATTTTAGCACTTTTTTATTTTACCTTTGTAAATTGTCTTGAAAAAAATCCGGGTGGACTGAAACGTTGACACTGTATGATATTTGTTAAATAAAGCACATTTTTGAAACTTAGTAAGTCCTTCGAGTGCACTCTTCTCGGAACATATGAATTGGCTGGAGGTAGCACCAAGGCGAGTACAAGACGGGGAAAAGTGAATGCGGGGAACAAGGAATTATATATATATATATATATATATATATATATATATATAATGTATGATTATAGAATGTAACTAAACCCATATTATTTTTGCCTAGATTAGGTGTTAAAAAAAAAACAAAAAAAAAAAACTAATAAAATCTGTCAACATTGAAGTTGCTGTTTAGTGGATAGGTGAGTGCACTGGATCTTGTGTATTGTATAAATTGGCCCCCAGCAGCACCCCATTTATGCATGTTCAGGTGAGTGCAGCCCTCTGGTTTATATATATATATATATATATATATATATATATATATATAATAATTAATTTATTTATTTTAATTTATTTTACATTTAATTTCTTAAAGTCCAAGTCGGACTGAAACGTTTACTGTACCTTTGCACAAATAAAGGATATATTGCACAAGACTACAAACCCTCTGAGTGCATGTCTCTGGGACGTTTTATATATATATATATATATATATAAAATGTAAAATACATGAAAATAAATTCATTAATTAATATTAATAAGAAAAATATAAATAAATAAGGTTGTTGCATTTAAATTGACTGAGCAAATAGAGCAACTACTTTTGCGTTAAGCTTGAAAATTCTTCTGCAGAAATTATTCGGATGATTCAGAAGGCTTTCAGGAGCGATGCAATAAGAGGTGTGCAAATAAACATATGGCACAAATGTTTCAAAGACGGCTGAGAATCTGTTGAAAGATTTGGCTCCCTGTGACTTCTGGCTTTTCCCAAAACTAAAATTACCTTTGAAAATGAAGAGATTTCAGACGTTTGAGATTCTGGTAACTATGACAAGGCTGCTGATGGCAATTTTGTTTTAAAAAGTGGAAGAGTCTCGAGTAGAAGTCTGTGAGATCCCAAGATGCCTACTTTGAAGGGGACAGAGGCATCATTGTCCTATGTACAATGTTTCTTGTAACTTGTATCTATCTTTTTTTTTTTTATTGTATGTGGCTGGATACTTTTCGGACAGACCTCGTGTGTGTGTGTGTGTGTGTGTGTGTATATATATCCACATTCACACACAAACTCATTTTTATTTAGCCACTATTTGCCCATTATCAAGTAGTTGGTGGTCTGCCTGATATTCCAAGCAGTCCCCCTGCAGGCAGATTTGTAGACTGCCATTCCGACCATGTAATCAGCATGTGAACGGCCGGACTTGCTGATTTGCAGGGGTAGGTGAGTACAATATGCCGCGGGGGGTGCAGATCTTTATGGTGTTCTATGCCTCTGCAATTGTTTTTAAGTCCACAAAGTACATGGTGGCATAGAATGCTGTAATGGAAAGAAATATATGCATCTGTAAAATATATTATACTGTAATGTAAAAGTATCATTTATTTACCTGGATTTTCTGTTGAAATGTGATAGAAATCTGTAGATGAGAAAAGAGATTTTTTTTTTTTACACTCTTTAATTTTGTGAGTTATAAATGAAAGAACAGCATATTATGTAAGTGCACATAAATAAATTTGACAAAGAGTCTGGACATGCATCACATAGCTGAACCTACTCAATTTTAGTTTTTAGTTAACTAAGGTACCCAATCTCTCCTATGTTACGTTGAAGCTTTCATCTGGGGGGATGCGGGTGTTGAACTTCTGGCGCCTTGTGGTTGATTGGTACAGTGCCATTAAACATATGCTCTTGTAAGGCACCAATGGGAAGGTAAATAAACTGGGAAGCCTTCAATAGTTATGCAGTGGGGCTTAATGGAACTTGTGCCTAATTGAAAGGCCGTGGTCGTATGTAGAGCGTGCATTAGCTTGCTTTATAGATACAAGTGGTAACCTTGCACGCTATATGTGTGTGTGTATGGGGGGGGGGGAGGAAATACAGGGATAAGCTAGTAGCTTCGCTATAAGCTTATTGAGCCAGTTCAACATTAATAATAAAAACAATATTAAACAACAATATTAAACAACAATATTCAAAAAGAAGAAAAACAAATCTAAGTGAAACTTTATGGAGTTAAGGACACAAGTATATGCAGCAGCACGTTTCATGTAGGCAAGGTGGTTGTCTCTGGCCCTCCCCCTCTGGGTACAAATGGGGTGATTCCCGCAATAGTCCAAGCTGGAAGTTCTGGCAATGAGGCTGGTATGCCGAGGGATTGCAGGAAGGCTAGTACTTCTGTGAGATGTGACATTACATATGTCTTGCCCGCCCTGACGGCAATGAGTCGGTGGAGGCCCCACTTGTAGGGGATTGAATTCTCCTAGAGAAGCTGGGTGACTGGTTTAAGGGATCTAAGCTGTGCCTATAAAAGTCCTGGTAAAATGCTAGCTGTGCCCCTTTCAAAGATACTATGGGGGAGCCCCTGACTGCCTCCATGATTACTCCATGGTCAGAGTCCTGCACTAATTTCAGCAAGACATCTCTGGATAATTCTTAGGCTGTGTTAGTCACCCTGTTGAGTAAGAAGCAGGAATCCACCACCGGTTGCTTTAGCTGCTTGGGCATTAGGAGAGTGGTAAGGAGCCTCCAGCATTATTGTGAGAGTTCGGCTCCATAAATTGTTTCCGATAATCCCCGGATCCTCAGGTTATGTGCCCTGGTCCTGTCTTCCATGCAGGCTATCTGAGCCTGGTGTTCAGCACATTGTTTCTGTAGTACTTCTATAGCAGCATGAGTGGCTGATTGTGCTAGCTTGGAGCCCTCCACGCTTTCCTTCACTGCATGCACTCGAGTTGTGAGAGTGGATACTTCTTCACGGACTGGTACCATGTCCGCATTAAACATGGCCTGGATCTCCTTCATTAAGGCCTTGAGCTTTTGTGGATGGAGCATAGTCTTCCACCTCTGTGATTGTCTGTGGCCCTGTTCGCTGCCTGGGTGGAGGGGAGAGGTCAGCTGTAATGCTGTTCACATCCAAGACCAGCGAGGTATAGGCCTCAGCGGGCACCATCTTGGCGGGTTCAGAGCGTGCAGTCGTGCGCAGAAATACCCTGATATCTCGGGAAACTGAGCCTGGATCCGATCACTGATTTTTATTTTTATTCCCCATGTCGTCGGGAATCTGGCTGTAGCTGTTTGAACCCAGTGGTGGGGCTGGCGTCGGCAAATAGACAGATTTTTTAGGGCTGCTTTTTTGGAGTTGTTTCAAGACGCATCCAGCTTGGAGAATTTTTTTTAAAAAAATCATTCTTTTGAAATCAATAGGTAAATAAATGCTAATTTACTCTCTATTTTGCTACATCTCACCCATGTGTATACCGTTATTTAATATTATGTTTACTTATCCATATAAATATGTAATTGTGGGGTTTTAAAAATAAAATTTAAATGTAGAATTCAACAAATCTTTGTCTTGCAAATGTATGCCTCCATCTTAGCTTCCTGACAACCATTGTTATAATATCTCTCCTTGGCACCTATCAATCACAATAAAGAAAACCCACAATGTTTATATTTCTTCTACTTAGTTGCAGTGTTTGCACTGTCTCTACCTTTTCTGAACTGGATTATGATGTAATTTGTTAAATCTTTAATACAAATTTAAAAGAAAATGGAACATCTCTTGAGAAAAGGTTAACACAAGTTATATGTGTTTTCAATGTTTTATTTAATGGTACAAATTCCACAGAAGTAAACATTCTGATATTTTCTGTGATTGTTCAAACAACAGCCAGTTAAATAGATACTGTAGGCACCATATCATCTATAGCTTAATTAACCAGTGTTGTCGTATAGATCCCTGCAGCCTCACTGCTCAATTCCCTACTATTTAGAGATAAATCACCTTTGTTTCCATTTATGCAGCACTAACCACACCTTCCGTGGCTGTGACTGACACAGCCTTCATGAAAAGAAAATGGATTAATTTTCAATCAGATGTTAACTTGCTTGAAAATTGCTAGAAATTGTAATATCCTGCTTTGTACATTTAACTTTAATTACAAACAGAAGGCTTCTGCAAGGTCTAGAAGTCTATTATTAACCGAGCAAAATTAAACAGAATGTGCAATAAAATAAGTTTAAACATTATGAAGGCTGTGTAAATCACATGCAGGGAGGAGTGGCTAGGGGAAGCTGGTAATGTATCTCATAAATGACAGATAATTGAGAAGTGAGACTGAATGAGCATGATCTGTACACCAAAACTGCTTCATTAAGCTAAATGGTGCCTATAGTATTCCTTTAAATCACTTCGTGTATGCAGCCTTAGTCACACCTTCCCTGCATGTGACTCAAACAGCCTTCCTAAACACTTCCTGTAAAGAGGGTGTTTTATAATACCATGCATTATAAAAATATATCTAATTGATATAATTTGCTTGTGTTTGGAATTCATTAGATTTCAACTTAAAGCCATATTAAAGTCTTTAGGTACAAGCCAACTAGTGAAACATTGACACTTTAAGCATCAGAACCACTAAAGCTTAATGCAGTTGTTTTGGTGTAAACATATTGTCCCTGTGTTTGACAAACATGTACCTAAGGATACCTCTAGTGACTAAGTGCTTTCCATTATAGTTGTGCAATCTTTGAAGGGCTTATGCTATTCTCACTGTACATGAAGACACCCTCAAAATATAGATGCATTAGTATAATGTATCTCAACAAGGATATGCTCATAGGTGCATCATGGGGTATGGTGAAGCATTTGAAGCACTTGCCTACACCCAAATAGAAACCTAAGGCATGAGTTTTCTAGAACTTTATTTATAATAGCTATTACAATTTTTCACTTTATCATTCTTTTAATTTTTAAATCGTGATTTGCATATTCTTTTTCTGTTTATTTTTAAATAAATGTACACTATACAGGAACATTGGAATGAGTGTACACAAAGTGTTTCTAAAAGAGCGATCATCCCAGACCGAGCGCTACCATACGGCTACCAGGAGGTCGCCTTGAGGTGCAAAGATGTCCCAGTGACCAGCGGGAGCACAGTGAACTTCATTCCCACTGGTCACTTTTTGTAGCAATGCCCATGTTACTGTCAGGATTACTAGTTGATCCAGCACATAGAATTGTGTCACACAGATGAATAATAGGTAACGTATTACCGGGCCTTAGAATGGCTGGACTTAACATACCAAAAAGTAGTCAGGATACTTGCCAAGGTCAAGGGAAAAAAGAAAGAGACACATTGATAAGGGAAAGTCAGAAGTCAAAATCAAACCCAAAGTTAAAAACCAGAAGAAACTTGAATCAGGAACGAGCTCTTGGACAACTACTAGGGAAACCACAACAGGACACTGAGCAGGATGAGAACTTGGCCTAAATACCCCTCCCCTGGATCTAATAGGCTGTAATTGGCCTTTGACCCCAAAGGCAGTTACCAGGTTTCCATTTGCATAATTGCTGCTCAGCACAAACCCTCCTGTGTATTTGATTGCTGCTCGGCACAACTTTTCCTGTCAGAACAGTAAATGTCATCACATTTTTATATGCGGATGAATATGTGAGAGTGACTCATTTACCGAGCTGGCTGTGTGATGTGGGAGAAAGCATGTCGGGGGGGGGGGGTGGAGCAGCTGCGGACAATCTCTTCATGAGTTAAGGGTCACTGGGATACATGGCATCATATCATGGTGGCCGATTGCTGTGTAGAGATAAGGGACGCTACTTCAGCATAGCCTAGGCACCTGTTTAGAGATGATAAGAAACAACAAGAGATAGTGTGTGTTACGGTACCTTCAGTAATAAATGTACAACCCGCCGTTTAGTGAATGCTCCCCGTTCGCAATAATGTTGTCTGTAAGCGTATGCAATACAACCATGCGAACTGCCAGCCAGGGAACACTCCAAACTCCCGAACGGTATCCGTACGGCTCCTTCCCTTCACGAGCCGCAAGTTCACGAACTGCCAATATCAGCCGAACGCCAATATCTTCCAAGCGGCAAATAATTCCAAAGCAGTCTCTAGTCGCCGGTAATAAAATCCCCCCAATAACGAGACCAAGCTCCGCATTGAGGGTAAAACACGAACTGAGTTTACTGTGGGCTACCTGCCCGTATTTATGCAGGTCTCCCACTTGGTGGACACTCCCCTAGGGGACCAAATGGGAGACTGGAATAACAGATGGACATGGGGACATTTCAGACGTACAATCACACGATATTCCCAGCATACATCACAGTTTCCTCCCCTCTGCCCGGGAGATAATTGAGAAGTAATTCAATTATCTCCCAGAGCAGAGGCAAATCGCCATTTTAAATACAAGTCACAAAACACATAAAAATATATAACTTTATAACTGCCGAACATATTACATTCGTGTAATACATCCCCAGATAGCCTGGATCTGAGTGCATATTATTGACGAATAGCGCTCAGATCCCATAGCACAGTTCAATCGCCATGGAGTCAAAGTCTATTTCAGTTCTTCGGTATGCGATTGACTCCATGGGAAGGCTATCTGGGGTAAGTCCATTCGTGCCTTTACATCTCCCAAACGGCCGGTGTTCGCACACTTCTGTCGATTGAAAAGGGAGGTCGACGGCTTCAGCGGTGTTCGGTTGAAAAAGTGTCCGTCTTCAGTTCCATGAAATAACCGTCGAACACCACTGGTCTTTTGCATGATTAAAATGGCCGCCGCCTCGTGGTCGACATACGAACGACGACCACCCTGTATTCGGTTTTAATTGAGAAGTGTCTGTGGTTAACCGCAACATTCTAATTGGGATCAATAGGTTAACCAGAAGCACACTTCTCTTCTGGGTGGCCGTCCGTTCGGCAGAAAAGTACATTCACTTAAACAAGGCATACGAACGGGTAAATTCATGCAAACGGCAAAACAGACGAACACAGCAATCTTAGTTCATATGGATGGATCTGTCACAGTGTGTGTGTGTGTGTGTGTGTGTAAGAGCCAGTATGTGTGTATAAGCAGTGTGTGTAAGAGCTAGTGTGTGTGTATAAGCAAAGTGTGTGTATAAACAGTCTGTATGTGTAAAAGCAGTGTATGTGTGTGTAAAAGCAGTGTGTGTGTGTGTGAGAGAGACAGTGTGTGTGTAAGAGTCAGTGTGTGTAAAGAGCTGGTATGTATAATCAGTGTGTAAGAGCCACTGAGTGAGTGCGTGTGTGCGTGTGTGTGTGTGTGTGTAAGAGCCAGTGAATATGTGGGTGTTTAAGCCTGTGAGTGTGTCTGTGTGTGTGTGTGTATAAGAGCCAGTGAGTGTGTGACACAAGGGGGTTAAGAGACCACAAAATTGTAATAAAGACACAAAAGTATTAAAAGAACAACAAACAGGGGATGCACTATACAAAAAGGGAAAAAGAAGTAAAAAAGGTGGCAAGGGGGTGGGGCCTGACGACCATGGCCAACAGACATGCATGCAGTGAGCTCCTCTCACAAATTAAGCCAAATCGAGCAGAAAACTGGTTGATACCCCCAAAACACAACCAAAGAGACGACATTCTGTACCTGCACGAGGGCAAACACTCATGGATGAATCCAGAGACTCACCTGCCAACTTGCAGTCAATAGATACTTCTGAGGCCTACACATGTGGAGGGACCCATGGGGGGAGGAAACGGCCGATACTCCAACCTGTGGCCGCCGAGCTATTGCAAGCAACCCATTCCCCCCCCTTCTGGACCAGTGGCGGTCATCCCGGTCCCTGCTGGGGATAAAGAAGCAGAGAGCACCCCACCGAGCCACACAGCTGCTTCCCGCTCCTGAGCCGGAACCAGCATGACCGATGGAACAGAGGATAGCGAGGAAGCTACTTGGGAAACCAAATTCAATGCTAAATTCGATGCCATATGTGCATAGTTTTGGAGCCGGATTGAAACCCGCGCACAGCAGACGCGACCACCTACCACACCTACCCCACAGCACCAGAAGGCAGCCACCCCGGAGACTGGCCCCATTGAGTCGGCGGGTCAAGATCCGCACACGGATGGCGCTCTAGCCCGCGCCGCTTACCCTTCTTCTGAGCCGGGCACTCACCTGGAGGTACCTCTCCCATGCCAGCTGTACACCTGGGGAAGCCTCCACAAATCGGAGAAACCCTCTGCCCACAATCCTCGAAAAGGGACCAACGGCAAGAAGGCGCGAGTGCCCCGTAAGGCCTCAGGCCAAAGACACACGGCGATTGGACACCACAGGTCTGGGAGCAGTGGGAAACGACCGACACCCAGGTCAGCCAAACGACCACCTGTGACGAAAGACCAGTCTAACAAGACACCACTGACCCTTACACATACACGGGACTGACAGGGCCTCCCCTCAAGAACGGACTTATTTAACCAGGCACCACCACTACCATCGACGGGGATCGGCTGAACCTATTGCTGGACTTAAAGCTGGCCTTCCATACTACTGGCCATGGACACTACATGCTCGGATAAGTACACTGGGTACCCATTTCCTTCCAGCCCACAACCGACTGTATCATCTTGCTTAACGCAGCCTTAATGCTTAAAAGTCTATAGACCATTCTAGCATACCAGCTGATGTACTAGCCAGTATAATACAATGACTAGAATGTCCCTTGTGAGAAAGTATCACCTCTTTTCCACTGTCGTTAACAATCTCAAGCACACAATATATAAAAGATAGGGAATTTAGGGCTTCCGCTGATGTGCCTAAAAATAAAGGACAAAATGTAGTGCAATATTGTCTGGAACTGTTATAAAATTAAATATTGCATTACACTCACAGATTCAAAATGATTAGAGCATATTAAAGGTGCCTCCCCATGATGTAGATGGGGGGGTCTTTCGAAATCCTCCTTCAGTGATGACCGCAGGTTTCCCCGGCTGCTAGAATGATCCAATGATCCAGCCACAATGAAAAGCTCCCAAAAAATAGTTTTATTTATAAAAACAAAGATATGGAGGAATACAAATGCATGAAAATAAATATAAATGAAATATAAAAAGTCCACAGGTCCCACTCGTTTCGTTCTTGTAACGGCACCCCGGGCATAAAAGGGAATAACAGCCATTTAGGAGATATTCCCTTCCAGATATACAGGCAGCTACTGTAGACACCAATCCGCCGAACAGGAAACCATATGAATGCCGTAAACAGACGAATAGGAAAAACCATACGAAAGGTTTACACTCCTAGCAGTCGAACTGGAACAGCATACAATAAATCCCCCCCCCAAGAACGAGACAAAGCTCCGTGTTGGGGGTCAAGCAGTGAACAGACAGAGCTGGGGGTTTATTGTTCTTATATACACATTCTTACACATTACTACCACCCACAGGGTTTTGTAAAACAACCAATAAACAAGTACAATACACTCAGACACTCCCACACAAAATCCTCCCCTCTGCCTATGATACAATTACCTTACACAATGGGTTAATGTAATTATCACAGGCAGAGAAATACAGTTTTTCCACATTATTCATAACTTTAAAAGTATGCATCACATTCACTTACATTTTCAGAATCAGCATACTCCAAATACAAACATACGTCAAAATCATACAAATTGGTCCAGTGGGTCAAAAGATAGATCGAAGTCCTTTATGACCAAATAAAGCATGGCTTTTGTGCCCAAAACCAGTTCCACAGAGTCTTCTATCCAGGAGATAATTGGGAAGTAATCCAATTATTTCCAAGGACAGAGGCAAAACTCCATTGAACACATGGTAGCAAAAGACAATAAAATACATAAACATATATAACTGTGCAGCTATTGCATAAAACAGGTACATTCAACATATCCCCAGATAGCTTAGATCTGAGCGCACATTATTACTGAATGGCGCTCAGATCACATACAGTTCAATTGCCATGGAGCCAAAGTCTTTCACATAGTCTTTCGTTATACGAATGGGCTCCATGGCATAGCTATCTGTTCAAATAGTCACGAATGACCCAGCTTTCGTGTCTTTGCGGGGGAAAATCGGGCATTTCAACATGGGGCCATAGTCTAAAGGCAGCAGGCGGGCAACCAAGCTCCTCCAATGCACAGTGGCGAGGAGTCTCGTCACAGTTCTATATAAGAACTTCCTCAGGGAACACTTCTGTATAAAACCACAATCAATATGCAACAAAACCAAAGGCAAAGGCAATCTAACATACCGCTCTATCAGTCTTCTATAAATAGGGCTAATCCCTTATAATCCATTGGTGGAGATAATGGGCGTCTTCTCTTCGGGTCCTCGTTATTTGCTGGTAGATTTTCTTTCATGTGTAAATCGTTAACCGGCAAAATGAGCACTCAGATCGTATTTTCAACCAACACTTTCCTTGTGTAGTCATAGTGATATAAGGTGTATTAACAGTGTTTTTGTTTACATTTATTTGGAGATAATTCCCCCCAGTGACCAGAGGGGGAGTGTGACAGACCCATCCGTATGAACTAGAATTGCTGTGTTCGTCTGTTTTGCCGTTTGTATGAATTTCCCCATTCGTATGCCTTGTTTAAGGGAATGTACTTTTCTGTCGAACGGAACTACCGAACAGACGGCCACCCAGAAGAGAAGTGTGCTGCTGGTTAACCTATTGATCCCAATTAGAACGTTGCGGTTAACCACAGACACTTCTCAATTAAAACCGAATATAAGGTGGTCGTCGTTCATATGTCGACCACGAGGCGGTGGCCATTTTAACCATGCGGTTATTTCATGGAACTAAAAACGGACACTTTTTCAAACTAACACCACTGAAGCCGTCGACCTCCCTTCTCAATCGACAGAAGTGTGCGAACACCGGCCGTTCGGGAGATTTAAAGGCACAAATGGACTTACCCCAAGATAGCCTTCCCATGGAGTCAATCGCATACCGAAGAACTGTAATAGACTTTGACTCCATGGCGATTGAACTGTGTGTATGGGATCTGAGCGCTATTCGCCAATAATATGCACTCAGATCCAGGCTATCTGGGGATATTACACGAATGTAATATGTTCGGCAGTTATAAAGTTATGTATTTTTATGTGTTTTATGACTTGTACTTAAAATGGCGATTTGCCTCTGCTCTAGGAGATAATTGAATTACTTCTCAATTATCTCCCGAGCAGAGGGGAGGAAACAGTGATGCATGCTGGGAATATTGTGGGGTTGTATGTTTGAAATGTCCCCATATCCTTCTGTTATTCCAGTCTCCCATTTGGTCCCCTAGGGGAGTGTCCACCAAGTGGGAGACCTGCATAAATACGGGCAGGTAGCCCACAGTAAACTCAGTTCATGTTTTACCCTCAAAAGCGGAGCTTGGTCTCGTTATTGGGGGGGGATTTTATTACCGGCGACTAGAGACTGCTATTTGGAATTATTTGCCGCTTGGAAGATATTGGCGTTCGGCTGATATTGGCAGTTTGTGTATTTAGAGCTCGTGAAGGGAAGGAGCCGTACGGGTACCGTTCGGGAGTTTGGAGTGTTCCCTGGCTGGCAGTTAGCATGGTTATACTGCATACGCTACCAGACCACATTATTGCGAACGGGGAGCATTCACTAAACGGCGGTTTGTACATTTATTACTGAAGGTACCGTAACATATTACTGAAGGTAGCGTAACAGGGAGATCAGGAATTTTTACATGTCCTCGCCGTATGAAATGCACGGCCATATTAGAGATACGCAATATGGAACGCAAGCGGAGCATGTGACTAACACGGAAGTGTTGGTTGAAAATACGATCTGAGTGCTTATTTTGCCGGTTAACGATCTACACATGAAAGAAAATCTATGAGCAAATGACGAGGACCCGAAGAGAAGACGCCCATTATCTCCACCAATAGATTATAAGGGAATAGGCACCTTTAAGATGCTCTAATCATTTGGAATCTGTGAGTTTAGTGGAATATTAAATTTTATAACAGTTCCAGACAATATTGCACTACGTTTTGTCTTTTATTTTTAGGCACATCAGCAGAAGCCCTAAATTCCCTATCTTGTATATATGTATGCTATGTGGTTACCAGCTGGGAGGTAACCGTGGGATGCTGTGTACCTAGAAGTTAAGTTGTTTCATTATCTTTTGCACTTATCACTTTAACACTGGTGGTTTGCAAATTTGTTTTTTTCAAGTTATTAAGCACACAATAGGCACACTAATATAACATAAAAAATCAACTATGCTTCAACCTTAAGAATAGCACTTACCGAAGTACACATATTCACTGACATGCCTACAGCCTCTAGTATAATGAATACGATCGATAGCATATGCAGCCTAGTCTTGATACTAAAGCCAAACCCAGGTCTGGCTAGCTATGTAAGGAACAAAGCAAATGTATGCATCTTAAGTTAACTATCCTATGTGGCCTTATATCTTGATTGCTAGGGCCCGAAGCGTGCTCATGTATGAATAGACAGCAGAAGGAAGCCATAGTTTATGACAAGCATGTTTTCCATATCGTTTCTCACCATGTGTATGAGTCTGCATAGCAAAGTACTTTACTCCTAATCGTTAATTTAAACATATCATGTTCAGCTTACATGTATTACTTTTCACCATTTAGAAATAGTTTACCATGTGTACATCTTACTAACCCACAAAAAAATGAGGCTCTGATAGCTAGGAAATTTTATCCGCTGTTGTTATGTTCCAAACGTATATTTAATCTGTGCATTTCCCTCCCTTTCTCTTTCTGTACCCCAACTCACAAGCCTCAATAAAAGAAAGATTGACCAAAAAAAAGGTGGCAAGATGCACAAAAGGGGCAAAAGGATGGGTAAGAGAGGCAAAAGGGGGGTATTAGACAGGTAGGTGAAGACAAATTTTGTGAGCAGCAAAATGCATCTTTGCCTGTGTAGAGAAAAATTCTTGCACCTGCCCTGGGTCTCCCTGATGCTTAATTTTTGCTATGAGAATTCCATACACCCTTTTTCAGGTGGCCCACCCATTATGGACATCACTAGTGACTTGGAATGCATCACTGGCAACATCACCTTAGAAGCCTGTCCACACAATCCTGATTCCATGATCCTGTATATCGGAGGGTATGTTTTACATTACATTTTTTTGCGGAAGCTTTTGCAGGAAATAGTCACTTGCTTTTGCAGGATATAGGAAGGTCTGCATAATATCATATCAAATATGATATGTGATCTCAAAATGTACATATGCATCATCCTGAAATTCAATGCACACAGTGCTTGTGGGATAAAAACATGTCTGCTTTTTACTGGTCTGACTGCAACCTAGGTCCTGTTAGATGAGATAGGTTGGGTGGACCTGCCCAAACAATAGGCAGGTTAGCTGGGTGTGAATGCAGGCAAGATTGCAACAGAGATTAATGCGATCAGAGTTTGATTTATCATCTCAGTTACCCCAAGATCAGCTTCCTCTAAGCTGGCACAGTCAAAATTGACAATGCAAAGAGTTTGGTTCCACCGCTCTCTGCATTGTCCTATTGCCTTGAGTATAGTGTGAATACATGTAATGATGCTCTCATGTTACACTTTTTTGGGGAAAGTTCAACAGTGTCCACAAATGCTCCCACCAGGGTACAAACTTTGGACAGGACTCTAAAATAGAAACTGTTCTGCCGATATTGGGACAGTTGGAAGTCCTGCTGTTCAAATTTTGTTAAAACAACATAATTTTTTTGAAATTTGAATGTATATGGCATGCTTTAATTTGGGGATTTTGTCAGTTATTAGAAATAAACATTACCATCTTGCATGTGAAGAGAAGTTAAATATTACCTTTGTTAACTCCATCAGGTGGTGCAGAGGATCCTGTGTAAAATAAAATAATGTTCATATTAAAAAGCGGGTTTATTAAAATATTCTTTGCTAGATTTAAAGATTTTTAGGATTTAAATATTACACCATTATTGACAAATACATGTTTTATATTTTAAAGTATGAAATCTTGACAACAGTTCATAATGTTTAGTAAACGTGTAAAAATATAATGTTTATAAAAGTTAAATGGCAAAATGCAATTTTCAGTAATGCCACAGATCATGCCATAGTGGCTAGTAGGCAGTTTAACATGATCTCTTTGACAGGATCAACTTATTTGAATAAGACAGTGTAACAAACCCCTACCATGTTGCCTGGCAACCTCTAACCTTTGTTTGTTTTTTGCCCTCATCCACATTACCTGTACCTAAAAACAAAGACTGTGTCTGGCCCTTTAACTGTTTTGTGCCCTGTAACAAAACTGGAGATTGTGCACAAATATGACTATTGTCCATATTTTTTACGATTCCCTTCGTTTGTTGCACTGTTCCCAATGTGTTTCATCTGTTGGTTCAGCTGGATAGACTACCAGACAAACTGTGGAGTTACTGGGTGGCCACCATTTCATGTATCAGAGGCACATGGTGAGAACAATGGATGAAGCACATGGTGAGAACAATGGATGGTGGCCATTTTAACTCACATACACTGTTTTGACTTTTCTACACGGTGCCATCTCGCCGGTATTTGGTGCACAAAGACATTGTTCATTAGTTTTAAACTAAAGAACAGGGGACACATTTAACAGTAATTATTTTTCATGTAGCCTGTATATATTCTGCGGAATCTGCATTAAACCGTATCTTCCAAACTACTGAACGGATCTGGGTAAATTTTGGATATGTGGTTCACCCAGATCCCCGGTTCCGAGGATAGAGGGGAGGATTTCTGATGTAATGAATGGGAGTGTTAGCTGTGTTGTAATGTGTTGATTGGTTGTTCTTCAAAACCCTGTGGGCAGTACTATGTTTGTAGAATGTGAATAAAAAAGGCTGTATGTGCCAGTACAGTCAGTTCTACTTTACCCTTCAAAATGTAGCTTTGTCTCGTTATTGTAAGGGAACCTGCTCAGCTAATCACTAGCTCTTTTAAGAGCTCTACCTCTCTCTCTACTTGGATCCAGTTGATAGAAAGAAGGCTACTCCATTACTGCACAGCATCTTGCTTCTCCAACGGCTGATACCTCCTCTCCACTGGGGTAGCTGTTACATTGGTGGCAGCGGCGGGATGGTCCTTTCATCCACAGAGCAAGCGGCTACAAGTGGCATCCTACTGGGTCAAAGGTTGCCACGCAAACACCGGGGAGGAAGTATTACAGCTGTAACTGATGGAGCATTTTTTCCAGGACTTAACTGCCAATTTACAGGACTGGGTAGGAGACCGCCGTCCCCTCACCTTAAACGATGCTGCTCGCTTGGCGGATGAGTACACCGAAACTAGAAAGTTTAGCCAATGCACTCTCCGACAACCTAACCGTGTAGAGCACCGTACCCCAGCCCCAGTTCCTCGCTCAGAATTCTGTGCTCCCATACCCCCAGGGCCTCCTCGCCCCCGGGGGTCCAGCAACTACCCCTGATATCTATCCAAGATCACTTGCCATTGGTGCAGCAATACTGGAAACGTTGCCCGCTTCTGCCCTTTGGGATCATCCGCTGCTAACTGGAGGTGCCCCTCACCCAACGCTGAGCCCACAACACCTCGTACCTCCGCCGCCCATTGCCTGGAAACCGAGCTGGGGCCAGAGGAATGCCTGGGCATCCTGTATGAGGCGGACCCTATACAAGCCACATCCCCAGACAACCGTCAGCATCACCGTCAAGAGGTACGAGTGAATGGCCAGATAGCCCAAGGCCTGAGGGACACAGGCGCTACCATCACCCTGATGCAAAGGCATTTCGTTAAACCAGAACACCTGTCCAACCGCACCGTCGCTGTACGTGTTGCTGGAGGAGTTGTCTTTCGCCTCCCCACTGCCCAAGTGCACCTGGACTGGGGAGTCGGATGTGGGAAAACTACTGTAGGGATCATGGACAACTTGCCTGCAGAAGTCGTGTTGGGCAACGATATTGGCCCTCTGGCTTCTGCCTACTTACCCAGTAACACTGCTGCTGCTTGCCCAGTGACCACTCTATCACAGACCTGTGTTGCAGAGGATCCTACACCAGGACGGGAGACCCAGGTAAGAACCCCACCGACCCTTGCCCCAACCGTAGTTAATAGACCCTTAGCTTGGGATACACCAGAGGGGTTTTGGAGGGAAACTAGAGAGGACCCATCCCTCCAAAAGCACCGGGAATAAGCCGAGAGTGGGGGGGATGAGCATGAACGTTTTATATGGGATAAGGACAGACTATACAGGTTGACGGAAGGTAGGAGGAGAGGCTGTGCCCCTTCGCAGAAGCGCCAACTAGTGGCACCCAGAAAGTACCGGTTGGAGCTTCTCCGAATCGGACACGTTATTCCCTTGGCGGGACACCTGGGTGGTAACCGTACAACCTACAGGATCACCCAGACCTTCGTTTAGCCGGGGATCTCTAAGGATGTGCGACGTTACTGCAGCATGTGTGACGTTTGCCAGCGAGTAGGGAAAAGAGGGGACCACCCTAAGGCCGGACTGTCACCCATGCCAGTGACCGAGGAACCTTTTAGCAGGGTGGCTGTCGATCTAGTGGGCCCCCTACTCAACCCCAGTCAATCGGGTAAGAAATATATTCTTATCGTGGTGGACTATGCTACCCGCTACCCGGCAGCCGTTGCTCTGACGAATATCCAGGCTGATACTGTCACCAGTGCCTTGGTCGGGATATTCACCAGAGTGGGGTTCCCGCAGGAAATACTGTCTGACAGGGGGACTCAGTTTACCGCAAACCCCTACTCAACTCACCTTACCACCCCCAGACTAATGGTACCCTGAAACAGTTACTGCGGACCTTTACAGACGAGTACAGAGACTGGGTGCGATTTCTGCCACACCTCTTGTTCGCATACCGAGAGGTGCCCCAAGAATCCACTGGGTTCTACCCTTTGGAATTGCTCTATGGAAGGACGGTCAGAGGACCCCTCGACCTCATTCGGGAGCACTGGGAAGGGGAGATGGAACATGAGGATGTCTCCATTGTGCCATACGTTCTGGAGGTGCGGGACCGCATGGAGCAATTGGCCCGGATGGCACGAGACCATCTCCATGCAGGCCAAGGTTCGACAGAAGCGATGGTACGACCGGGGTGCCCGACAGCGATCATTCCAGGTGGGACAGAAGGTCCTGGTGCTTAGGCCAGTCAAAGGGAATAAGATCCAGGCCTCCTGGCAGGGCCCTTACAAGGTGGTGGCGCAAATCTGTGACACCACCTATGTGATTGCCAGCAATAAGGATGAAAGGATTCAGAAATCTTCCATGTTAACCTCTTGAAGGAGTATCAGGAGAGGCCGGAAGATATTGTGGCCATATGTATCCCCGCTACAGACGACCCTGACAGTCTGCCTATCCGAGATTTCCTAGCTCGCCCAGTGCCCCGTAGCCTACTCAGTATCGTCCAACTAGAGAGCGCTTAAATCTCACAGAAAAGGGCCAACTTAGGCAGCTGCTAACGGAAAAAGAATCAACTTTCTCCCAAGAACCAGGGTACACCACACTAGCGACCCACCAAGTTGAGACCCCGGAAAAAAGCACCCCTTAGACAACCCCCCTACTGAATCCCCAAGGCAGTTAAGGAAGAGATGAGAAAAGAGATACAGGAGATGCTTCAGTTAGGGGTTATCAAGCCCTCAGACAGCCCCTGGACCTCTCCAGTCATTTTAGTCCCCAAGAAGGACGGAGCCACCCGGTTCTGTGTTGACTATAGACGCCTCAATGACCGTACAGTGACTGACGCTTACCCAATGCCCGAGTGGATGAGATATTAGATCGCATTGCCAGGGGACGCTATCTGACCACTATCGATTTATGTAAGGGATACTGGCAGATTCCCCTGGCCAAGGAGGCTATTCCCAAGTCGGCATTTGTCACCCCGTTTTGCCTGTACCAATTTAAGGTCATGCCATTCGGGATGAAGAATGCCCCAGCCACGTTCCAACGCTTGGTGGATAGGCTCCTTGATGGCTTCCAGGGCTTCGCTTGTGCGTACCTGGATGACATTGCGATCTATAGTGTGACATGGAGGGAGCATTTGAAGCATGTAGAGGCCATACTGGACCAGATTCGTGCCGCAGGCCTAACTCTGAAGCCGGAAGAGTGCCACTTTGGCATAGCCGAAGTCCAGTACTTGGGACACCGGGTGGGGTGTGGGAAGCAACGTCCCGAACAAGCCAAGGTAGAGGCCATTGCTAACTGGCCCACCCCCACACCAAGACCCAGGTACTGGCCTTCCTAGGGACAGCTGGCTATTACATTCGGCCCTGACTATAGCACCATTGACTGACAGACCTAACTAAAAAGAACCTGCCTAGAGTAGTCCTGTGGTCTCCCTCCTGCAAAACAGCCTTCCAAGCCTTAAAGAAAGCTCTAAACAACGATCCTGTACTATCTGCCCCCATCCCTAACCAATGATTTGTCGTCCATACAGATGCTTCCATGTACGGACTGGGGGCAGTTCTAACCAGATCGGGGAAGATGGAGGAGAACACCCTGTCATGTACCTGAGTAGAAAATTGTTACCCAGGGAAGACAGCTATGCAGAAGTGGAGAATGAGTGCCTAGCCCTGGTCTGGGCTCTAAAGAAACTCCCCCCTTACTTGTATGGTCAGGAATCTACCCTCATTACTGACCACAACCCTCTTGTCTGGTTGAATAGAGTGGCAAGAGATAATGGCCGACTATTGTAAGGGAACCTGCTCAGCTAATCACTAGCTCTTTTAAGAGTTCTACCTCTCTCTCTACTTGAATCCAGCTGATAGAAAGAAGGCTACTCCATTACTGCACAGCATCTTGCCGGGAAAAAGGACGTCTTCAACGGCTGATACCCCCTCTCCACTGGGGTAGCCGTTACAGACAGCAATGATCATCCTTTACAATGGAAAGCGTAAAGCTTAAAAGGTTAACAATAAATATAATTCACTATATATAGGGTTATTCACTAAAATAAGTCTAAAGGCCAAAATAGCCGAACTAGAAGCATAGTTGACAGAGAATTTTTCCAATTCGGCTACTTTTTTACCTTGAATTTGACATTCACTTTGGATTCACAATGAGTTCTCACTTTAGTGAAAAACCCTGGTAGTTTAATAGTATGGAAGATTGATAGCCATCTTGTTCCTGTTGTAAGAATATTTGAGAAACCAGAGTATATAGGAAAAAGCAGCAAACAACATTCAATTTATCAATGCAGCTAAGGAGGATGCAGTTCCCAGGTGCCAGGGAGAGCCACCTTTGTTCAAATTGCTCCTAAATTTCTTGATAAAGAACTGGATTAAGACCAAGAGACAGTTAGCAACAGCAACATAACCACTACATTAGCTGTAGTGATTATGTTTAAAGTGTCCATTATTTTATGAAAGTGCAAAAGAAATCAGCACTTTTATAAAACTACTAAGTTGCTTCTTCTTCTTTGTTGGCAATCATTCAGCTGGGAAGATGCTTTTTACAGATGTGCACAGGGAATAAAAATATTTAGTTTCATTTCGGTGTGTTAATTTTCTAACTTCAGTTCGTCCGAAACTCTGAAAATATTGATTCAGATAAACTGGAATTTGTCTGAAAATTACCAACATTTGGATGCTCCTTATTCTCTATGGGGAATAAAGATGGGATCCACTGAATTACGATGTACCAATTTAGCGACTTATCTGCTAAGCTGCTGAAAGATCAAAATTAAGAAAATGTTTAGGAGATAACTCCCTAATTTGTTATCATTATGTGGGATTACCACGTTTAAGGATACCAAAAGAGTAAGCTATCTGTTAAACAGTGCTCTAATTTAGTATAACAATATGGCAATCCTGCATATGGGTAACAACTTGTGTGAGTATCCTTGTGTGTCAGTAAGTGTATATCTGTGTGTGTCTATCTGTGACTATACCTGGAATGCATATCTATGTCTGTATATATCTGTGTTTTGGAACATGTGCATCTCTGTGTGGGGGAGCTGCTTGCAGTGTGTTGTGTGTATGGGAGACTACTTGTAGTCTTGATGTGTATGTTGTGATTATGGAGGGGCTGTGTTGTGTGCATGAGAGGTGACTGTGTGAATATGAGTGATACTGTCTGTTCCGGGGTGCCTGTATATGAGGGTAATAGTGTGTGTATGATTGTGACAGTGGTGACATGACTGTGACAGGGTGACTGTGTGAGGTGTGATTCTGGGTATGACTGTGACATTGTGACTAAGTGTGGGGTAGTGACTGTGACAGTGAAACTGTGTGAGGGATGAGTGTGGGGATGTGACTGTGACAGGGTGACCGTGTGTGAGGTATGAGTGTGGGGGTGACTTTATTACAAGTGTATTTACATTTTTCACCTCTAGCTGCGCTTATTCTAGTACGATAGTTCTTTAAAACTGCTGCCAAAAATTGCACAGTATATTCAAAGTGGTGTATTACAATTAACAAGAGGCAAAATTATATTTTGGTCACGTGCATCAATCTTCTTTTATACACAAAAGCAACTTACTAACTTTTGCAACAGCAGACCAGTTTGTTAACTAGTTTGTTATCTATAATTGTTCCAAAGTCCTTATCATTTAATGTTGCCCCTAACTCAACCCCATTTAATGTATAAGTGACTCATGGCTTTACATGTATCTGTATTGAATCTCATCTGCCTCTTGCCTGCCCTGTCCCCTAATTTATCCAAATCCCTCTGTAGAGAAGTTATATCATGTCCAAACTGTATTTTCTTACCTAGTTTTGTGTCATATGCAAACACAGACAAATGACTTCTAATGCCAACTTCAAGATCATTTATAGAAAGATTAAAGAGGATTGGACACAGGACAGAACCCTGAGGCACTCCAATTACCACTTTTCTCCATTTTAAAATGTACAATTTTCAACTATTCTCTGCACTATAGCTTTAAGCCAGTGTTCTATCCAAGAACATGATTTTTCATCTAAACCAACTGATTTCAGTTTTAATAGTAATATTTTGTGTGGAACTGTATCAATGCCTTAGCAAAATCCAAGTAGATCACATCTACTGGATTTATATTTCTACTAACTCAGAATACAATTAATTTAGTTTGGCATGACTTGTCTTACATAAAACCATGTTGCTATATAGGAATTCTATAGCTAAAATAATTAACCCTTTCGCTGAGTCTGACCAATTTGAGGTCAAAAATGGTACTAGACAGGGTTGCCCTTTGGCTACCCTGTTATATATCCTTACAATTGAACCTTTGGCCACTCTGATTAGACAGGATACTAATGTAAGGGGGGTCAAGTCTCTTAATGGGGAAACCAAGGTTTCCCTTTTCGCAGACGACGTCCTCCTTACTTTGACGGATCCGATGGTTTCAATTCCATCGGTACTGGATGTTATATCCATTTACAGTAGTTTCTCCAATTATAAGGTCAATATGAAAAAAAACTCAAGTCTTAGCCTCTTTTTTATCTGAGGCTCCGAAAGATTTTCTGACTGTACACTTTCAACTCTCATGGGCAAAAGATACTATTGGTTATTTGGGTATTAAAATATCTTTTGATATAGAGAGGACGATAGAAATAAACTATGATAAATTATTAAGAGATTTGCAACAACTGGTAGATAATTGGAGGAAGATTGAGTCCTCATGGATAGGAAGACTAAATATGATCAAGGCATTTTTGATACCTAAACTTATATATTATTTTAGGGCGATTCCTTATAGATTGGGGAAAGGTATTCTTAATCGTTTTCAAACTTTGATCTCCAAATGTATTTGGGCAAATAAACCACCTAGGATAGCTTTTGACATTCTTCAAAGGAGCTATCAAAAGGGTGGTATGGCATTTCCAGATGTTGATAAAATTCATGAAGCATGTACGGCGACTCATCTCCTACAGTGGCTGGACAAGGAACAGGGACACATATCATGGCTTACTCTGGAGCAGGAGGATAGCCCTAGATATAAACTGTTTATTCTTTTTTGGATGGGTATGTTAAATTTGGGTGAATTGGATACTAAGAATTTTTCGAACCGTATATTGATAGATATGATTAATACTTCTAAAATCCTAAACAAAAAATTGAACCTAGAAAATAAATTATTATATGGGGTTCCATTAGTGGTCCTACAATACGTAATGGATAACATTAATGTTCAATCCTGGACACTCCTAGGCTTAGCGAAGATCTCGGATTTATGGGACGGATGTAAACCTATCCCATTTATACAATTGCAAGAAAAGTTTAATCTTTCCTCTAGAGACCTTTTTCAATATCTAAGGATTAAGAATTTCTTATTACCTCGGACAATACTCAAAGATCATAGTGTTAACCCCCTGATTGTTTTATATAAAAAGAAGGGAGGGATTTCTAGATTTACTAAGATGTTAGAATTAATGGAACAAAACTCTCACGCTACCTCCTTTGTTAAATGGGAACAAGATATTGGGGAATCTTTTTCACTTAAGGATTGGACCAAAGCTACACTCCTAGTTAAGTGCTGTATACATAGCGTCTCTCTCTATGAAACACATTTAAAGATAATATATAGGTGGTATATGGTACCATCTAGACTTCATAAAATATCATCCATACACTCTAAGAATTGTTGGAGATGTGGAAATGAGGAGGGCACTATTTATCATATCTGGTGGGAATGCCATGGTCTTGATAATATAAAAATTCAAATGTTTGGCCTTATTAATTCCTTTTTTAGGGAGATAAAAGAAATTAGCCCTCAACTTTTTCTCTTTAATATTGGTTTCCCTTCGCAAGATAAATATCAAAAATATCTTTTGACCCATATATTTTTTGCCATTAAAATATGTATAGCTAGGGCCTGGAGATCATCTGCTCCATTGATATGGCATAATATTATGGAGCAAATAGATTATCAATACAGGATGGAATCAAATCCTTTTTTGGTATTAGAGATGTGGCTAAATTTTGGCTACCCTGGACAAACAGACATAATTCATGATCACAAACTGTGGTTCCCCCCTTATCGAGTCCATTTCTTTTTTTTCTATTATTATTTTATTTATCTATTTATCTGTATGTCTATTAATGTGACAGCTACACCATGGAATTTCTGGTATTAATTCTTTTTGATAGAGATCAGCAGTAGACAAATGTAATGTGAATGAAATATACATCGGGTGATGGTTTTCAATGGAAATATTGTATGTTATGTGGAAACATTCGGTGTTTAATTATACACAGTGCCTATATTACAGTATATTGCTGGTTTACCTATGCTATTAGCAGTCATATTGATGGGGTTCTTTTTTCCTTTTTTTTAACATTTATCTCTGTATCTGGATGTTATAATGTGCATGAGGATTGCCTTTGGGGTACCTCACATGCAAATGTTAACATTTTATATGACAAAAAATAAAGAAATATAAAAAAAAAAAAAACATGTTGAAACCTGCAAATTATATTATTGTTCAAAATTAATTCTCAAATATCATCCCTTAACAGTCCTTCAAATAATATTCCAACCACAGATGTTAAGCTCAAAGGTCTGTGGTTTCCATGTTGAGCATTTAAACCATTTTAAATATAAGCACCACATCCACTTTTCTCCAAATCTCTGGTACAATGCCTGAAAAAAAAAAATCTGGAAAATTAAAAACAGTGGTATGGATATCTCTACACTAAGCTCCCTAAGCATTTATAGGTGAACACCATCTGGCCCTGGGTCTTTGTTTACAATAACTTTAATTTCTGTAGCATTTTATACTGTGTTATCCAATCACCTGTTTACTGTAAGGCTTTTGTAACAGTGAGATGCAAATCTACAGACATAGATTCTTCTTCCCTATACACTGAAAAAATACAATTTAGAATTTCTATGTGTCCTGATCCTCCTTAATTAACACACCATCTCAAATTCCAATGGACTATCACTTTCACTCATTACCTTTTTGGCATTAACATACTTGAACTTTTTGGTGTTGGTCTTGCTCTCTTTGGCTACGAGCTTTTATTTTTCAGCTTTAGCCATTCAAACTGCCCTATTGCATGTCTGTTGGCATGGTCATATTTGTTATAGAATACTATTGTTCCCTCTGGTTTAAAGGTTTTAAATGCCTTTTTTTTTTATCTTTTATACTTTTACTAAGCCACCTTGATATTAATTTAATTATTTTAGATTTGTTTCCCAATGTACTTATGAAGAATTGATTTAAAGACCAAAATAGTTGGTTGTAAAAATGCCCTTATTCTATTGAAATTACCCTTTTTAAAATTACAATTTTTTTATACAGCCCAATCATCTCAAATTATTCCTTATTATGGTCTCTATATCCCAAGTGCTACCTAACTCGAATGTTTAAAAAAAAGGTTAACATTATTATTTGTTACAAGATCCAGGCTGCTAGAGAGTGAAGGTGTCTGAGGGGGTGAGCGTAGTGACTGTGACATGGTGACTTACTTTAGGGGAGTGATTAGTTTAGGGGGGTGACTAATATAGCGTTACTTTGTATGAGGGGTGAGTGGGGGTTGACAGTGACATGGTGACTAAGTGTGTGGGAGTTATTGTGGTAGGGTGAGGGATGAGTGCAAGTATAGGGAGGTATGACAATGTGGCTATGAGTATATGGGGGTAATGTGACACGGTGAGTGGCAATTATATATTGTATGTGGGGATACTGTATTTATCCATCCAGCCTCCCCACACAGTGCTGCTCTTTTGATATATATATATATTTTTTTTATTATTATTATTATTTTTTATATATATAAATATATATATATAGATGTAAAAAACAGATAAAATTCTTATCTTGTAATACCTTTTTTATTGGACTAACAGAATTTTTTAATGACAAGCTTTCGGGAGAACCTCCCTTTCTCAAGTCTGAAGCATTTCTGAGCAAAACGACACATAGAATTCAAAGTTGAGTTGTGATACAGGGGTTAAAGCGACATGAGTGTAGATAAGACACAGGTTTGTTAGAAAATAGACACCATCTTAGCAGAGGGTCATAAATATCTTGTTGAAGAGAAGAGTAGGGGGGAGAGAGGGAAAAGAAAAACAAACAAGCAGACAGTGCACAGGATGATACACTTTATACATGCACACACACAGAAATATGTATATGTGAACGCATAAACACATGTATATATACATATACATAAACACATATACATACATGCACATGGACTCATATACACAAATATAAATGCACAGTAATATATATAAGCATTCATGCATACGAGTATGGGAAAGCATAGGTCTACACATAGTACTTTGTATATAGATAGAATAAACATATAGGAATGCATTTTAAAGTGTTGGTACATATGACAGAATAGTAAGATAATGCTGGGAGAGTGTTCATGTAAAGTGTTGGTAGTGGGACAGGAATCCCAAATCAATATTTAGTCCTCTCTTCTTGCTGTTAAACCATTTAATCATTCTGGCTTCAAAGGCTTTTCTTTCCTGGGTATTTTTAAAACCCCCTTTCAGTATTTTGATTTTTAGGTCCTTCAGTGAGTGGCCAGGCTGGGTAAAGTGGTGTCCCACAGGAGTGCAGTATGATTCTTCTTTGTGGTGTTTAATAGAGTGTCTGTGCATATTCATTCTGCCATTTAATGGCTGGGTGGTTTCCCCAATGTAGCATCCTAGGTGGCATTTTATGCATTGAATCATGTATACCACATTGCTGGATGTGCAGGAGTATGAACCTTTAATGCTGTAGGTTTTATTGTTGTGTGTGGCTGTGTTGTCTGTGCATATGTGCTGACACAGTTTGCAGCGAGGTTTTTTGCATTGACTGGTCCCGTTTTCTTCGTTCTTACCATCAGTGGGCAGCCTCCTGTTGATTAATTTTTGTTGGAGGTTTGGTGGTTGTCTGAAGGCCAAAATGGGTGTTTCAGGGAAAATGTTTTTCAGAGTCTCATCTTCTGTTAATATTGGTTGTAGGTCTTTGATGATTTTCCGTATTTCCTCAAGAGCAGGGTTGTAGGTGACCACAAGTGGCACTCGTGTGCATATTTTTTTCTCTCTGTATTGTAGCAGGCGCGTACGTGGCGTTTTTACAGCAGAGTTGATTTGTTTGGTAATAGTCTTTGGTTTGTAGCCTTTCTGTCTCATAGATTGGGAGAGTACATTTAGATGGGAATTACGGTCATTAGGATCAGAGCATATGCGATGGTACCTAGTGGCTTGGCTGTAGATGATGCCCTGTTTAGTATGAGAGGGGTGGAAGCTGGAGCTGTGTAGGTAACTGCACCTGTCTGTGGGTTTTCTGTAAACCGAGGTGTGGATTGTGCCATTATTACATGTCACAGTTGTGTCCAGAAAATTCACAGATCTAGTGGAATATTCCATTTTTAGTTTGATTGATGGATGGAATGTGTTGAAAGAGTCATGGAACTGTATCAGTTTTTCTTTGCTTTCAGTCCAAATTATGAAGATATCATCGATGTAGCGATAATATTTGTATGGTTTGGTGTGTTGGATTTCTAGGAATCTCTGTTCAAGATCTGCCATAAACAGATTAGCATATTGGGGTGCCATCTTAGTGCCCATAGCAGTGCCCATGGTTTGTAGGTAAACCTCATTGTTGAAACTGAAGTAGTTATGTGTGAGGATAAATAGTGCCAGTTCTGTGATAATTCGGGGGCTGTATTTTTGGTTGTTGACATGAGAGAGAAAATGGAAGCAAGCATTGATGCCATCTGTATGTGGAATGTTGCTGTACAGAGATTCCACATCCATGGTTACAAGGATGGTGTTAGCAGGGAGATTGGTGATTTGGCTGAGTTTGTTGAGGAAGTCGGTTGTGTCTTTTATGAAGCTGTTAGTGTTGGTGACTAGAGGTTTTAGGGTATTTTCTACCAGTCCTGAGATCTGTTCTGTGAGAGTTCCCATTCCTGTAATTATGGGTCTTCCAGGATTACCTGCTTTGTGGATTTTGGGAAGCATATAGAAAGTGCCCATGCAGGGACTAGTTGGTATGAGTGATTGCAGTTCTAGGTGTAAGTTCTCAGGGTAGGATTTAATGAGCTCCCTAAGTTGTGATGTATATTCCTTGGTGGGGTCTTCATTTAGTTTTCTATAGTATTTGTCATCTGACAATTG
This sequence comes from Pelobates cultripes, assembly GCA_933207985.1. Lineage (NCBI taxonomy): Eukaryota > Metazoa > Chordata > Amphibia > Anura > Pelobatidae > Pelobates > Pelobates cultripes. Next base: position 222,658,468 of record OW240913.1, read on the forward strand.
CCTGTCACCCTCTTTTATGTAGTCCTGGGTGTTCATTATCACTACTGCTCCTCCCTTGTCTGCTGGTTTGATGGTGATAGCATGATTATTTTTCAGGTCATTTATAGCCATTTGTTCTTGTACTGAGAGATTATGAAACATTTTCTTTTGGTTTTGCTTGGTTGTCAAGGATACTGTTCTTAGACGGAAACTTTCAATGTAACTGTCCAGTTTGGCATTTCGTCCTGGTGCTGGACTGAAATTAGTGTTTTTTTTCCGGTTGTTGTAATCCATTGTGGTTTCAGTGCTCTCTTTGTCATGGAAGTATTCCTTAAGTCGCATCCTTCTGAAAAATTCTTCCACGTCAGAGTAGAGCCCAATGTCATCAAGTTTTGTGCTAGGGCAAAATGATAGTCCTTTGGAGAGAACTGATGCTTCTGGGTCAGATAGTTTGTAATCCGAAATGTTAACAATACCAGATTTCTCTTGCCATTTCTCTTTCTCTGCCAAATGTTTGTGATAATCCTGCTGTAGTCTGATGAGTTTATTATTTTTCTTCTTAAAAAGGTCCCTTTGTTGCTTTTTGTAAAAATAGTGTAGATCATGTTCTAGTTGTTTAGCAATATATGTATTCTCCTCACGTAGATTTTGGAGTAGATATTGTTTTTTATGTTGTATGCTATATTTCTTGTTGTAGAGCTGGTGGATGAGATGGTTTCTTAGTTTCTCACTAGTGCGTTTACACAGGTTTTCAGCATACTGTGTTTTCTGCGTATTAGCCAGTGGATTTTTGATTTTTAGGCCTTTGGGGATCAGCTGTCTTTTCTTGCAGATGGATAGAAAGTGTATGTCGCTGTTGAGCTGTACTTCTTTTGTGGTCATCTTGTAGATTTGCTTTTTTAGGCGGCTGTATGCGGTATCTTCCATAGTGTTCAAGTAGAGATTGTAGCCGTATTAGTCCAGTGATGTAGATGTAAAAAACAGATAAAATTCTTATCTTGTAATACCTTTTTTATTGGACTAACAGAATTTTTTAATGACAAGCTTTCGGGAGAACCTCCCTTTCTCAAGTCTGAAGCATTTCTGAGCAAAACGACACATAGAATTCAAAGTTGAGTTGTGATACAGGGGTTAAAGCGACATGAGTGTAGATAAGACACAGGTTTGTTAGAAAATAGACACCATCTTAGCAGAGGGTCATAAATATCTTGTTGAAGAGAAGAGTAGGGGGGAGAGAGGGAAAAGAAGATCTGTGAATTTTCTGGACACAACTGTGACATGTAATAATGGCACAATCCACACCTCGGTTTACAGAAAACCCACAGACAGGTGCAGTTACCTACACAGCTCCAGCTTCCACCCCTCTCATACTAAACAGGGCATCATCTACAGCCAAGCCACTAGGTACCATCGCATATGCTCTGATCCTAATGACCGTAATTCCCATCTAAATGTACTCTCCCAATCTATGAGACAGAAAGGCTACAAACCAAAGACTATTACCAAACAAATCAACTCTGCTGTAAAAACGCCACGTACGCGCCTGCTACAATACAGAGAGAAAAAAATATGCACACGAGTGCCACTTGTGGTCACCTACAACCCTGCTCTTGAGGAAATACGGAAAATCATCAAAGACCTACAACCAATATTAACAGAAGATGAGACTCTGAAAAACATTTTCCCTGAAACACCCATTTTGGCCTTCAGACAACCACCAAACCTCCAACAAAAATTAATCAACAGGAGGCTGCCCACTGATGGTAAGAACGAAGAAAACGGGACCAGTCAATGCAAAAAACCTCGCTGCAAACTGTGTCAGCACATATGCACAGACAACACAGCCACACACAACAATAAAACCTACAGCATTAAAGGTTCATACTCCTGCACATCCAGCAATGTGGTATACATGATTCAATGCATAAAATGCCACCTAGGATGCTACATTGGGGAAACCACCCAGCCATTAAATGGCAGAATGAATATGCACAGACACTCTATTAAACACCACAAAGAAGAATCATACTGCACTCCTGTGGGACACCACTTTACCCAGCCTGGCCACTCACTGAAGGACCTAAAAATCAAAGTACTGAAAGGGGGTTTTAAAAATACCCAGGAAAGAAAAGCCTTTGAAGCCAGAATGATTAAATGGTTTAACAGCAAGAAGAGAGGACTAAATATTGATTTGGGATTCCTGTCCCACTACCAACACTTTACGTGAACACTCTCCCAGCATTATCTTACTATTCTGTCATATGTACCAACACTTTAAAATGCATTCCTATATGTTTATTCTATCTATATACAAAGTACTATGTGTAGACCTATGCTTTCCCATACTCGTATGCATGAATGCTTATATATATTACTGTGCATTTATATTTGTGTATATGAGTCCATGTGCATGTATGTATATGTGTTTATGTATATGTATATATACATGTGTTTATGCGTTCACATATACATATTTCTGTGTGTGTGCATGTATAAAGTGTATCATCCTGTGCACTGTCTGCTTGTTTGTTTTTCTTTTCCCTCTCTCCCCCCTACTCTTCTCTTCAACAAGATATTTATGACCCTCTGCTAAGATGGTGTCTATTTTCTAACAAACCTGTGTCTTATCTACACTCATGTCGCTTTAACCCCTGTATCACAACTCAACTTTGAATTCTATGTGTCGTTTTGCTCAGAAATGCTTCAGACTTGAGAAAGGGAGGTTCTCCCGAAAGCTTGTCATTAAAAAATTCTGTTAGTCCAATAAAAAAGGTATTACAAGATAAGAATTTTATCTGTTTTTTACATCTACATCACTGGACTAATACGGCTACAATCTCTACTTGAACTATATATATATATATATATATATATATATAATATTTTTTAGCCATCCTCTTACCTTTCTTTGCTTCATTCCCTGGTGGTATAGTGGTTTTCATGATGGGATTTGGACCTACTGGTCTTTGCATCTCTGGCTGGGTGCAGACCCCTTTGAATGCTCTCTTTAGGTATCTGCAGAGAACTACTCACAGACAAAGGTGCAGCCTGCACTCAGGAGATCTCCCTAACAGTCTGCGAGGTTCAGCAGAGCTGGCACTATAATGGTAGCACTGGCTCCATTGTCTTCACAGTCACGGCAAGCAAAATTTATTTGAAAGGAGAAAAGAAAAAGTAAGGGCTGCGCCAGAGGAAACTAAAATAACAAATAGTCCAGTGATATATAAAAATATAAATATAAGAAAGTCTTATCTAAAATAGTCTTGTCGTAATCGTAGAGTCTGTACGGGCTTGACCCAGAATGGTGGTGCTTGTAATAATCCTCAGTGGGAGTCCGTAGGTATATATAAAATAAAATAAAAGTAGAGACCCAAATAGTGCAATTGATTAAAACTGTAGAAATAATAAAAAGTTGAAATAAAACTCACATTTGCCAGAGCGTAAAACTCGCTCCGGTATAGAAGGCGTACAGCGGTTTGATCCCCGCTTGCGGGATGTACGGTGAGCTTCCTCCGTTGACGGTGTGTCCAGTACTCAGATAAAAAGAGACAGCCAATAGTGTACACTGAGTATTGATATAAAATAAAATAACATAAAAATAGGTACTCACAAGACAGGAGCAGAACAACTGCTCCTAAACGTAAGTGCTGGTGGTATGATCCCCACCTAGGATTGCTTGGAGTCCGAGATGTAGAGAAGATGCCAGGTCGCAGAATAAATAAATGTGTATAAAAAGATATATGGCACAGGTAAAGTGTAACCAAATAAACTTTTAATATATAAAAATACACAGAATAATATCCATAAACGTGTTTCGCCAACACGGCGTTATCAATATGGAGTAAGAACCTGGCATCAAATAGTTTATATAGCAACTAAAAACATTTGAAAATTGGCGCCAAAAAATGAGCAGCCAATCAAAATTGAAGTAAAGATAAAATAATTATAATGGAAAAATAACTGATAAAGTGTAACATACATATATTGTGTGTAACATAAGAAGCTATATAGCATAGATATGTATAAAAAACGAGGGCTGTGTAGATAAATAGCCTTTTTGACGATCACGTGAATGGCAAAAGGGACAAAGTGCATGCTGGGGCATGTAGTTAGACTGCACTGCGCAGTTAGCTGCACTGCGCAGCCGCCAGCGTCTACTTAAGGAAGGGGGAGAGGGGAAGTCAGCACGCAGCTCTTGCGGCTGACGAAATGGAAGGGGGCAGGGTTAGTAGTGACGCACGGAGCTGCTGCCGCCGTCACTGAAAGGAATCCGGAAATATAGACAACGGCTCGCACAAGGCTGCAGCCATCGTCATAGCGACCATAAACAAGGAGAAAACCCCTGTCGGCTGGCACAAAGCTGCAGCCGACCAGGGGATGAAACAGATATTAAGAGTATAAGTAATAAAAATAATGGTTAAAATAATAGTAATAAGAGAAATAATGATAATAAAAAGAAAATTATGATAATAAAAAAAAAATAAATAAAAAAAAATGTATCACTGGACTATTTGTTATTTTAGTTTCCTCTGGAGCAGCCCTTACTTTTTCTTTTCTCTTTTCAGTTCTATTCCTAAGGGTTCTTTGAGGGATTCCCTTGTAGGGTTGCTGCCCATATATTAGTTAGCGCTTACTCATTTTTTTATCTCAAAATTAATTTGCAATAAATGTATTTAATCTGCAATGTTTGAAATGGCGTATGCATGATTGTTGGCATAAAGGACTTAAGGGGCAAGTGAAATGTAATTGCACTCATGACACACTTATTCACTGTCTGCTTTAAAGAGATTCTGTAAGGAATACAAATCTGTGTTCCTTCTGCCCCTCATCCTCGTATCCCCTCCCTCATCTCCCCTCCCCCCAACATTGAAAATGTAAAAAAAACTCTTAACAGTTACCCGTTTTCATCAACAATCTCCCTGGGTGCTGGGAACTTTGCATCCTTTGAAATCATTTGCATGCACCATTCGCATGCGTAATATGAGCGTTTTGAGTGCATTATGCCCTCCCTATAGGAAAACATTTCTTAAAAGATTTCCTATGAGGACTTTACTAATGCAGAATTTTCTCTTGCAAAGTGCCTAGCCACCAGGAAGTGATTGACAGCCACTGGAGGCAGTTTTTTTTTCTAAAACTTGCTTAACCTTTAAATTACATAAAACATATTTCATTTTAAATTAAATCAAAGATGGGCAATAGATTACTATGGTAAAATGTTAATATGGGCTGACTGGTAGGTGACTCTACAAACATAGTGACCCAATAAAAGTGAACAAGATATGCAGGAGACAAGTAATTCATCATTCAACATATTTCAAGGAAGAATTAAGTAACTCAGTAACTACGTGAAATACAGATAAATACCTATTAGTGTTATTTATTGCATTGTGTATTTCTTTACAACTGGAGGTAAAACAATTAGAACCTCTAGAGATTTTGATAAAAATAATATAAAGATAACAGCACTCTATATGGAATGGAAATATTGATGCAGTTATATTGTTGATATTGAATTTCATCTATTGTTTAATACACATAAATACATTGTAGACAAAGTACAAATACATTGATATAAAAAAAAAAACAAATACATTTGTCATTAGTGGGTAGATAGCTATTCATCCACAGTCCAATCATTCTTTTTGTTTTTGTGTTTTGTTTTTTTTCTTCTGTTTCTTTAACCCCTTACTGACCAAAGACGGAAATCTTTCCATCAAGCCTGTCCTTGCGTTAAGGACCCTTGATGGAAAATTTACGTCATTTACTAAAGTTAATCCCATGTCAGAACTTACCTGTCGGTTTCTCTTCAGCTCTGTTTCTGACACTTCCGGGTAGAAGGAATAAACCACGCCTCCTTCTCTGACGCGGCTTTCTCACGCTTTATAGAGAAACCGCGACAGTTTTGAAATTGCTTGGTTAATGTTTAGGTTTCCTCCGTGATCCTTATGCCGGCTAAGCTCCTCGTTATTGTTTCTACGTGTACCGAACCTCAGGACTGTTTATACTGATTACCTGCCGTCTCCAATCCTAGATCTTGGACTGAACAACATTTTCCTATTAACACTGACCCTCAAGAACCGGATTTATCTTTGATATACAACCTTCCTGCATTCAGCAAAGCAGTTCGTGGAAGTCAACTCCCATCAAATCCTAAGTATTCAGTTTCTTCTTATCTGGAAAGTAATTGTTATTATTTGGACTGTTAAATACAAAAGGATAGATATGTGTCCAAATCTCACGGGATGTGAGAACTGAACACACAAAGGTCAGTATGGTGGTTCCAGATCCACCAAATGAAGGGCTTATCCCCAAAATATAATATTAGAGGATAAAAATAATAGAGTCTCAAAAAGAGAATGAGACTCAAAACTGGTTTTAAACAGAGCAAAGGAAAATATCATAATACATATTGTGACTCCGGAAATGAGTACTGGTAGTAAAACTTGCCAATATCATAAATCACGTGAGGGTTCCAAAACATGTCGAAAAAATAAAAAATACTTTAAAATAAAAAGGCACTATGTATGGAACAATCCAAATTGTGACTCAAAATTGTATGGATAAACGTACCAAAAAGTCAATAGAGGAAATAGAAAGACTCAATGAAGTGCTGACACCAACACTGGGACTGGGTTAGTGGCTATAATACAGATAAATCAGAAATACCAGAGGAGGCTAACAGTAGGGATACATATAAAACTGAATCCGCCCTATTGCTCCTAGGTGAAACACCTTCGAGGGTGTTCTATGCTGTCCCTAATAGAATGTAGAGAAAAAACTCAACAGTCAGCAGAGAATGCTTGAAAAACAGCAGTAAGAAGGACAGTGCAGATCCAGAGTTAAATCCCTATTGCTCCTACGCCAAACACCTTCAAGGGTGTTCTAAACTGTCCCTAATGAGAAATGGAAACGAGAAGAACTCTCTCCCGGTTATCCTCTAGACTACATAACTCAGTGCTGAAGATAAAAAGCAAAATAAAAAAAGTTAATTAAACACCTAGTGCCACCATGTGGCACCATTTCTAATTATTGGTTGGAGTTGATACAGAAAGGTTTCACCCAATATATTTGGAAAGGTAAGAAACCAAGACTGAGTCAGTCAATATTAATACAAAAATTAAGCAGAGGAGGATTAGCCTATCCTTTAATATCAAATAATTATAGAGCAGCTACAATTTTACATATTTTCAGGATGCAAATAGAAGATAACAAAAACGAAGGATGGTATAAAATGGAACTTACTGCAGGAGGAGTCCCTAGTTTGCATTGTTTAATTTGGAACACTACTAAATCCCCTCCAAAAAGAGAGTACTCCAACACAATTTTAACACATTTAATGAATAGCTGGATTAAAATAAAAAAATTATAAAAAATTGAAAAGAAAGTTCCAAGCTGCTTAGAGTTGAATTTTGTTGAACAATAAGTTGCAGACATAAACCTTAACAATTGGAAACAGGCATGAATTATACGGCTGTCTCAGCTATTTGTAGAAGGTACAATTAAAACCTTCGTTCAATTAACACAGGAATATAGCTTACCATCAAAAGAGCTGTTTAATTTTTTGAGACTTAAAAGCTTTTTGACGACACATTTAATAGTACCAAAATCTAGTTCAAATAACATGATAAATATACTATTTAATTCAGATAAAATAAACAAACCGCTCTCCAAAGCTTTGCTATTAAGTAAAATGTGTAATAAAGAAAAAACACCAACAGCTATAGCTGCTTGGAAAGAATAATTAAACATAGATATAAATATCAGGTACTGGGGTTCTTCTCTGATAGAATTTTCGAAGAATATACACTCGCTAAATTTATTAGAAACCCATTTTAAGGTTCTAAATAGATGGTACTTAGTACCAGATAAATTTAATAAAATGTACCCCACAATAAACCATCTATGTTGGAGATGTGGCATAGCTACAGGTACTTTTAAGCATATTTGGTGGGAGTGCAACAAATTGAATAACTTGTGGTCTAATATCCAAAGGTTTGTGTCCGCAGATCTAAACCTTGAGTTGAGGCTCTCTCCAGAGGTCGTCCTGATTCATCTAAATTAGCCGGTAATGGCGTATGAGTCAAAAATTATTCTTATTCATCTTTTTTTAGCTGCCAAAATTGTGATTGCGAGAGGTTGGAAAAATGATAGGGACGTCCCTTGGGATCAAGTCAGAGCCCAGCTTAAGTTTCAGATTAAAATGGAACTGATGTTGAACAAACAAAAATCAAGTAAAAAAGCAAATGTTTGGACGAAACAAGAGGATTAATAAATAGAGCTTTCAGCAAACAAAATGTTTGTTAAAATTAACCTCCTTACAAACTTAAAGGGAAATAGTGTTGGATTGGCCATACTTTGGATAATATAAGATATACATTTTTACTCGATATGTATTTTCTCCTCTCTCCGTTGCCGCATTGTCTTGTATATGTAGATATGTAAGTTAAATATATCGTCTTGTTTTTGGTTAAGTGAAATGAATAAAGAAAATTTCCACGGATATATTTTCAAAATGGAAGTAATGTTTCCTACCATTTGTATGTAACTGTTGTATTGTATTGTCTTTAATGAAAAAAAAAAAAAGGGAAAACCTTTTCAATAAAAACTATTTTAAAAAAAGTTTTTAAAATAAGCTTTAAAAGGTTTTAAAAAGTTTTAAAAAAACTTTTTAAAAACGTTATTAAAACATTTAAGTCCCACCCCCCTTTACCCAGTCTGAATAAAATTTAACCCCTTCCCTGCCAGTTGATTACTGCCTACAGTGATCAAAATACAGATCACAGTATTATACTGTGATCTAATTTTTTTTAACCCCTGAGGATTAATTTTATTTATGTTTTAACCCTCAAGGGTTCAATTTATTTCACTTATTAATTTTATTTAATATTTTAAAATTATATATTTTGCTTGGTGGGAGTTATGGGAAAGTGGGGAACATATTGTTAGTGCTGCTTTACTGCTAGTTAGGGGTTAACAGTAAAAATAAGTTTGTTTTTTTTTAAAAAATTTAAAAGTTAAGAAAGTTTAAAAAATGTAATCAGTAAAAAAAAGTTCAAAAAAGTAAAAAAATATATGAAAAAATGCTTATTACCACTACACTTGGTACAAGCTAGTGGAAAAATTATATGCTAAGGTTCAAAATATGCGTTCTGAAATACCCTGGGATATCTTCTTTAAGAAATGGTATGTGTTTCTGGGGAAGTTTGAATAACCAACCAGCTAAACTATTGGGCATATTGTTTTACTCAGAAGATGTAACTGAGCATAATTTTTTTTTTTTTTTGGGGAGGGTTATGACAGTGGTACATTTCAATTGTAAGAAATACTCAGCAAAAATGCAACATATATGTAATAATTCAATTTTTTTTCCCTCACCACAAACATTGACATAAAGTGGTAAAAAAATGGTGACAAATTAAGGCACAATATAGACCATATGAGATACCCACGGGTGTCTGCTTTATCAAATAAAAAGCCCTTTATGTTGTTATTTGAACAGTCACACTGCTATAATACCCTAAAAAGAGACATAGGTCAGTCAAATCCATCTACGAAAATTCTTTCTATAGAAACTGAAATAGCCATGTCTCTTATATGGCATTGTAGCTTCACAGAAAAGTGCTAAAGCCAAACAATGGGGGTATCATTATACTCAGCAGATGTAGCTGAACACAATATGGGGTTCTGTGCAGGAATAGCACACACCATCTTTACGGAATACACACTGCAAAAACCTTGTTATATGTGTATATGCCAAAATAGAGAAAAAACACAATTTTACTCCAATATTTCATAGAGATTGGCGATGAAATGGCAACGTAAAAAGTGTCAGAATAACCTTAAGTAAATAGCCTGTGGTGTCTACTTTATATAAATATATACTTTTGTGTGGCAATTTAGTTTTCTGTGATGGCTACAAGATAAACATACCATCTTCTAAAATTGTTTCACATTCAACTTTTATTTTAGTCCTTGTATTTTGTGACCTGTAACTTTAAAAATAAGCTGAAATCCTACACATATTATGTACTCTATAAATCAAGACACATAAATTAATTTATTTTGAATTACTTTTTCTAAGCTGGACATATTATGCACACACCATTATTGCAAAAACTGTGAAAAAGCTGTATTTTTTGTGTGTTTTTTTCCATGTTTTGGCATTTTTTTATACTTGATGAGTATTTATCTATGTATATGTGACTTAAAATTAAAGACCTGTTTGCACTCTAAAAAAATGGTACATAATATGTGTTGGTGCAATGAATGACAGAGATGCAAATTGCGTTTGAACACAAACAGCAAAAATTGCTAAAATGACTTTGTGTAACGAAAATCCAGTTCAGGTTTCCAACTGGGTACTTTCTTTAACTAAATGGTGGTAATTAAACTCATCTTCAGTCACTGTGTTTATTTATATCTATAGCCAAACTAAAATGCGAACCGTTCTTCAGCTATTTTTATGTATGGGGAGGTACTGACTAGCAAAAAGCGTTAGCTGGCTACTCTAAGCCAATCAACAGCTCCCCTGCCCAGCAGCAGTCTGAGACTTCCTTTAGAGGAATCTGTGAAAGTGGATGTGAAAACACAGATACAGATCCACAAATACTGATATACATGCACAGATACATACTGGACAAGAAACACTGACACACATGAACAGATACACATATGCATATGTTTGAATGCAGGAGTGTATTTGTGGGCAATATCGGTTTGTTTGCAGAGGTGTGCTTGTGTATAGTGTTGGTGTTTGCCTGCAGGGTTGTTTTTGTATACAATCTTGGCATTTCAATGCAGTAATGTGTTTGTGGGTAATGTTGGTGTTTGCATGCAGGTGCCATTTACACATACATTATCTCACACACATACAGCTGCAAATTACCAAACACAAATAGGTAACACAAACACACAAAGATGCATGCACACTGCCCCACACACATATATCTACACAAACACAAACAAAGAGATACACCCCAAGATATACACACAGATAGACTGACATATATGCAAATACTGACACACATATGCACAGATCCACAAGCACTGACACACATGCACAGATACACAGACAGATACACAAACACTGACACATATACATAGATACACATAGAAATACACAACACTGACATGCTTGCACAGATCAACACAGATCCACAAACACTGACACATATACTCAAACACATTGATGCCCATGCATATATACACACAGATCCACAAACATTAGCACACATGCCCAGATCCACGCACAGATCCACAAACACTGACACACTTGCACAGATGCTTACACTGACTAACATACATCGATACATTAACCATCAGTGCAAGTCTAGCTCTCCCTCATGTGGTGTGTAGTTTAAATGTTTACAACACTGCCACCTGTTTTGTGGAAACTAATGGGAGATCCAGCATTGACAGAAATAGTTACATGGCATCTGCATGGGTGACTAGAGATGGCAAGCCCCCTGACCTGATGGGGCCCTGAACAGTTGCACCAACCTTAGTTATGTGCCTGCCTACCTTATCCACTAATTTCTAACAGCCATAATAAATGAGGCTGTAGTTTACATTTAAATCTAATTCAGTGAATATAAACAACTTATAGAATGATAGACCATGTTAGGAATTTTCTGTAATATGCAAAAATCATATGGAACCCAATCGGATTCTTAGGCTTATTGATTTGCTTGGAATATATCACAGTATAAAAATTCCATGTATTTTGTCATTTTATCTCATAAGGTAAAACTGTCATCAATTTCTATTACTGAAAATGAAAGATTACATATAATATAGGATGTTCATGTATTTTTTTGCATCTGAGATCAGATAAGCTGGGCTTCCAGCCAAAGAGGACTTTTAAAGATGGATGCCTAGTAAGCCAGGGATGAACAAGCAGATGCTTTAACTTAAATGTATGCAATGTGAGCTAATAGTAATAGAGGCACATCAATCTAGCTTGTTTACAGCATGTATGGAATGAACTCACTTCTTTCTTTCTGGACTATTTTTACCAGTCCCCTTACATTTACCGGTCACAAATCTTGTTAAATACATAACCCAGCTGCACACGCACAATATGTTATGCAAAGAAAGTCCATTGACCAGTTGCAGTGGCCCATAATGACTTGAAGGGCCCCTGCAACTCATCACACTGCAAATAAATCCCTCCATTCAGTGTGAGACCTGGCAGCATACCTGCTCTCACTGCCAGGTCTCCTCTCTTGCTCTCTCTCCCTACTCAGTGCTAAGTGCTTAGTGCCCTGGGTGAGGATGGGAGGCAGGGTAGGAAGTGGCATTACAACCCCTGCTTCCCTCTCACACGGAGCACACTTACAGCATGGATGAATGGTGAGAAGAGGATCCTGGCCTGCCAAGTGCTGCTTAAGGAAGATGGAGGGAGAAAAACATCAGACTGTACAGGTAAGCAGGCCCAGACAAACACACACACATATACACACTGCACACACTGCCCCCCCACACACATACACTGCCCACCCGACACACACACACAGTCCCCCATACACACATTGCCTAACACACACATGCACAGCCCCCAATTCACACACTGTCCCCCATACACACATTGCCCCACACACACATACACTGCCCCATAAACACACTGCCCCCCACACACATACACTGCCCCCACACAGACCATACATATTCACACACTGCCCCATACACAAACTGTCCCCTACACACACACTCACTGCACACACTGTCCCAACACACACATACACTGCCCACCCCACACACACAGTCCCCATACACAAATTGCCCCCACACACATGCACAGCTCCCTCATACACACACTGCCCCCCACACACATACAATATCCCCCATACACACACTGCCCCCACACACCATACACATACACAAATTGCCCCCCACACACACACATTGCCCCACACACACATGCACAGCCCCTCATACACACATTGCCCCCACACACACACTGCCCCCCCATACACACATTGCCCCACACACCCTACACATTCACTACACCCTGCCCCACACACTGAACTTTTCACACACTGCACCCTTCACATATTACACCACTCACACACACCACTGCTCCTATGCCCTACTACAGCCTCATATCCCAGCAGACCCCAGGTAAGTTGTCAAACTGTTCTTAAACGTTTTGACTACTAACTCTAGGAGGGGGTGCCGGCACTCCTGGCACCATAACCAATACACAGAGTATTTCTTTAAATAATCTACAAGTGCCCCTCCCGAGATCAGGCTCTGGATCCGCCACTGAGTCCCGTACACAATCATACACATTAACCACAGATAACCCACTTAAGTCTGTAGCTTAGGGAGGGGCAACGAGAGGGTCCTTCTTTGAATCTTGCATTGGGGCCCAGTTCATCCTAGTTAAGCTCCTGAATGAAAATATGAAATTATCAAATGAATGTACACAGAGTTGTTCATTAAAGTAAGAATTGTCAGAAATCAAACTTAAATTTCAAATGGAATGCCTAAATAATCAAAATGAAGAACAAAATTGACTTGGAGAATTCTTCCAATACAGCTATTTAAGCCTGTATTTTAAAATTCACTTTTCCAAGCTATTCTTACTTCAGAGAATAACCCTGACCATGTTTTTTAAAGTTATTTTTAACATTTACTTAGTCCTTAAAGGACCACTATAGGCACCCAGACCACTTCAGCTGCTATGTTTCACTGAGGGTTGATTTACACTGTGAAAAATACAGTGAGAAGACGCTGGACGTCCATAGGAAAGCATTGAGTAATGCTTTCCTATGGGTGGTTTGAATGCGAGCGTGGTTCTTGCCACGCATGCGCATTCAAAACTGATGTCGGTGGGGGCGTCCTAATGACCCTATAGTGCCAAGAAAACGATTTTTTTTTCCCGGCACTATAGTGCTCCTTTAATATTTTGTCTTCGAAGGGCCCCGGATCTAATTAGATCCGGGGGCCCAGAAGGCTGTCAATCGGTCCCTGCATATATTTATCAATCCTGTCTCATTCATGTACCTAGTCACATGGCTACCCATAGCCACACTCACCAACCCTGTTACCCAGTATCCACCTACTTGTTCGCAAAAAGAGAAATAAAAATCTTACTGACTATATAATGGCAGTAAGATTTCTCCTTGGATCAACAACCTGTTCACATACGAAAACACATCTAGACCTTTAAAAAAAAAAAAAATATCTACTGAATCTGGTAAGGCAATTTCTATGGCAGAGAATTTCACATATTTACTGTTCTTACTTTAAAGAACCCTCTCTTCTGCTGTAAGCAAAACCACTTTTTTTCCAATCTCAGTGGATGACCATTTGTCTGCTCTATTTTTCAGCTAATAAACAGGTTACTTTTTGTCTGTTTGCTTGCTTTATTTTTTTTGTTATATAATTTATTTGTATGTGACAATTGCAGTGACTATTTTTTTGTTTAGAATAAATTCTTTCTTCCTTCTTGTCTGGAATAAGAATCATATTACTGAAGAGATTAAAATAGTATTGTGGATTTTTTTTGGTATGAAATCTTGTTTTGAGGAGGTTTAACCTAATTTGTCTAAGATAACCAATAGCACCTCATTTTTAAAGTGTCCTGGTGATGACAACTTTTACATTAGAATAATTATGAGGGTTGTTAGAAAGGATTTTTTTTAAACATTATTTTGGATTGATCCTTTTTATTCTATTACAATAGCAAGATCTGCTTGTTGGGTCATACGCTTAACTTTAACACATTCCTAGAGTGGCCTTGTATGTGACATTACCCACCAAATTACAAAGCTCCCTTAACCTAACAAACTATATTAATCCACCAACACTGTTCACTCACCTACTCACCAATCATTTCCTATATTAATTAAGTTTACATACACACATTAGATACATGTCCTCATATAAACAGGTGCCTATATACACAAATTACATGTACAGTTAAATACAAACTATTGAAATAAATATTTACCTAGGCTGGATTAGGGTGTTTGGAATTAGAAGTGTGCTCGCACAACACTTGAAGTGTTATGGTTAAGCATCATTACTAGTGACCACATTTACATTTGTATCTCACAATGCCCTTTATAGTGCAATGGGTGGCATATAAAAGGAACAGAAATATAAATGGTGAAATCTAGATGTGGAAAATGAAGAGCTATTTAAGTGCATTCATATAGAGCAATGAAAAGTCTTAAACCCAGGTGTGAGTGATTCTTGGCTCACCCTGAGTGGAATAAGGACCAGCTATGTGGAAAAAGTGAAGTGAATTTGGAATGATAGCCAAGAGTCAATAGTAAATTTGTGCCTTATGTTTTTATTTTATTTTTATTATCACTGCTAGATTAGTTTGTAAAAGCTTAATGTACTTATTAGCCTAAAATGTTACTAATATTTATTTATATTTGAGATTACGCATTGAAACTAACTTCTTAGTTAGTGTCTGTGAGAAATAAAGAAAGAGATAAATAAATTGACCAAACAGATAGAACAAAAAGGACAGGCAGACAGATCAATCAACATTTTGTTTATTTACCTGAGCAAATGATACCAGCATCCTCATGTGGCCTGCAGTCATGAACACCCCATCCTCTATGAGAGCATTGTGAAAGGGCTTGCTCATTTCCGGAGCACTTCACATCATCCATTAAGATGTTTCCAGCACCCTTTTCAAAATATGCATTATGTAAAGCTTCAAGAGCATATCCACAATTCAGCTGTTTGCATACTATAGCTGCACTTTGGATGCTCCAGTAATCATCACATACCGAACCCCAGGATTTGTTATAATTAATCTCCACACGTCCAGAACATCTGTCCCAGCCTCCCACCAGGCGCACAAGGAAAATATCTTTAAAAACAAAACAAAAACAAGAATGTGTAAATGTGTAAAAAAAGGCTTCATAACTACTATAACATTACACTGGATATTTGATGAGGAAATGTTGGGCTTTGTTTGCCATAACACTAGTTACCCCCATCACAAAAAGGGGAAGGCGAGGTGGGCAAGAGTCCTTTATTGGACCATGAATTCCTCCCACTATTGTGTAATGTTTTTTTTTTGTTAATATAATGTTTATTGTGATTTTACAAGTTTAACAAGTATTAACAGATAGACATGTATGTTCAACAATATTTTCTTATCAGACAGGACAAACCTCAATGGTATATTGCAATATTTCAGCATAATCTCATATATTCTGTTTCACCATTGCATAATGAATGGATATTAAATTCTAAGAGGTTATTATATTTCGGAGTTGAGTTGAACACATTATCAAATATGAATTAGCAAAGATTTAATAATACAAAAAACATAAATAATATTTACAACATAAAAAGACCTAACATCTTAGGGTAGCCAAACGAGAATGCAAGGGGATGGGTGGTACCAATGGTATTTGTTGATATTTTATTTCCACAAGAGCCAAACTTTTTTGGGGAGGCATCACTAGAATTATCTGGATAGAAGTATCAATGCACGGTTTTGTTGACCACAGATTATCTATTCTTTATAATAGTCAAGCCATTTTGTCCATATTTTATTACATATACCAATGTTGTTATCGTTAAAATAAATCACCTTTACCAGTAAGGCTTGATATTGAATCTGAGCTTTAATTTCTGGTATAGATGGAGGTACATTCTGTATCCACATTCTAGCCATACAAAGTTTAATTGTCATCAGAATGTGTATAGTCAGAGACTGAGATGATTTATCCATTCTTGGCAGATCTAGATGGAATATTAAGCTTTCAGGGGACAAAGTCTCATTAGGTTTTAAATCACCAAAAAGTTTAGACACTCCTAATTTAAGAGTGTCTAGACCGTTACAATCCCACCAAATCTGTTTAATTGAAACACATTCATTGTTGCACCGCCAACAAACATTAGATAAGTTTGTTTGGAATGTGCATATTTTTGTGGGAACCATGTACCATCTATGGAAAATTTTTAGGAATGTTTCTTGTAGGTTTATACAGTGAATCATTTCCGCAATGTTTTAAATGAATTTAGCCAATCCTGAGAGGAAAAGGATTTATCTAACTCAGTTTCCCATTTGATAACGGTATTGTGTTTAACTCCCTGCTTTAGTAACTCTAAGATTCTTCTTAGTACTGAAGTTTCATTGTTAGCCTCTCCAAAAAGGAACTTTTCTAGGGGTGAATCTTTAATTATAGATATCTTCTGTAAAAAATCACGTATTCTTAAATAGGTTAAATGTTCTTTATTTGATAATCCCATTTTTTCCTGGAGTTGTGAAAAGCTGCCGATACCAGAAATAGTATATAAGTCCTGAATTCTCACCCTATCCCTAGCTAGCCATCTAGATAGGTTAATATCTCGGATATAGAACTTCAGGATTTCCAGAGGAGCATTTAAAGAAATTTGGTTCTGGGAGAAGCAATAGTTTTTTATCAGTTTTATAGATTGGAAAATATGTGAAACAATAAGATTGTCAATATGTAAGTTTTTAAAAAGTTTCTTGTCTACCCAGAATAGATCAAAAGGGTCAAAAGTTCCGCATAAACTCCTTTAATGTATATACCATGCTTTTAGTTTTGATTTATTATTTCCCCATTCTAGATAGTGTGAAAACATTACCGTATCGTGGGTATAAACTATGTTCGGAAATGATAGTCCTCCTTCCGCTAATCTGGCTGACATAATTTTGAATGCAATCCTAGGTTTTTTATCACCCCATACATAGGATATAAATAAACAGTGAAATAGTTGAAATATTTTCTTTGGAACTCTAAGGGGGATTGTACGGAAAAGGTATTCCAATTTCTGGAGTAAGTATGCTCTGATATTGTTTATTCTTCCATGATATTTGTAGTTAAGATAGGGTTTCTACATTCTTTAAAGAGTGGGGTATAGTTATCATAAATTCACTCTTTAATATTGAAGTTAATATTTATTCCCAGGTATCAGAAGGAGTTAGACCAGTTAATTTTATAATTATTATTCAGATTTCCTATTTGAGCATTTGTTAGATTGCGATGTAGAAATCCACTCCAGTTATATTGTGGTTTTGTCTTATGTAGACTGCCAGTGGTTCTATTGAGAGGATGTAAAGAAGAGGTGCCAAAGGGCATCCCTGACGGGTTCCATTTTTAATAATAAACCAGTCTGAATCTAGACCATTCCCATATATTTTTGCCACAGGAGAAGAATATAGGGACATTGTCAGATCTTTAAAAAGACCCTCTATCCCAAATGAGGAGAGTGTAGTAGACATAAAATTCCAATTTACCCTATCAAATGCCTTTTCGGCATCAACAGCTATAAAAACTGTAGGGGTAGATTTGTTATTTGTGTATTTGTGTATTTTTATACAATAACCAATTATAAAACAACATGCTTTTGCTCATAGCTGCATTAGTCGACGTTGAACTAGAGAACACAATGACATTTACCATACAACACTGTTGTTTTTCAACAGTTGGCCTGTAAACATGCACCAGACAACCACTACTACAGAGAAGTTATGATGGCATCCAGAATGCCCATATTGTTAGAAGGAGCTAGTGGTTAGTCTCCTTTTTAAAACTTTACATTGGATCTTCAGTATCAATGATTTTAGAGATTACCAGAGGAGGATGCCCAATGATTAAGTCTTGGATGAAGACATACCTGCAAGTATTATGTTAAGAAATAATGCAGTGTATGACACAGATCATCTCTCTCTATATATATATATTACATATGTCAAACGTTCTCATACAGATATTCAGGTAGTTACCTGGAATATTACTTGTGGGATTGCTCCATCCTGCAAGACAAACAAATAGACAGAGTTACCATTTAAACATACTAAATTAATTCTTATTATTTGTCTAATCATATTTTAGAACTCTGAGGTTATTCACAGTGACTTGCCAGAATTTGAAATATAAGGGCCAAACATCACAGCTGGAAAAAGTTACTGATTATTTATGGTCTATGTATAGTATGGATTATGTATAGTATACTTATGGGCTATGTGTAGTATGACTAAAGTCTAATTGGTTGTTAATTTAAATTTAATTGCAATTTTTAAGCCATTTTAGTAAATCTAAAAACATGGCATCTCTATTTTGATCCTAAATTTAATATACACTTTGACAGGAGCGTAGCCTGGAGCTCAACCGCAGCGGTCGCATGTTGGAGTAGCTCCGTGCTACCCGGGCCTAAATCTTAGCGAAACGAGCTCCCAAACGAAATAAACAAAAGAAAAGAAACCTCCACACACTGTCCCAACAAAAGGGCAGGCGCCAGCAGGAAAGAAGCGAGAAGAATAGCTTCTTTAATGTCAGAAACTCACAGGTGAAGTCCGTGGAGGAGGCCCAAGATGGCGCCCATGGAGAAACTACTGAGATGCAGAAAACGGCGGCAGAAGACGCCCCAGTGACACAGGGCATACTACAACAAATGCTGGATACAATGCATAGCAAAATACAGCACACCATCCAGACCTCCTTAAAAGAAATTAAGGCCTTGAACTGGGCACAAGAACGTCCACTCTGGAGGACAAAATGGCAGACCATGAGGAAGCCTATACCGATGTGCAAGCGAACATGGAGGAAATCCAAAACACCTTGGCGGCCTTTGATGTGAAACAGGCCGACATGGAAGACCAGTCGTGGCGCAATAACCTCCGGCTGAGAGGTATACCAGACGCGATCGGCGTGGCGGACCTACATGCGCACCTGCAGGGGCTGTTTAAAACTCTGCTCCCAGACATACCTCAGGACATGCTGCTCCTGGACAGGTACCACAGAGTACCAAAACCATGGTTCCTAACAACAGAGGCACCGCGCGACGTCCTGGTGAGAATACACTACTTCCACATCAAGGAAGAAATTATGCGCTAGCAGACAGCGCCCCAACCTGCCAAACCCGTACCAAGGGACAGCCATATACACTGACATATCGGCAGCCACATTGAAAAGAAGGAAAGCATACTCGAGCATCACAGAACAACTACGTCTCCACAAGAAACCGTACAGATGGGGATTCCTGGTCAAACTACTCGTTATACATGAAGGCAAGACCACAGCCTTACCACTATCATGCCTAACAGTAAGCATCCCAACTCTAGTAACAAAAACATAGAGGGAGGCGGGCTGCACAACAATTAAACACTTATTCAAACATGGCAACCTACTCCCCTTCCCGGAACTCCAAACACAATATAGCTTACCCAGCAGAGCAATCTTCTCATACCTACAAATGAAATCGCTACGAAATAGAACTACAGAACCAAGAGGCACTACACACACAAAAGTGGAAAATGTGTGTTTGACAAGCAGATCCCCTAAGAAAACGGTTTCAACACTATACATGGCCCTGCTATACACAGAAGTGGATGATATAATGACATTTCAACAAGCATGGCACAAAGAACTGGGGCATACCAAAGAGCAAGATAAGTGGCAGAAAGCCTACGTGGCACATAAAGGGAACACATTATGCACTTCACACTTAGAGACCATAAGAAAGCTGCAATATAGATGGTACTTGGTACCAGAGAAACTAGCAGCGATATACCCAGGTTCACCTAACACATGCTGGAGATGTGGGGAAGAAGGGGGGAAGGTACACATCAATATGACGCCACAGTGCACAACAAAAAGCAGACGCAATAGACCCTCCACGAAAACTAGGGAAGAGAACTATGCGAACTCTAAAAGGAACGGGTACAAGTCAAAGGAACCAATTGAAATGTGTAATGTGCAATATGTATACACCCCCAAAATGTAACAGACTGTTCCTGCACACCCCTCTTTTCTTTTCTGTACCTGGCGAGCAGATGCTGAAAGTTGAAAAATGTGAAACAATAAAATAACAAGTTTCAAGTTAAAAAAAAAATGTAATATACACTTTGATTCACACCTCCTCTGCTCTGTCCTAAATTTTAAATAAACTTTAATTCACATGTTAATAAGTCACCATGTCAGCTGTTGTCAGCTGCAACAAATTTGCAAAACAAAAGCCAAAAGATGAGAAAAATAGTCTGCTATTTTGCCAAATTTGAGAATTCACATAGCTGAGCCTAAATTTACTTATTGATTGTCAGCTCACTACAAGACTTTTCTTACTGAATAATCACTTGACTTCCCAGAATTGACTGGCTGGGCTGGCCATTAGACAATCAGGGCAAATGCCTGTTCTGATAATTATGGGCAAAGGCAAACAGAGGAGATCAAAGGATCTCCACAGCCAATCCCTGCAAATATATTTTTAACAGTTTAAACATCATAAATGTATATACAGTTTATTTAGTCAAATTGTATAATATTAAAGCACACTACCAAGCACCTATTCAAAGAGAGAGCTCCATGGCCAATGGGTAGATCATATATTTCCATCCCCAGCTAGCGCTATTTCATTTTGGGTGATCAGGTAGCTTGTGGTCTACCCCTCCAATGGCAATACGCTTATACTTTCCCAAGTACCAATCTGTGGGAGCACTATGCACCTATGGGAGGTGCAAGCCAGGTACCTCATCCCCTGAATTTCCAGAGATCAGCATTCCTCCTTTCCTAACCCAAGGGAAGACAGAGGGAGGGTGGAATAAGCATTTTTTTTTTAAATAATCACTTTTTATATTCAATACCCCTATGCTCCCTAAACACACACACTACAGCCCCTCCCCCCCCCCACACACCAGCCCTTGTTCCCCATACACTACAGCTCCTATCTGCAGCTACTATATTCCATGCACAAACACACACAAACACACAAAACACCCATGAACCCCCTCACAGACTACAGTGCCCATACCCCACAAACACTGCAGCCTCTGTACATACAAACACGCATTATAGCCCCTATATTACTACACA
Organism: Pelobates cultripes; assembly: GCA_933207985.1. NCBI lineage: Eukaryota > Metazoa > Chordata > Amphibia > Anura > Pelobatidae > Pelobates > Pelobates cultripes. Next base: position 222,680,262 of record OW240913.1, read on the forward strand.
GAAAAGTCCTATCCAGCCAACACACTATGTTCCTTATCAACACGTACACATTAGAAAACATATTACAGCCTAATCTCCTATCATTCTCACTACAGTCCATATCCACACATTTGAAATTGAATATTAGGTGTTGCCCTTACTTGTCACATGTTCCAATTTATGTTTAAAATGTTTTTTACAACCTAGGAGTGCCCTGGTAGATTTAACATGATTTGGCTTATCTGCAGTCCCTGCCTCCACTACTTTCAGGAAGCTCTTTGAGAACGATCGTCTCAGATTGTTTTAGCAAATGAGCTATACCTGCACTGCAATTTAGTAAAGCTAATGGAAGTTCCTGCTTGGCAGCTTGTAGCTCTCCATCAGAAAAAGTACAGGTGGGGAATAATGCCTGTTCTAAAAAACATTTTGCCTACTTGGACAGGCTGTCAGGAAACTCCTGGTTTAATAATAACTAGAGCACACTATGACAGTTATGGTGCTTGAATGCTCCTTTAGGTGGCTTTTATTAATAACCTGTACCACTGAGAAGTTGAATGAAGAGTAAATTTAATTTTATTACATTGAATGAGGAGAAAAACAAAAAGAGTAGAGTGGAGCAGCGCTGGATAACAAAACAAAAAAAGAATAACAAGGCAGCAATCTTGAGAATAGAGGATTCCCTCTAGACTCCTAAAGATAACTGGAGAAGACACAAATGTGAAAGTCAGGTTGAGCCAATAGGTGCTGAAACACAATTTAAAATAAGGGGAATATAAATAACACTCTCAAGATACTGTTATATCAACCAAGTAAAATACAACACAAAATCCATACAAAAGTCCAAAAAATAAGAAGAATAAAATACCAGAAGATTGAAAAAACTGTCGTAAAAATCATAATCATCCTTCTGATATTCGTTCAGTATCTTTGGAATGGCTTTTCTTATAAGCAACGTATGAAAGAAAGCAAAAACAGGAGGATCCAATAGTAAAAGCTATGATATTCAACACATAAGCCTAAAAATGCCAACTTAGACCAAAAATGCCAACTTAGAACAAAGTAGACCATATGAAAATAAAAAAAAGAGAAACAAATTGTCCTCTCTATATGAGAGAGTATAACTAGTAAAATAGAGATATGCTCATCCAGTTGTTAAATGAAGAAAACTCTGCCGAGTAAGTGAGAGCAGCAGTTATTTATTTTTTAGCACTTAGACCTACCTACCTACTACCAGAGATATCTACAGGACTATTCTTTTAAAGAATCCTAGGTGGGGATTGTACCACCCAAGACTGATACATAGAGCAGTTTCACTGTGCTTCCAAATGTGAGTATATCTCTATTTTACTAGTTATACCCATTGTAGCAGCCTGACATATTTCGTCCTCCTAAATGGAGTTTTTATCATAGCCAAAAACTAAGTAATGTGCATAGGGATAAGAAAATATGGCAGACTCTTGGAAAATCATTTGATGTGGATCAGTTTTACATCATCACATAGCACTCTTTTGGCTTCAGTCAAGTCAACAGAATGCACTAAATAGTCAGAAACAGATTATTTTATTTTTCTCAATCTATTTCTCTTGCTGAGATGCTGCTTTTTTTTTTTTTTTTTACGTGAGATGAAGCTGAGCTCAGGAAATTTGATGATAAAATGACCATGGGAAGAGTGTCAGAATATTTTATGACAAATATTCTTGGTTTACTATTTTCTAAAAATATATCTGTAAAGGTGTCATTTAAATGAATTGGCTTATAAACTGTGACAAATGAGATATATATCATAAAAAGCAATATGTCAAAAATCCAAGCATCTGAACAGAAATTGGTGTGTCCTGATCCAGGAAACTTTAACACAAATCTTTGCTGTGGATGCAGATGTATGTAAATCAGTTTTTCTTTTCTTCACACCATCTTGATGCAAACAAACTAAACCAATATTTTAATAGTTTTATTACCATGTATTAATATGTAGGGTTGTGTTTTTTTCTTAACCAGTAGGGTTAAGAGTGGTGAAAAAGTGGGTACATGAAAGGTTTTGTTTTACTAGGATTATATTATGGGCTGTCAGTTTCTGAAAAGATTAATATTTAAATAATTTTATAGGGACAATTCATCTTCCCTGACTATTATACCCATAAATAAAGCATGTTATTAACATTTCTAACATTTAGAAAGAGCTAGACAGTGGGGTTAAGATATACAATATTAAAATATTCAAGGGAAACTTTAAATATATTTTTAACAGTTTAAACATCATAAATGTATATACAGTTTATATAGTCAAAGTAAGCTAAAATTGTATAATATTAATGTATGTTGTGACATGAAATAAAGAAATTACAGAACAAGAATAACAAGTACACAACTGATTGTCTACATTTTGCAATACTACAAACACTCTAAACCAGATAATACATAAAGACAAATAATATTGCCAAACTGCAATATAATTTGGCAAATACCAAAGTACTAAAATATTTAAAACTAAAACACCATTTAAAAAATAAATAAAATAAGTCTATACTAATATTTGGTTATACACTATCCATTTATACATCACCTGAGGAGATTAATGATCCTATTAGAAATAGAAAGCAGACTGTCCTGTCAATGGCCCCCATTTTAAGAACATATGAAGAAAATAAGGGACAGCTACATATACATATATATCTTATATGTCTTCTAATCAATAATGATTACTCCTTGAACTTCACCCTTTCCATTAACAAGTAAAAGACTATGTCAAGGTAATTGCTACATATTGATTTAATATTGATTTAAAACAACAAAAAGCGTTGTTGTTTTTTTGGATCAATGAGTTTCACTGTTAATGTCTAACATTGTACTTTACACAAATCTTAATATATATATTATCTGATTCAAACAGCTAGATAGATACACTGGAGTTTGCTCTGGTCATCATGTTGATCAAGTGGATGGTAATACATCAGTTTGAAGGTCAAACACAGACTATTATCATTGTTAAAATACTATGCATTACTACGTAAATTAGAAAAATATCCTAAGAACCATTTTAAAATTCTTGCTATCTTACCATTTTATGCCTACTTTTGACATTTCAGATGTGAGAGTTATTCACAAAAACATTATTTATCAAGCAAGCAGGAATGTGTGTTGACATATACATATTTTGTTGGTCAATACAGACATTATTCATCTTGGTTAAAAAAAACAAAAAAATAAGGGTCCCAGTAAGCATCACAATAATTACATTATACTAAAGTGGATTTGGTGCAAAAAACATTTTATAAAATATATTTTTTTTCCTGTGTGTAGAATGACTTCCCTTAGGTGTCAATAGTACATCTGGGATACTCTCGGACAATATCAGTTTTGTGCAACATTTGCATTTCGTGACAGGACACACAGATTGCTAATCTCAGACACAGTGGACAGACTGGAAAACAGTATGTATGTACCCCAAACACAACAATGTACAAATAGAGTATAAAAATATACAATTATGACACTTAACTTTGTACACTGCTTCCCATGATCACTGTCCCATACAGTAACCTTTAACAATGTGGCATATATGTACAGAAAAATGCAGTGTCTCTAAAATAAATGTTAACAATACATAGTGTAACACAGTATGATAGCATTAAAATATGTTGCATAGATTGCACTCACAAACACATGACAAATCAGAGTGCACCGCTAAAGCCTTTCTAGATGTCCCTGGAGTGCCAGGACATCCTGTGTCTTCCTAGTTACCCAATACAGGAACCAGGCACCGGAATCCAGGTAGGTGGTGTGGAAATGTATTGGCAGCGATAAACTCAAAGTATATAAAATAAACAATAAGTAGTCAAAGGTCCTATAAGGTGCTCGTCAGTTCCAGTCACAATGCTAAGGTCTGAATGAGGCAATGAACCAGGGTTATCATCAGGGATTTTGGGGCCCTTAACACAGACAAGTCTGGGCCCCCAGGACCCGCCTCCAAGCCCGTCCACAGGACCTATCCACCTCCAAGCCCACCCACATGGCATGTCTCCAAATCCGAAGTGTGTGTAAAGTAGATACTGGGTGTTTTTGTATATTGAATGCACTGTGAGTAAAGTGGACACGGTGTGTGCATGGGTAGTGAATGCAGTGTGTGTTTATTGTGTGTGTGTGTCTGTGAATAAGTGTGTGTGTAAATGTATACATTACACACAAATGCACTCCTACATGGGTACATTCAAACACCAACATTCACACACATACGCCATACAAAAACATGCTTACATTTAAACACAGATTGTGTGTGTGTATATAAATATATATATATATATATATATATATATATATATATATATATAAAATTCCAACAAGTAGCTGCACTCATGGTAAATAAAAAAACAAAATTTATTAGAAATTAGTTAAAACATCCATGACCAACGTTTCAGTCCGACAAGGACTTTCCTCAGGATCAAAAAAAAAGATTCATCTTTTGTCGGACTGAAACGTTGGTCATGGATGTTTTAACTCATTTCTAATAAATTTTGTTTTTTTATTTACCGTGAGTGCAGCTACTTGTTGGATTTTTGTATGGATGGCCATAATTTGCTAGCACCCGGGCTACAAGGGTAATTGGAGCGTGAGTGCAGGAGCTCTTGGTATTTTTATATATATATATATATATATATATATATGTGTATATATATATATATATATATATATATATATATATATATATACACACATACACACACACACACACACAATTTGTGTTTAAATATATATATACACATACACACAATTTGTGTTTAAATGTAAGCATGTTTTGTATGGGTATGTTTGTGAATTTGTGAATGTTGATGCTTGAATGTAGGAATGTAGGCGTGCATTTGTGTGTAATGTATACACTTACACACACACACTAATTCACAGACACACAAGGATACACAGATACACATTGTTACACACAGATATAGACACAAACATATACCCACCCATTCATAAAGACACACACATACATACTGACATATATACAGACGCACACATCCTGACATACATACAGACACACATGCATACTGACACACAGACATACTGACATACATACAGACACATACATACAGAAATACACATACATACATAGTTCCATACATACAGACACACACATACAAACACACACATACACACACATATACATACAGACACACACACACATGCAGGAACCAGACAGAGACAGAACGCAGATGCAAAACACCTTTATTAACAAATAGCAAAAAAATTAAATAAACCAAAAGCAAAGTCCAGGAGGCAAGCAGGGGTCAGGCATCAAAGCGGGTAGTCAGACAAGCCAGAATCAGGAGAACGAAGAGCAGCGGAGTCAAGAACCAGGCCAGAAGTCAGGAACCAGAAATACACATAATACATGAAGCAGGTAGTCTTCTGGGAAACAAGAAACCACGTAAGGGCAAGGAGGTACTAGGACTTGCTGCTTAAATAGGCTGCACTGATTAGCAACAGAGCTGGCTACTAACAACCAGGTGAGTAACCGTGGGAACAGTAATGAAGGAGCTCATCGATAAAAGCAGCTGAATAGCTCAGACACAGAGAAAGGAAGGGTCACTGTTTAAAACAGCAGAGAAGCCCTGACACTAGGTCGCGCTATTACATGGCCACATCGCTGACAGGGTCCCTGAGCACATATGCCCAACGGGTGGCACTAAGGGTATAAGGGCCACACGATGGGCCTTATCAGTGTGCGGGCCCTGGTGCAACTGCACTGGCGTTAGTCCCTCTGCTATAGATAGTGGATAGTGGGAATGTGGAGCCCAGTCGGCCGGAACCCCCAGGACCGCTGGGCCCGTGACAGCCGTCACTGTTGTCACACCCTGATGGCAGACCTGCAATGGACTTTGTAAACATCTATTCTGAGGTTTTCATGAGACAAAAGGCTGTATAGCCAGCTCCAAATACTCCTGATACTATTGAGGTTATGTATAAAAAAGTGTCATGTTCATTTTTACATTAGTTTTCTGGTACAACAAAAATACAATACGAGATTTTGCTCACTTGTGCCATTACAGGGTGAACCTACATCATTTCACATCAGACTGAACCCACTCATTTGTCGTATACTGTTTTGTTGCTAGGGCTCCTAATGTTGAGGGCTATTTGAACCAAATGATGTATACTGTGCATTAATCACATTCATCTTTTAAAAAAAGTTTTTTTGGCTAATGAAATGATTCACCCGAAACAAAAATCTTTCAATTCTTTTTTATGGCTTAAAAAGTTAACAAATTGAATGGGGTTTCCCAGACAAATAGACTTGATGTCTAATAAACACTCCATTCTGAATAAGTATGTATATTATATCTCTGAATCAACTCAGTCTCCAGTTACCCTGCCATTGGAAACTTAAAAGATACAGAGCCGGCGCGTCCATAAGGCGGCACAGGCGTCTGCCTTGGGGGTAACGGCACAGAGGGCACACAATACAAGTGACCGGCAGGAGGGACAGGGAGGGGATGGGAGGGAGAGGACCCTAAGAGACAAGGAAGGGAGGGGAGAGGAAACCACCAAGGAGGGGACGAAGAGACCACTAAGGGACAGAGATGAAGAGACCACTAATGGACAGGGAAGGGAGAGGAAACCACTAAGGGAGGGTAAAGGAGACCGATAAGGGACAGGAAGGGGGGGAAGGAGATCACTAAGGGACAGGGAGAGGAGACCACACAGGGACATGTAAAGGAGACCACTAAGGGACGGGGGAGAGAAGTTCACTAAATGAAGGGGGAGAGGAGATCACTAAGAAAGAGACACACAAAGGGGCTGGAGGGGGAGAAAGAGGCACACAGAGGGGCCTGACTTGGGAGAAAGACACACAGAGGGACATGAGGGGAGAGAAAGACACACTGATAGGCTGGGGATGAAAGAGACACAAAGAAGGGCCTGGGGGAGACACAGAGAGGCTGGGTGTGAAAAGGGGAAAAAGAGACACACAGAGGGGCTGCGGGGGACAGATGGGCTGGGGGTGAAAGAGACACACAAAGGAGCTGGGACAAGTAAAAGACATAAAGGGTCTGGGAGAGAAAGACACAGAAAATGTGGGAGGATGTAAGAATCATACAAAGAGGAGGGATAAGAAACTCACAAGGGGGTTGTAAAAGATACACAAGGTGTAAGACACACAATGGGGAAAATGGGGGATAGATAAGACATTTAAAAGAGGGGATAAGAAACACAAAAGCCTGGTTAAGACGCGCAGGCTTTTGTTTTTTTGTTTTTTGGGGGGGGGGCAAAATGCATCTTCGCCTGTGTAACCAAAAGTCTTTGCACTGTCCTTGACTACTCATACAGAAGTCTGTACAGTTACAACACTTTCCTTTTCATTTATAGGCCTAATACAAAATGCTGTCCAGATATTGTGGGGTAAAGGGGGTAATAGACAGGAGACATAGAAATCTACAAAATGGAGATAGGACAGAAAGGAGATGGGCTTTAGATCAGCACAAGGGGGGGGGTGGAGATTGAGGGAGGGACACGATTAGAGTATGTAATAGTATGTAATAGTAAAAAAAAAAAAAAACACATAGTTAAGGTGACTCATGATAATATTAAATGTATGCTTACTAAGGCAAGGAGCCTAAATAATAATCATGTTTCAGTGTTTGCAGATGACACAAAACTCTGTTAAAGAATACAATGTGCGCAGGATATTGCTTTGCTGCAGATGGATTTAGATAGATTGGGGGAATGGGCACTCAAATTGCAAATTAAATTTAGTGTGGTAGAATGCAAAGTAAGGAATGCACAAGCAACGTACACCCTAAATGGTAGTGTATTAGGGAACAACAAATGAGAAGAATTTGGGAATTACTATAGACAATAAACTAGGCAACAACAGGCAATGTCAATCAGCAGTTGCTAAGGCCAATAAGGTATTGCCATGCATAAATCACTTAGGAGTTAAATCACTTTGTTTATGAACCCTAGTCAGACCTACCTGCATGTGACTTGCACAGCATTCCTAAACACTTCTTGTAAAGAGTCATCTAAAGTTCATTCTTTCTATATTCTGTTTAATGTAGATTTTCTTATCCCCTGCTATGTCAATAGCTTGCTAGACCCTTGTAAGAGCCTCTTGTATGTGATTAAAGTTCAATTCACAGAGCAAGAGATAAAAATGTTTAAGGTAAATTACATCTGATTGAAAGTGAAACCAATTTTTTTCATGCAGGCTATGTCAGTCAGAGCCAGGGGATGTGTAGCAATAGCTGCATAAACAGAAACAAAGTGATTTAGCTCCTAAATAGCAATGAATTGAACAGTGAAACTTGAGAGGCATGATCTATACACTAACACTGCTTCATTAAGCTAAAGTTGTTTAGGTGACTATAGTGTCCCTTTAAGGGCAGGTGCAAGGATTTTTCCCACAAAGGCGAATATATATTTTGCCCCTACCTCTTGCACTCTTCTTTCCCCTAATGTGTGTCTCTCACCGATATCATGAGCATGTTGCACTCCCTCCAGGATGCCACACAGTCATAGATCCCACACCTGCAGGGTGTCAGGGCTCCGCGGGTGGCTATGAGGGGAGGCGGCAATCCACTTGCAGCACTCACCCTCAGTCCTTCGCCGCCTGCGGTCTCCCCTTCCCCTACCTGTCGGCGAGCGGTGTCCTCACTGCCATACGCGCCACTCGCGTCCTCCTCACCTCCCAGCGGCAGCATGTATAACGCTGCACGCTGGGAGCCCATGCATTTATGCGAATGCCGGGGTCAGTCACGTGACCCGGCGTTTAAGCAACAGTACCATAATCACAGTGGGAGGTGTAAATATCTCCGACGTGTGATTGTTAATTCTGATTGGAAGTTATCCAATCAGAATTAAGCAAAGGATTTATATACTTACCTTTCCTGTCTCTCAGTGCCCTCTTGTGGTCTTGTGATACCTGTATTGCAGTTTGCTCGTGTTTCTCTCTGGTTACCGATTATTTGGCTTGTTTATTCGATTCTCCTGTATTCTCCATTCCTTTGACCTTGGCTTGTTTCTCGTTCTCCTGTTTTCTGGCTCCCTTTACTTGGCTTGTCTCCTGACTATTCTTAGTGTGCTTTAACCTGGCCACTCTAAGGAGTGTATAGCACCCTTCCTCTCTGTGACCTGTTAGCGTGTTAGGTTCCCGAATCGTGACACAGGGCCCCCTAAACTCAACACAGGAAGAGGTGCGCAAGCAGATAATCATACATAGACATTTGTTTTGTTGTTAATGCAACTCATCAGCATGAGGTTGTCAAGTGGCTTGCTACTGAGACTTGGCATTACTTCAATGGGTGGAAAGTCCCTTCCACCTGAAAATCTTGGAATTCATGAGGCAAAAAGGTGGTTCTTTTTTAACTCATTTGCATATACTACTGCAAGGTATTCTGGGTGGGTAACAGCTGTCTATCAGTGGTTAGCTGACTCTGCACTTCTACCTGAGTTGTGTTTACAGATCATCTATTACAAAGAATCCATGTATAAAGATGTTTTTTGTTGAACTAATTTGCATATGCCCGCCCAGAATCATTAGCAGTAGTAACAGAATTAAAAGTGTGAGATTTCTGTGGGTAAAGCAAGTTTTATGTCTCATTTGCTGTGTGCCTATAGTGTTTAACAATGTATTTACTATTCATTGTTTCTCAAGTAGAAGGGGTTTTCAATCACTTTGTACCCCACCATAACTCTGCACACACTTACACACACAGTTTTTATTAAATAGTATTTTTTTTTGTTAGATCCACCCAGACTCCTTACATCTGGGAGAGCTGGAGTGGATCCTTTTGTTGTCGGTAGAGCAACTCAGAACCATAATGACATCATATCAGATTCTAGCATCAAAGGGTGCACAAAGGAGCTGTGCAGGCACAGAATATATACAGGTGATACTCAAAAAATTAGAATATCGTGCAAAAGTTAATTTATTTCAGTAATGCAACATAAAAGGGGAACTAATATATGAGATAGACGCATTACATGCAAAGCAAGATAGTTGAAGCCATGATTTGTCATAAGTGCGATGATTATGGCTTACAGTTCATGAAAACCCCAATTCATGGACAACATCACCCCTTTCATTCCAAGAAATGGACAAGGAGCAGTGACATAGGGAATCACATTTTAGTCTAAGCTTAAGACTCTAACGCTTCCTTGACCTAACCTTTATGTTACTAACTTCTAACTCTACTCTAACTGCACTAACCTGATTGATATTCCAGAAAAAGTCTGTGCTTAGCCTACTGACGGCCAACTATCCATCTTTCCCACCCTCCCCCACCCCCCCGATGTCCCCTCTGGTTAGGGACTACGCACGACCCTCACATACCAGGATCTAACCAAGCGCCTTGACTAAACACAATGTTTTTGT
>OW240913.1:222699992-222759178 GCA_933207985.1 Pelobates cultripes
CTATCCCAATTTGCGATAGAACTTCTGTCCTGCCCTGCTTCAAGTGTCCTGTCAGAAAGGACCTTCAGTGCAGCAGGAGGTATTGTCACTGAAAAGAGAAGTCGCCTAGGTCAAAAAAGTCTAGATTACCTCACCTTTATTAAGATGAATGAGGGATGGATCCCGACGGGACTGATAGTGGGCGATACATCCAACTAAAAAAGGCCTGATGAGATGAGCTGCCTTGGGCTAAAAATGGTCCACACGCTGCTGTATTTTAGCTCTGAATGCTGTTTGACTTGCGTGACTCATCCGCCACCAACTAGGGTTCAAGCCGCAAAATGTTTTAGGGCAGTGCTCCCCAACCTTTTTATCGCCGCGGACCGGTAAACATTTGATCCACGTACCGGTCCGCGGCCCGGGGGTTGGGGAACACTGTTTTAGGGCACTTTCTGCCTGGGAAACAAACATCAATTCTTCTGGCCGCTGCTACAGCAGCAGCTGCAACAGCAGCAGCTGCAACAATACCTAATTTTTCAGGCATGTGTACATGCCTAATTTTTCGGGCCTCTGGTGCTGCACTGTGGTTTCAAAAACCAAACCAAAAAAAAGGATTAAACTGATAAGAATAATACTACTTAACACACCTTATAATAACGCAGAGAGAGGCAACGCAGAGAGAGGAGTCTGAAGAAGAGGAGTCAGAGGAGGAAGGTGGCTTTGAGGAGGTGGAAGACCAAACACAGCAGGCGTCCCAGGGGCTTGTTGTCACCTTTCGGGGACCCTTGGTGTTGTACGTGGCTGGGTGGAGGAAGAGACCTTCAATGACATCAGTGAGGACAAGGAACGGGACATGGCTAGCTTGGTATCCAACCTTGTGCAAATGGGGAGTTTGCGGTGCATTAAACGGGGAGTTTGGTCTGTCACTGTGAAGCGGGCGTAACCCTTACACTACCTGATCGATACAACATCATACAGTAGGTCCCCCCCTCATTATTTTTATGGCCCCCACCCTCCGCTCACGGGTGGGGGCAGGACAGTAGTCCTTATTTACTGAAAATTCCCCTGTATAACAATGTTTGGCATTTAGTGAATATTCCCTATTCTGCTCTGTGTCAGTGTGTATCAGGGATCCTTAGGACAGGTGTCAATCCATATCTGCCAAGTGACCCTATGTTGGGGTAACATTCCCTATTCTGCTCTGTGTCAGTGTGTATCAGGGGCTCTGAGGACGGGTGTCAATCCATATCTGCCAAGTGACCCTATGTTGGGGTAACATTCCCTATTCTGCTCTGTGTCAGTGTGTATCAGGGGCTCTGAGGACAGGTGTCAATCCATATCTGCCAAGTGACCCTATGTAGGGGGAACAGTCTCTATTCTGCTCTGTGTCGGTGTGTATCATGGTCTCTGAGGACAGGTGTCAATCCATATCTGCCAAGTGACCCTATGTAGGGGGAACAGTCTCTATTCTGCTCTGTGTCAGTATGTATCATGGTCTCTGAGGACAGATGTCAATCCATATCTGCCAAGTGACCCTATGTAGGAGGAACAGTCTCTATTCTGCTCTGTGTCAGTGTGTATCAGGGTCTCTGAGGACAGGTGTCAATCCATATGTCAAGGTGTCAATATGTCATATGTCAGGTGTCAATCCATATTGATTGTGATTTAGGAATGTTAGGTGATTTCTGCCCTTTATGGATTAAAACCAGACTCTGTATCAACTGTGTAATTTTCCATGGGAGTTTTACCATGGATCCCCCTCCGGCATGCCACAGTCCAGGTGTTAGTCCCCTTGAAACAACTTTTCCATCCCTATTGTGGCCAGAAAGAGTCCCTGTGTGTTTTAAAATTCGCCTGCCCATTGAAGTCTATGGCGGTTCGCCCGGTTCGCCGGTTTGCGAACATTTGCGGAAGTTCGCGTTCGCCATTCGCGAACCGAAAATTTCAGGTTCCCGACATCACTACCTGTTTTCAGGAAGCCAAGGAAATAACAAAAGTGTCTCCTACATCACTTGGTTTTAAACTGAGGTCCAGCAGGTTTCGCTGAGGAAAACAAAATCCAACTATTAGTCTGTTAGGCCACCAGTCTACTAAGACATGAATCTGCTATATTTATATAGCCTGTGGCAGAATGCCTAGTATTCCTTGGGACCGAACGTATCTGAGTGCTATTTGGACAACTTGGGCGCTCAGATACAGACTATCTGGGGTATAATACATGTGGGGTTCCTGTGAATATTTGGGGTGCTTTCAGAGGATTTCGAATATTTTCTTTATGGTTTCCTGTAACTGAGAGATAATTGACTTACCATTCATTGTCTCAATTATATCCCATTCTGGGGTCTGTGTATAAATTGTGAGTTTCTTGCCTGAATAAACCAGATGACTCTCAGAACTATGTATTGTCTAGTTACTAGGGGAATATGAGCTATAATCCAGTCTGGCTGAGAGGGAAGTTAGCGGAGGTAACTGGCTGAGTTACCCGGAGTCTGCTACATAACCTTTATGTAGCATTAACGTTTTCCGCAGTGCTTTATAAAATAACAGTGTTGTTATGTATAACAGTGTATAATTGACAGAAAACAAATAAATGCTGACAGCAAAGCGGAAGAGGGCCCTTTGAAAGAGAATGTTTGAAGCGTAAGTAAAAATATTACCCTTATTAAGGTAATGAGGCTGAACTCTTGATAATCTTATTTAAGAAGCAATAAAACTCGTTTGCAAATCAGTAGTATATATATATATATATATATATATATATATATATATATCTTCCTTCCTGTTATCTTCCTTCCTGGTATATCACATTCCATAGAATGGAATTTCACAGAAATTCCAACCCAGTCAAGAGAGAAAGTAGGGACAACTTTGTCTTTGTATTTTTACGCCACCTGACATTCTTTGACACAAGGTGGAGTGTCAATTACACTAGCCATCACCAGTGGTGGCTGTAGGGAATTGGCTGTGTCTATTGAGGATCCCGCTGTCTAGTAGTATCCTCCATAGACCTCAAAGCAGTACTCTGCGCGTACAACAGTGACATTGGCGCCAAAGAGGACCTAGCCAGACCAAGATGGGACAGGTACAGGTAAGTACAGCCCGTAAGGACAGGTACAGGTAAGTAACTCACTTTTAACTGCCCCCCCCAACTGTGATGTCGTCATCAGGTCACCAGCTGCGATGCCGTCATCAGGGTACTTTCACAATTTGGAAAAGTCCCCAAACGGTGACAGTGCCGCTTTAAGATCTATGGCATTTTTTGTAGATAAATCATTTGAAACGTTTTTCTAGCAGATTGTAATCATTTTAAAATCCTATCCAAAAGAATTTAATTAAGGCCCAAGTCTTCAAAGGAACAACTTTACATATTTTCTAGTCGAGACCTCAATTTAATTTGTTTGGATCAGCATCAGAAATTATCATAGTCTGTTAGAAAAACTTTTTAAACAATTAGGGCCATCCTATAGGCATCTCTGATCAGGGCTCTGGTTGGTTGCCACAGCCCTTTAACAGTGCACTAAACAAGCAACTATCAGATTTTCAGTTGACCTGCAATAAGTAGCTGTATGGGCAGGGACAGTGAGAGAAGGGGACGGGAAAAGATGGGTGAGAGACCCTGAACGAGCCATCAGCTTCAGGGAACTAGCTCCCACTATATCCCAAGGAAAACACCCTCATGCACCTAAAATAAAGATAAATAGGAGGATGGCTTACTTATGTAAATTCTGTGTATCTTTGTGTGTGACACATACTGGGGGAGACACATGGGTGTAGGAGGCAATTAAACACATAGAGGGGCTGGGGGGGGATGAGATACATAACGGGACTGGGGTGAGAAGGAATGAGACACATGGAGGCACTCTGGGGGAGAGAGAATTGAAATGCCTAAATTATACACAATTACACACCTGCATTCACTCATACTCTATACAAAATGGTGGCAATGCATCCTGTGAGTGGTGTAGTGGACCCCAGGTAACCCGACCGGTTACCTCCACTAATACCGTCCTTCAGCCACTCTGGAACCCTTAAAACAAGCAGGCATCCCTTTTCCCCAGTAACTGGACGAGACACAGCTCTGTAAGGCCCAGTAACCATTGTCTACCCACAATTCCCTCCAGACCAGTCGCTCAAGTTCAATCACCCATTCATCCAGGGGCTGCTCTCCCAGGAAATGTATCTGAAGATCCAGTTGATCCTGAAGTTGTTGTTCTGTGGTTGGGAGGTATTCCCTCTGGCGAATCTGAACTTCCTCTAGTGGGCATGTATACTGACAGATACATGCCCACACTGATACATGCACTAACATACACTCAGTATACTGTGGGCATGTATACTGACAGATACATGCCCACACTGATACATGCACTAACATACACTCAGTGGTGTATTTTAGTTTTACGCTGCCCTAGGCATGAATAAACTTGGGCACACCCGTAATCTAACTTTGTCCCATTTCGTCCTGGTTAAGTCCAACATGCCCTTTACTGACAGAAACACGCCCACATTGATAAATGCACTAACATACACTCACTGACAGATTCACAGTCATTGGCACACACGGTTTAATCAACACACACTTTCACTGACAGAGACACACTGATAGACAGACATGCACACTCACTGACATGCACACACTGACAGCCACATACTCACAACCACATATAACCACCATCCCACCATCCCACCCCATGCTCATTATTTCATTTATAGACTGTCTGTCACACCTACATTTTAGTTAGGTTAAAAAACCTGCCTCGTATTAGTACACTCCTGCACTTTCTTAACCCATAAAACACCTTCACCTGCTCTTGATATTCCAATTATCTCCAATTTTTATTTTTTACAGTTTAGCAATGATCTGTTTTCTCCTCCTCTTTATTTCCTCAGTCTCCCTCGGTATTAAAATCTCTCCTTACACCCACTTCACTCATCCCCCCATCCACATTTACATATGCCATTCTCTGCTACACTCCCCCCTTCTCTCATCTCATGCCTTACACTCATTTTTCTACTCTCTCACTCCAACCCACAATCGATCTCGTCCTAGACCCCATACAAAACCCATTCACACCTCCTGTCACTTTCTTTCCTCCTACTTCTAGCAGCTGGTGATGTCTATCCCAATCCAGGGCCCTTCACCTTCTCTACACATACTAAGACAACCAGAAACCCCACAAACCTCATCACAATACCCTGCCCTTTACCCTCACTTACCAAAATTAATTGTGCACTCTGGAATGCCCGCTCCATCTGCAGTAATTTAAAATCAATAACCATACATGACTTTTTCATCTCAAACTCACTCACATTGCTTGCACTTACAGAGACCTGGCTGTCCCCCTCTGATAGCGCTACTCCTGCCTCTTTATGTTTTGGTGGGCTACAATTCTCTCACACTCCCAGACTCAACTGTATAGGAGGCGGCGTAGGCATCCTTCTCTCCCCTCAATGTACCTTTCAACCAATCATAACTCCCCCTGCCCTATCCTTTTCTTCTTTTGAAGTTCACACTGTCCGTCTATTTAAACCCACTCCTTTAAGAATTGCTATCATCTACCGCCCCCCTGGTTATCCTAGACTATTCATTGAGCACTTTTCTTCCTGGCTTCCCCACTTCCTCTCATCTAGCACTCCTTCCCTTATACTTGGGGATTTCAATATCCCAATCAATAACCCCAATTGCACTGATGCCTCTCGTCTGCTCTCTGTAACCTCCTCCTTTGGCCTTATGCAATGGTCCAATTTAGCAACCCATACAGCGGGAAACACTCTTGATCTTGCCTTCACCAACCTCTGTACTGCCTCTAATCTCTCCAATATTCCTTTTCCTCTATCTGACCACCATCTGCTGACTTTTGACATTGGCATACCTAAGACCCAATTTTTTTTCACAGAAACCTCCAATGTCTTGATTGGAGATTAATGCATTTCTCCACTAATCTCCAAACTCTCCTTTTACCTATCTCAAACCTCACCTGTCCTAGTTCTGCAACCTCCTTCTACAATTCCACCCTCTCCTCTCAACTAGACATCATGGCACCTTGTACATTTAAATGCCGCAGGCCCCCCCAACAACAACCCTGGCACACCAAGCTCACTCGATACCTCCAAAAATGCCTAAGATCTGCTGAACGCTATTGGAGAAAGTCTCACTGTGCATCTGACTTCCTCCACTATAAATTTATGCTGAGGGGCGTGGCCAACTACCGAGGTGCACGGCCACATGGAGTAGGGAGCTCCGGCATAAAAGACCCTAAAAGCGTGATAAAATGAAGCAAAGCACCGCCAAAGCGCCCCCGAGCACAATACCCACCACACTGTGCATGATGGCACCGGCGAAACAAACTAAGCTCACGGACACAGTCCGTATAGCTAAAAAAGATAAATCGCGGCCTACTCAAGAAGGCGAGATCGGACCGCAGGCCTCGCAGGGAGCTGAGTCGCAAGAGGAGCAGGACTGCGACACAGGCCACTACACTGATGCGCCTGTACCTGAAAGAAGGCTTTATGCTATGCTCCAGGAATTCCGGGTATCGCTCCAATCTGACTTTAAAAAGGTCACAAGCGAACTGAGGAAAGATATCAACGACATTGGTGAGCGCACCAACCGCCTCGAGGCCCGCTCTGACGAAATAAGCTTGGAACAAAATGACTTAGCAGAGACTGTGCACCAACTGACGATGGAACACCAGCAACTAAAGCAGAAAATGGCTGACATAGAGGACAGATCCCGGAGGAACAATGTCCGATTCAGGGGGATCCCAGAGCCGGTCTCGTGGGAGGCACTACTAGCATACCTGCTGGGGATATGCAAAGCACTCTCACCAAACATTGCGGATTCGGAATGGCTCATGGATAGAGCACACCGTCTCCCGCGCCCACCGAGACTTGCTCAAGATAACCCAAGTGATACAGTGGTGCGTTTCCACTATTTTAGAACAAAAGAAACACTGCTCACCGCGGCTCGGAAACTGCCAAAGCTGCCAGACCCCTATGAGGCAATCCAACTGTATGCGGACCTGTCTGCAACTACCATGGCCCGTCGGAGGGAATTCACCATGGTAACGAAAACATTACGAAACAACAACATACCCTACCGCTGGGGATATCCCACGAAGATCATCGCGTGGAAAGAGGGAAAAAACTATATAGCAGAAGAACCTGAAGTGGGCATGAGACTACTGGCAGAATGGGGCCTGTTCCCATACAAAATACCCACAGAACGGACTGACAAATGGCAGAGACGACTGCAAGAGGACTGGCAGATGGTGGGCTCACCTAGTAAAGCCAGAAAGAATTGAAGGTCCGAACAGCCATCCTAACGGCGGGACCCGGACTAACAAACTATGCATACCACGTATATCCTTTACTGTTTAATAATTGTTATAATGCATAAGCAAGGGCCCAGTTGGGTATTCTCCCGGGCCTAAATATCAATGTGGAAATGATAAGTTTAACAGGCCGTCACTAATTACTAATCACTTATAATTGTTGATGTTATATGATGTTGGCATAGAACTAGGTATTGTATAGTACAAGCTTGAGCCTGCCGGGCTACCTTCCCTGAGTCTGGAGATAGCAAACACTCACGATAAGCCTGACAGGCCGTTACCACTGGGTGAAAGTGTTATTGTTCTAGGGGATTAGCACTGCCCGAGTTTGGGTATTCCTTGCTTGTCCCTGTTCAACATTGGCACACTGGCGAGCTCTATAAGGCCTACCCAGCCACTAATACCCTCAATAACTAGGATCGAGGCCCACAGGCTACATGAGCACATTTGTGCGCCCCCCCTTCCTCCCCCCCGGTGGGAGCAGGGGACCCCCACCTGAAACCCATGAATAGCCCGGACCCTGGGAGCTTAGGCAATATTGGAGCGCCGGCAACGGCCGCAGCACTGAAAGTGCTAATTACTGCCACACAGCAGGGACGAGTATAGCATGCGAACAGATTCATCACGGGAGCCGGGGGTAGGGAGGGATCGGGTGGGCGGGAGAGCAGGCAGTGATCGAGGTTATACTGCTACGAACAATACCCTGGGCATGTCACAGGGAGATCGAGGTGTACAACAAAGTAACACTGCAGTATAAATCTACAATGCCATGAATGTATGTATATGTGGGCATGGGACAAATGTGCTGACGGGACAAACAGGTGATAACTTACACCCCATGACAGAACCAAGGTGACAAGAGCTGTTCCCATATTTAGGGAATTGGGCATGAGCACACACAACTTCCACCTCCAGCATTGGCGGGTAAGATACAGCCAACAGTGAGGTAGACACTTGATATGTGGCACTGAGGGTGGTGACCAAAAGTGCGGTGCACATGAGGGAGGAAAGGGTCTTCTCGCCACTCTGTACCGAACAACCCACCCCAAGACTGATGGCGAAGGGAGGCCAGGATAGCCTACTCACGCATCAGTCACGGAGAACGCCTAGTGAAAAAAAATTTTTTTCAATCTAAGGCGGCGGTAGTATGCTTGCAGGAGACTCACTTCTGCAACCGCAACCCACCCAAATTACAGATAAAGCACTACACCCAAGAGTATCATGCAATGGCCAAAACAAAATCTAAAGGGGTGTCCATATATTTTCATAGGGACTGGGCCTTCTCCCTCTCCAAACAACACACGAGCAAGGATGGGAGGTTATTGATACTAGTGTGGTCACTAAATGGTCTCCAAATAACAATGGCATCCCTGTATGCTCCCAATGATATACAAAAATCCTTCTTGACCACGGCTCTCTGGAAAATTGATCGGCACAAACAGGGACACACAATGATATTTGGTGACTTTAACTGCACACCTGACCAACACGTAGACATGTGCAGAGCGAACCACAAGATGCCAAAAAGCAGATCAATTTCCCTGGGGTCCCATCTTTCCCACCTACTACACACCCATGACTACTATGACATATGGCGCAACCTGAACCCCAGATCTAGGGACTATACTTTTTATTCGCAAGCCCAAATGACGTACTCCAGGATAGACTTATGCCTCTTCGACAAACGCACCATATCACATGCACTTAGAGGGCACATTGGCTCCATCACTTGGTCGGACCATGCACCCATAATAATCACAATGATAACAACTCACCCTGCTAGAGGGAGAGGCACGTGGAGACTAAATGAAGCAATACTAGATACCCCGCAACACCTCAAGTAATTAGAAGCCCACCTAAAACACTATTTCTCAGACCACGAACAATGTACGACCCCACTGACGACTCAATGGGAAGTGCACAAGGCAGTAATGCGCGGTCACCTCGTACAAATTGGCTCCCTAGCAAAAAGAAATCACCAACAAGCACAGTTGGACCTGAAGCGGGAAATCTCCACGGTCGAAGCCTAACACAAAACTAATACTACCAAACGGGCCCATAAACAATTAGCAACTTTAAAAGCAAAGCTAGCCGCGGTACAGCTGCAAACGACTGAGAGGCACATGCGCTACCTCAAGCAAACTTACTACACAACGGGGAACAAAGCAGGCAAAAGATTAGCTAATAAACTAAAACAGAAACACATACAATCCAAAATACCCTATCTCACTTCCACATTAGGGACGAAACTCTATCACCCCCAAGACATCATAAACGAACTTGCACGATACTATGAAACACTATACCAACTGGGTAATGATCCGGTGACCCATCAACCAACTAGGGAGGAAATAGAGCGATTTTTAGTGCAGGCGAACCTTCCCTGACTGTCGCCAGACCAAGCAGACTCGCTCAAACACCCGTTCACTGAGGAAGACGTCGCATCGGCAATACGATCGCTCCCAGATGGCCTGTCCAACTACTACTACATAAAGTTAGCGACACAACTTACTCCCCACCTCACTACACTCTAACTCCATAAAAAACTCAGGCAAAATACCATGGGACATGCTAGGTGCATATATTGTCACTCTGCCCAAGCCCAACAAACCCCCCACGGTGTGCGCCAATCTCCATTCTCAATGCGGAAATAAAGCTGTATGCCAAGCTGATGGCGTCGAGACTCAGGTCCCCTCTGTCCGCGCTGATATCGGTGGAGCAGGCAGGATTTGTGCCTGGAAGACAGGTGGGGGACAATACCAGACAATTCCTAAACCTCATAGATTGGGCCAACCACTCCTCCCAAAGGGGGCTGCGTCTCGCTTTGGATGCCGAAAAGGTGTTTGAACGCCTACACTGGGGATACATGGAAAGAACCCTAATGGAAATGAATATCCCCTCCGAATTCATTCATAGTGTATTAGCACTCTATAACCGACCCTCAGCTAAGGTCTTCAGCACATTCTCTCAAATTCCTTCGATATCCTCAACGGCACACGCCAAGGGTGCCCACTATCCCCGATCATCTTCAGTCTATGTCTAGAACCACTCATACGACAGATTAATCAAAATAGGCAAATCGTGGGACTAAATACGCCAGGGGGCATCTTGAAGCTAGCGCTTGTAACGGAGCTCCTTGTACTCCGACCGAGTACCCTCCGTTGATGGATGCTCCTAGCGCTTCCTGAGGACTCCAAACACTGCAGCCGACACCACAACCACCGCAGACTCCACAACCGCCGTAGCTTAACTGGAGTCTCGCCGTCTTCCTTCCACCCTGGATCAGCTTCTGTCCTCCAGGACCGTGTGGGGAAGACCTCTCCTCCAGGAGAGCGTAACAGGAACAGCTCTTAAAAGAGCTAAGTGATTAAAAGCTCAGGGGAGTATGCAGAGCATAGCAATCCCCAGTGTAATATAGCAGTTCCCTCCAATAACGAGACAAGGCTACGTATTGAGGGTCAAGAAGATCTGTTTACTTGGCACCAAAGGGCCTTCTTTTATGCAGGTTTCCCTGAGATAGGACCACCCACAGGGGTTTACAGAATAACCAATCATAAATGTACATTACAGAAACACTCCCAGCAATTACACACAAAAATCCTCCCCTCTGCCTGTGATCTAATTATGGCACACAATGGGTTAACATAATTAAACACAGGCAGTAAAAATACAGTTTTTATACATGTACTATAACTTTCAAACAACACATCCAATCTTCATAAAAATTACATATTTGGAATCAATCCATTAAGGGGAGCAACATATTAAAAAATGGCACAAATCAGACAAGGGGTTCAAAAGTTAGCAAAAGTGTCTTTTGGGGCCTGGCTGGCAGCATGGTTTTCTGACCCAAACCGGTTTTACAGAGGCCTCTATCCTGGACAATGGGGAAAGTAATCCAATTATCCAGGGATAGAGGCAGACTCCATTAACCACATGTTAGCAAAAGACACAAAAAGTCACAAAAATACATAACTCCTATTGAACTGAACAGAACCCCCACATTCAACCTATCCCCAGATGGCTTGGATCTGAGCGCTCAATATATCCAAACAGCGCTCAGATCCCACAAATACAGTCAAATCGCCATACACTCTAGGTCCATAGTCATGGGGCAGAAGGCTGGCAATTAGGCTTCTCCATAACACAGGGAAGCAGGGCAATTTGTCAAATAAAATAACAGTTACAAATGGCAGTTTGTAACATCGCTCTTTGCAGACGACATCCTATTATTTGTCACAAAACCAGACACTTCCATCCCGGAGTTACTGAAACTCCTGGGGAGCTATGGCCAAACTTCTTACTATAAAAACAACATGGCCAAAACCCAGGCACTACCCATAAACCTCCCACAAGACGAAGTGGCCGTGTTGGAGAGACGTTATAGATTTGATTGGCGACGCAACACTTTGGCCTACCTAGGAATAAACTTAACAAAATCCCTTCAAACCATCCAGAAAGAAAACCACCACCCGACACTGCAAAAGATCAAAATGACGCTAGAGAAATGGGCAGACTTAGAGGTGTCCTGGTTGGGGCGCATTAACACGCTGAAAATGATGGTATTGCACCTAATTATCTACTTATTCCGCACACTTCCCATGGCACTACCGAACAAACTAATAACCCTGTTTCAATCCATGATAAATGTATATGTTTGGAAGAGAAAACCACCTCGGGTGTCGCAACTTAGCATGGGACTCCCATATGACAAGGGAGGACTGGGTCTCCCTAATATAAGAGGCTATTACAGGGCCACAACACTAGCCCAAAGCATACAGCTATTACAACCAAAAATCGCCTGCTCCCAACCACTATGGCTGGCACTAGAGAACGCTTGCTTACGGCCATATGACTTGACCCACTCCCTGTGGACACACGCTTATCCCCCGACGACAGCCACCCCCAGGTTACACTGCACAAAATTCCAAATACAGTCTTGGGTGTCCTGGGGCAAACAATTAATAGTGACCGTACCACTGCTCCAATCTGCGCCAGTGGAGGCACTGGGGGCTCTGTCTGCCGACCTGTCTCTAAAGACGTGGGTCGCTAAAGGTATAATCAAGGTGGGAGACCTATGTGCAGGATCAGAAGTCAAAACGTTCCCCACTCTCCAACAGCAATACACACTGCAGATGAGGGATATATTTTTATACCTAAGAGTAAAAAGCATCCTCTTAACGAAATAAAAAAACGAGGAGCAGGACTCAAATCCCCTGGATGCACTACAGACACAACAAATATTGTCACCTAAGTGTACAAAACCACTAGCCCTATGCTATGGAACCATCCTCCAAGGCCCGACCACAGGGAAACTATCTTACATGACTCAGTGGGAGGGGGAGCTGGGAGTCTCGATCCCATTAGCTCAGTGGCACGAAGCAATGCAACACTAAACGCGCATCGAGAAGCCTGTCGCTTTAGGAGGCTTATTGTAAAACACTGATGCGGTGGTATTCGGTGCCCCACAGGCTGTCGCGAATCCACGCGAATGCCTCAGAGCTACGTTGGAGTTGCGAGGAAGGCAGGGGCACGATGTTACATGTATTTTTGGAATGCCCAGCTTTGGGGGAGTATTGGGAAAAGATAAGTGCACTGATATCTAACGCAACACAATGCAATATTCCTTGGGGCGCCAAAGGCTATCTCTTACACATCGCCCCAGAGATAAGGCACCACGCAAACCGTACAGTGGCGCTCAATATTCTTACAGTGGCAAAAATTAACATAGCACTTCACTTGAAGAGTAAAACAGTACCAACAAAGACTAGACACGATTTGCTCCTATGAACGAATTGCAAGCAGAGTACAGGGTAATGAACAAATATATGTTCGAGACTGGGAATGCTGGTCTACAGGGACAGAAGACAAAGGCCCAACAGATAGGATGGCCCCTGAAAACTAGAAACCCAGTGGGACAACTAAGCATGACGAATTAGATACTCATAAATGAAAATGACAACGACCCTTAGCTGAACGCGGGGAACTAGGGTACAGATGGCCTTACAAAATTACTGAGCAGCCAAGCAAACAACAGACTATAGACCAAGGGCCACAAACCAAAACCTACATAAAAGGAGAGAGAGGCGATACTGTGAACCGAATTATCCCCCAGGGGACCTTTTATTTCTCCCGTGTACCCCACCCCCAGATGACGACTACTTAATGATGTAGCTCACACAAAGGGATCATACAAGCTGGTCATAATACGCTTGGAGCAGCTGACATAACGAGCGTAGGTTGACTCTCAAATACCACACACCACAGGGTACAACACAATCTCCCAACAAATGTTTAGACATAGCGACAACCATATACTGCACACCACTATGGACGGTATACACTAAAGTGACTTACAAAAACTAAGTCTCCTAAGGGAGAGGAGCTAGGCCCTCACGTAGGGTGCAAGTAGATAGGCTAACTGATATATTGTGACACCAATTGCGATTGAAAAAGGAAACTGATAGTGACTCATGAAAGTTAATGTACATCGTGACCCATGTATGTGGCTACCATACTCATCCATGTAATGTACTGTGATCTCAATGATGTGGACTATATATTGTTCGAGCACGTTCCCCCCTCCACCCCCTAATTGGGTGTTATACCTTCCTTATTTCCCCTTTTCTCTTC
This sequence comes from Pelobates cultripes, assembly GCA_933207985.1. Classification (NCBI taxonomy): domain Eukaryota; kingdom Metazoa; phylum Chordata; class Amphibia; order Anura; family Pelobatidae; genus Pelobates; species Pelobates cultripes. The sequence continues at coordinate 222,713,939 of OW240913.1, forward strand.
TGTATCCCATTATCAATCTCATGATGTGCTGAAAAAAAAACCCAATAAAAAATAGACAAATGAAAAAGAAAAAAAAATTATTATGCTGAGCTCATACAGCTTGGCTCTTTCCTCTGCTAAAGTTAATTACTTCAATACCCTTATAACCACACTCTCCTGCGTACCCAAACGATTATTTCACACATTGAACTCTCTTCTTTGCCCTGCTGTTTCTCCTCCACCTACTAACTTGACCGCCTCAGACTTTGCAACTCACTTCACTGACAAGATCTCTACAATCAGAGAAAAGATCTCTCATCTTTCTTCTTCCCCTTACAATACTTCCCCTAACTTCACTCCCTCTGCTGTTCTATGTTCATTTGCACCCGCTACATTGGAAGAGGTTTCTGCTCTGCTCCAGTCCTCCCGCCCCACCACCTGCTCCCTAGATCCAATTCCCTCGCATCTCATCCGTACTCTGTCTTCTTCTCTTCTCCACCTCTCACTAAAATTCTCAATCTCTCTCTCTCCTCTGGTATATTTCCATTGCCCTTCAAACATGCAACTGTAACCCCAATTCTAAAGAAGCCCAATCTTGACCCTAACTTCCCATCCAACTATCGTCCTAATTCGCTACTGCCTTTTGCATCCAAGATCCTTGAAAAAATTGTGTATGCGAGATTGACAGACTTCCTCAAGTCCAACTCTCTGCTAGACCTGCTTCAGTCTGGTTTCCGTGCTAAGCACTCTGTGGAAACAGCACTGACCAAAGTATCCAATGATCTACTCGCTGCAAAAGCTCATGGTCACTACTCTATCCTAAGTCTCCTTGACCTGTCTGCGGCTTTTGACACTGTTGATCATCAACAGCTTCTTTTCATCCTCCGCAATATTGGTCTACAAGATATTGCTCTCTCCTGGTGCTCCTCCTACCTCACCAATCGCTCTTTCAGTGTTTCTTTCTCTGGCTCTGCTTCTTCTCCCCAACTCCTCTCTGTTGGTGTCCCCCAAGGTTCAGTCCTTGGTCCCCTACTGTTCTCCATCTATACTGCCTCCCTTGGTAAACTCATTAGCTCCTTTGGCTTCCAATATCATTTCTATGCGGATGACACGCAAATCTACCTGTCCTCTCCTGATCTCTCCCCATCCCACTTGACTAGTGTCTCTCACTGCCTCTCTGCTGTTTCTAACTGGATGGCTGCCCACTTCCTTAAACTAAACTTGACCAAAACTGAAATTCTGGTCTTTTCTCCCTCAAGTGTTGTTACTCCTGTGTCTGTCTCCCTCCAAGTCAATGGTGCTACCATCAGCTCAACCACGCAGGCTGACTGCCTAGGTGTTCTCTTTGACTCCGACCTCTCCTTAAAGCCTCATGTTCAATGTATCGCCAAATCCTGTCATTTCCATCTCAAAAACATTGCGCGCATCCTACTTAACGCCAGGTGCGACTACGTGCTCCCAACTTGCGCCGTTACAGTCCATAATGAATGCGGCGACGAGGCTCATCTTCCTGTCCGCCCGCACCTCCAATGCATCACCCTTCTGTCAGTCCCTACATTGGCTTCCTATAAAATATAGAGCTCAATTTAAAATTCTGGTTCTTGCTTTCAAATCTCTACATAATGCTGCTCCCACCTATCTATCCTCCCTTATACACAAGTATGTCCCGTCTAGGCCCTTACGATCTACTGAAGACTTACGCCTATCTTCTGTCCGTACTCCCACCTCTGATGCTCGCCTTCAAGATTTCTCGAGGGCTGCACCGTTCCTGTGGAACTCGCTTCCCTCCTCCGTTAGATGCTCACTCAGTCTCCACTCCTTCAAAAAATCGTTAAAAACCCACTTCTTCATAAAAGCGTATCAATTAAACTGTTAATAGCTCCTGACTGATTCCTCTTCTGCAACTGTCACTAGTCTCATACTATCCTTACCTTTTTGTGTCATTTTACCCCACTCCCTCTAGCATGTAAGCTCATTGAGCAGGGCCCTCAACCCCTCTGTTCCTGTGTGTCCAACTTGTCTGGTTACAACTACATGTCTGTTCATCCACCCATTGTGAAGCGCTGCGGAATTTGACGGCGCTCTATAAATATCATAATAATAATAATAATAATAATATAAACTTAAAACACATAATTATTTACATACATAAATACTGTAAATATAACTACTCGCAGTCACAGTCTCATGTATTCAGTAGCACACACACCTATGCACGTAATCATTCACATTGTGTTCTAATGGTAGCGTTCTAACTAATGTAAAAATCAGACTGCTAATGTTTAATTAAAATGTACCCCAAGACTAACCCAGTCCGCGATGCCAGGCCAGCACAGACACTACAGCCTGCAGCTTTGCCGGTTCTTCCCAGCCACAGCTCACCAGAGCTTCAGCTTGCAGCCATTTGCCTCCTCCTTCTCCACCACATACCGCATCCATAGAAAGCTGACAGAAGCCCTTAAGTTTCGAACAGGACAAATGTTGTATTCGGCTTCCGAACAACAATAGTGTTCGAATGTCAAATACTTTGTTCATGCAACACCATGAAGGGTGCATTCGGCATTTTGCGAGCGGTCGTCATTCTCTCCATGGGAACAGACAGTTTATCAGCAGTGGCAGAGAGCGGTCTTAAGTAAGATGCAAGGAGCATCTTTCCTTTATTTTATAAACAATATTGCAATATGTATATATATAATGGTGTATGTATCTATCACTACTTGGGCTAACTTGCTGGCATTTCTGATCTGGACTGATAAGAACCAGTCTGATATGTTTCAGAGATATTCTTTCTGTAATGCCACAAGATGAGCTAAAACCAGCTTGAGATGTGATCGGGGACCCACCGAAGGGCAGGCTATTTCAGCTGCAGCCCGTTCTCAGTATTCTCTTGCGCCCTGTTTTTTTTTTGTTACCCATACACATTACACCTACATTGTATGAGCATCAACAATCTATCCTAACATCTTTGTTGTGGGTATATCGGTAGCCCTCTCCAAAAGCGTACCTGCCAGGGAGGAGTTGGTTTCCCCAACTTAATCTCTTTCCTCAAAGCCTCCTTATTAAAGGCTACGATAAAACTTCAGTTCAAAAAAGGAACCTTTCAATTGGTTGACATGGAAAACAAGCGGACCCCGGGAGGTTCCCTAATACCTATCCTTTGGACACCTAAATCACTTTGCCAAGCCTCAACCCAATTGCTCCCATAACCAACCTCACACTCCAACAATGGGACTCATTAAGACGTAATGAATCACTTCACAAAAAGTTTTACCTCCTCGCACCACTGACAACCCTGACCACACATTCCCCATGGTTAGCATTCAAATCTTGGCACAAAAGGGGCATCTGTTCCATAGAGGATTTATGCAAACACCATAAAACCTTACCCTTTCCAGAACTCCAACAAAAATACAACCTACCCAACTCCTTAGTCTTGCAATACTTACAACTTAAAAGCATTCTCATTTCACATGTACTAACACCCAGGGCCGCCTTCAGGGGGCCCGGCGGCAGGGCTGGATTGGGGGCGGCATTTGGGGACTTAAGCGGAAGGTGCCACCGGGTGGCCGGCCCGGTGGCACACTGTGAGGGGGGCGGCCGCATTTCATGCTGCAGCCGCCGGACCGGGTGGCAGCCTCGCCAGTCCGGCGGCATTCCTCTCACTGACGATGAAGAAGGAGGAGGAGCCTTCCCTGTGCTGGGAATTGTGGGAACCGCAGGGAGCATGACAGACACATGCTCCTCCTCCTTCTTCTTCAGCTTTAGTGAGAGGAATGCCGCCGTACCGGCGGCTGCAGCATGAAACGGCCGGCCCCCTCAGACTTGAGTAAGGGGGGGGGATAGAGATATGGGGAGGGGGGAGAAAGAGGGGGCAATAGAGAGATGGGGAGGGGGGAAGAGGGGGCAATAGAGAGGATGGGGAGGGGGAGAAAGAGGGTGGAAAGAGATGGGGAGAGGGAGGGAGAGATATGGGGAGAAAGGGGGGAAACAGAGATATGGGGAGAGGGGAGAAAGAGGGGGAAACAGAGATATGGGAGAGGGAGAAGGGGGGAACAGAGATATGGGGAGAGGGGAGAAAGAGGGGGGAACAGAGATATGGGGAGAGGGGAGAAAGAGGGGGGAACAGAGATATGGGGAGGGGGGAGAAAGAGGGGGGAACAGAGATATGGAAAGAGGGGGGAACAGAGATATGGGGAGGGGGGAGACAGACAGAGAGGGAAGAATGAGACACGGGGAGAAAGAGGGGTAATAGAGAGATAGGGAGGGGGAGAAAGAGACACAGGGGGAGAAAGAGATGGGGAGGGGGAGAAAGAGACAGAGAGGAAGAGAGTGTGGGGGAGAGAGAGAGAGACAGGGAAAGGGGGGAGAAAAACAGTGGAAGAGAGGGAGAAAGAGGCAGAGGGGTAAGAGAGACTGGGAAGGAGGGGGGAGAAAGAAACATACAGAGGGACGGGGGAGACAAAAAGGCACACAGAAGGGCTGTATATATCACTGGTGGATCCAGGGGGGCAACAGGGCAATTGCTCCCCCTCCCCTGTCCGCAGGCACCGTGTGGGCAGGGGAGGAAGGAAGAGAGGACCTGGGAGCTCACCCTGCAGCTCCTCTGGGTCCTTCTTGCACGAGCACAGAGCGTTGCCGCGATTACCATGGCAACGTTACCGCTCTTGCGAGAGTCAACTCTAGCCCTGGAGCTACGGTCTAGTGTTCACTCTCAACACTGTGACCCCCAGGGATTCCTGGTGGTCGCAGTGGTGAGAGTGAACTCTAGCCCCATAAACACACTGCCCCCACACACACACCATACACATTCACACACTGCCCCCATACACACCATACACATTTAAACACATTGCCTCACACACACACATACACTGCCCACCCATATACAGGGCCGGCGCTACCTGTTAGGCGGACTAGGCAGCCGCCTATGGCGCCCCTTGGGAGGGGGCGCCGCCAGGAGCGCCGGCCCCGCTCATGCTGCAGCCGCCCGAGCGCTCTGTAAAGAGCCTCAGGCGGCTGCAGCTTTGCCCGGGCGGTGCGTCCATGAGGGCGGACCGCACCGCCCGGGCGCAGCCTGACAGGAGGGAAACGCTGAGCGCTCCCTCCTGTCAGCTCCCTCTGTAGTAGCATGGAAAAGAAACTGACAGGGGAGGGGGGAGAAAGAAACTAACAGGGAGGTGGGGGGAAACAAACTAACAGGGGGGGAAGAAACTAACAGGGAGGTGGGGGAAAGAAACTAACAGGGAGGGGAATTGACGGGGAGAGAGAAATTGACAGGGAGGGGGGAGTGACAGGGGAGGGAGGGGGAATGAGAGTAACAAGGGAGGGGGGGAGAAGAGAGTGACAAGGGAGGGGGGAGAGATTGACATCCATCACACACACACACAATCACACACAATGCACCCCTTACACACAAAGACAATGAACCCCTTGCACACAGAAAAACACACAATGCATTACACACACACACACACACACACACAATGCATCACTTACACACAGAAACACACAATGCATTCCTTACACACACTCAATGGACCCCTTACAGACTCACACACTTCATCCCTTACATACACAGAAACACACCTTGCAGCCCTAACACATACAAACACAGATTCACACAATGCATTCCTTACACACAAATCAGGACATCCCCTACACACTCCACCCCCTGTGAACAAACTCATTGGTGGAACATGAAGGTGCACCCTGGGACCCAGACCTTGAGCTGTGTAAAGGGCCCCCAAAAAATGGAGCTGCTTCTCTTTCTCCCAGAACATTGATTTTTGTGACCACAGTTACAACAGCCTCCAGAGATCGTATTATACACCAGACCAGTGGAGCCAGACTGCAGCTAGAGCCCATCATCATCCTCATCTGCCTGTAAGTAGGTAATCTAGTATATTATTCGTGGCACTAATCTCTAATTTACCTCACATTAAAGAAACACTATAGTCCCCAGAACCACTGCAGCTTAATGTAGTGGTCCTGGTGTCTATAGCCTGTCCCTGCAGGCCTTTTAATGTAAACACAGCGGCACTGCAGCACTGCAGCACTAGCGTTAGTTAACATGGCAGGTCATATGGGTGGGGCATTGTGATGTCACGGGGGGGGGCGGCAAACTTTACTTTTGCCTAGGGCGGCAAAAATCCTTGCACCGGCCCTGCCCATATACACATAGACCCCCATACACAGCCCCCCATACTAACATTGCCACACACATACACAGCCCACACACCCTACACATTCACACACTACACCCCCCACACACACTGAACCTTTCACACACATTGCACCACTGCTCCTATTCCCTACTACAGCCCCATATCCCAGCAGATCCCAGGTAAGTTGTCAAACTGTTCTTAAATGGTTTGACTACTTACTCTGGAGCAGTAGTGGTTATTGTGCATGGATTATTTATTTAAATAATCTACAAGTGCCCCAGTAGCCAGCCAGCCAACCCACAGGCTGGCCAGTAGCCAGCCAGTTAGCCAGCCCACAGGCCAGTAGCCAGCCTACAGGCCTACAGCAAGCCACAGGCTTACAGCCAGAAAGCCCACAGCCTGCCAGTCAAGCCAGCAAGCCACAGACTGCCAGCCAGCAACAGTAATTAAGGTAAGAGGAGCCAACTTGGCCTAGGTATCAGTGAGCTATGTTGTGTTGCTATATTGTGAATAGGAACCAGAGTGTTGGAGAGACCACCCTCCAGGCCCCATTAGACTCCATTGTAGTCTCTAATGGGGCCTGGAGGAGATTCTTTCTAACACACTCTCTAAAGGACACTGAGATAGCCTCTGCTAGAAATCCCCTCCATGGCCCATTAGCCCTCAATTGTAGTCTCTACTGGGGCCTGGAAGCGACTGTTTCCAGCAGGGGATATCTAATGGACGCTGAGATGGCCTCTGTTAGAAAGACCCCCTTCCAAGCCTATTAGACTCCATTGTAGTCTCTAATGGGGCCTTGAGGGGATTCTTTCTAACACACTCTCTAAAGGACACTGAGATAGCCTCCGCTAGAAAGACCCCCCTCCATGGCCCATTAGCCCTCAATTGTAGTCTCTGCTGGGGCCTCGAAGGGCTTATTGCCCTTTTGTTCCTTGTGTCTAAAGATTGTGTAGGGTGTGGCTGGAGGCGGTGCATGGAGGCGGGACAAGGGTGGCGCTTGCTTCAGAGTATGGGTGGGGCCTGTAAGGGGGCCCTTGATTTATTTTGCCCGGGGGCCCTGAGGGTTCTCAGTCCGCCCCTGCTAACACCGACAGAGCTGGCTCATACCAGGCCTCAACTCATGAACCCTATTTATAAGAGATGCCTAAATCTTTGTCACTGTGTTACCGTACCCTGCTGAACCATTTCCTCTTTGAGCGATCAACTCACTTACACTAACTACTGCTCCCATGTAGAAGCAAACTAGCAAACTCCACATATACCGGCGTTCTGCTGGAGGTGTGGGAGGACAGAGAGAACGATACACATATGGTGGGACTTCCACATCATCAAACCCTTGTGGGATGATGTGAAGAATGTTCTCAGGAACCTGAATGTCACAGGTATGCAGCTTAACCCAACCACTTGTCTATTTTCCCTGCTCCCTCACACCCTCACTAAAACACATAGACAACTGGCAGTGCTAACCATGCTTACTGCTAGAAATTTAATAGCAGATAACTGGTAGCAGGCATCACGTCCTAACAAACGACAATTGCTGGACAAACTACATCAATATCTCACATATGAACGTCTGTCCCTGCTATCACATGCCCAGAAACAAACATTCCAACCAACATGAGAAATAATGTCTGCCTACTACTTGCAACCAGCCTCAATCCCACAAATACAGGACAACCCCATCCACACACCCCAAAACATTGCTGATGCCATAGCATGACACCAAGGCTTGACACCAGACAGCTGGCACACACACAAAATAGAAAAGTTAAAGTAAAATCCCACCCCACCTTTCCCCTGCTTTAATAAAATTAACCCCTTCCCTGGCAATTGATCATTGACTACAGTGATCAGTTGGCAGGGACTACATTTTACTGTGATCTGATATATTTGTTTAACCCCTGAGGGTTAACTTTTATAATTTTTATAACCTACAGGGGTTGCATTTATTTTATTAATAAAAATAAATATTTAAAAATTATATATTTAGCTAGCTGGGGTGGGTGGATGTTAGTGGCAAATTGGAGAATTTGGTGTTATGCTAGCTAGAGGTTAACATTAAAAAAAGTATTTAAAAATAACATAACATTTTTTTAAAAACTCATAACCCCTTTACCCAGTCCTAATAAAAATTAACCCCTTCCCTGCCAGTTGATCACAGCCTACAGTGATCAAAATACAGATCACAGTATTATACTGTGATCTGTTTTTTCTTTTAACCCCTGAGGGTTTTTGTTTTTTTTACCCTCAGGGGTTCAATTTATTTAATCAATGAATTTAAATATTTAAAAATTATATATTTTGCTAGCTGGAAAGAGTGGGAGTTATGGGAAATTGGGGGATTTACTGTTTGTGCTGCTTACTGCTAGTTAGGAATTAACAGTAAAAAAAAGATTCTAAACAATTTAAAAGTGTAAAAAAAAGTTTTTAGAAAGTTTTAAACAGTAAAAAAATGTAATAAGTAAAAAAGTTTAAAAACTGTTTCAAAAAGTAAAAAAAAGTTTAAAAGAGTAAAAAAATACAAAAAAAGAATGCTCATTACAACTGCACCTGGAAGAAACTAGCGAAAAAATAATCCCATGCTAAGGTTCAAAATATGCCTTTTGAAATACCCTAGGGTGTATTATTTAAAAAATGGTATGCGTTTGTGGGGTAGTTTGAATAACAAATCGACTAGACTACTCCAAAATGGAACATGGACACAGCATAAAACTTCAAAGTTAGAAAAAAACTGAATGGATTCTGTGATGGACCACCTGGCACCCCGACTGGGTACTTCTGCCAATCAATGCTTCCTAGCTGATGCTGAGGACCATAAGCACAGCACCGTACACCATACGCACCATATACCCCACGAACAGCCGCAACTCAGTTGGGGTCTCGCCGTCCTTTCCCACCCTGGATCAAACTCCTGGATCCAGGGACTCAGTGGGAAGGCCTCTCCTCCAAGAGAGTATAGCTGTGAAGCTCTTATAAGAGCTAGTGGTATAGCTGTATAGCGGTTCCCTACAATCATGAGACAAGGCTACGTGTTGAGGGTTAAGCAGGAATGGTAGCCACACTGGCCTTTTATGACAGGCCCACATGGATTTTGTTGGGGACAGGGACACAAACTTACAAACCAATAATAACAGAGTTATAATGCATTTCACTCGAACATACAACACAATAAGCCTTTCCCTTTACTTAGGAGATATTTGAGTCAAGCACTATACTAACCCCTTAAGGACACATGACATGTTTGACATGTCATGATTCCCTTTAATTCCAGAAGTTGGGTCCTTAAGGAGTTAAACTCAATTATCTCCAAACACAAAAAATCACACATTTTTACAAAACCCCCCAAATACCTTAAAACACATAAAATCCCCATAAAAGTTACATCCCCTGATAGCCCTGATCTAAGTGACCAACATATCCAAAAATCACCCAGATCAGTTCAGGGGTTCAGAAAATGTATGGAAGTCATAATTTTTTTCCAACCGCAGGCATGGTCTCATAGCTGAAAAGTTCCAGGGCATTCGCAGCTAAGTCCCTCTGAAGTCTATTCGCGGTTTTCGTCCATGCGAACAAGATGGCAGCCACCTCGTGGTTGTCCATAGTAATTACGGCCACCCAGATGAACACTTTGTCCACTGCATTGGAAATTGCAACAATGTATCAATTAAGCTTAACAAGTTCGTGCGGCTGTTCGGTAAACGAACCATATAATCCCAATTGCGCGAACAGAGCCTGTTATAAGTCCAAGAGGCACCATCAGAGTCTTTAGCCCAAAGTTCCTTACAGGGTACATAGTCACAGGGCAAGAGGCTGACAAGTATGCCCCTCCAAGAACCCGTGATGAGGTACAGTTCATCACAGATGCGTCTCAAATCCACATATACCTGGCAAAGGTACATACTCCGACGGCATAGCTGAGCAACCTATTAAGTGTTATACTGTCATAGGACACATAAGGTTTGCAAAATGTACAGTAGTAGCTCACTGTGTGGGTCAAAAATGCAGAAAAAATGCTTATTACCATTAAACTTTGTACAAAATCGTGAAAAAATGGTCCCACATTAAAAATATGCCTTTTGAATTACCCCGGGGTGTATTCTTTAATAAATAGTATGTGTTTCTGGGGTAGTTTGAATAATCAACCAGCTAAACTATTTCAAAATGGAACATGGACACAGTGTAAAACTTCAAAGTTAGACAAAAACTGAATGGCTGCGTCTCAAATGTGCCCCTTCAACATCCACATATACCTGGCAAAGGTACATATGGGGGTCTTGCTGTATTACACAACAAAGCTGAGCAACATATAAAATATTATACTGCCATACCACACATTGGAAAATGCTTATTACCAATACACATGGTGCAAGCTAGCGGAAAAACGATCCCAAGCCAAGTTTCAGTCAAGCAGGAAGTCAATGGGCGGGGTAAAAGGGTGTGCCACTGACACAAATCACGTAACCTGCCAAAAGGGGCGAACATGCCCAAAAAGAGGATATGTCTGCCCAAAGAATTAGAAGGCCAGTCTGGTATGAATGCATGTCAGGCTGCCTGCCAATCATGCAGCTGGCCAACTAAGGGCATACAATGCAGACAGCACCATGAGCTTGGCATAAATGCATCTAATAATGCGCTCGCTCAACGCTTTCTAAGGACTGTCCCCAGCTGGTCCACTTGTCTCCTTACTAGCAGGCAGAAGCTCCTGGTATATAGTCTGGGACAGAGAAAAGTGAGTGTAGAAGAAAGGGAACATGCCACAGTGTTAGAGAGACCAAAGTCAGCATTACCTTAAAGGATCGCTATAGGATCAGGAACACAAACATGAATGCTTGACCCTATTGTGTTAACACCACCATCCAGCCCCCCTGGGCCCCTCATGCCTCCATAAATATAGCAAAATCTTACTGTATTCAAGCCTGAAGCTGTAACTCTGCATGCTGTTAGACTCATAAAAACAAGCAGTCTGCTGACATCATTAGAAGTGATGGCCTAATCCAATCACAGTGCTTCCCCATAGGATTGGCTGAGACTGATAAAGAGGCAGATCAGGGGCAGAGCCAGCATGATTCAAACACAGCCCTGGCCAATCAGCATCTCCTCATAGAGGTGAATTGAATCAATCACTCTCTATGAGGAAAGTTCAGTGTCTGCATGCAGAGGGTAGAGATACTGAATGTTTGGATGCATTTTAGGCAGCCATGACCCAGGAAGGATCTCTAACAGCTATCTGAGGAGTGGCCAGTGAAGTTATCACTAGGCTGTAATGTAAACACTGCCTTTTCTCTGAATAGACAGTGTTTACAGCAAAAAGCCTGACGGTAATGATTCTACTCACCAGAACAAATTCAATAAGCTGTAGTTCTTCTGATGACTCTAGTGTCCCTTTAACTATATTCATTGTCAGCCAGTCCACACAAGTTTTGTTCCCATACATCCCTCTTAAGTTTCCATACTTAAGTATGTGAAAAGTAGTTAGGGTTGCCACCTTTCTTGAAAAACATACCGGCCTTGCTAATTTGCATAATTAAATATGTATGGATGACATCACATGATGTAAATCAAAAGGAGTGACATAAGAGAAAATGCTGTAAAATCACCAAAAAACTACTTAGTTTGATTCTGCTGTATAGATGGATTCCTCCCAGTGGCCCCATGTCTCCCAGTGCCCCCATGTGTCGATTACTCCAGGTCTCAGTGTTCCTATATATCAGTGTCTCAGTGCCCCATGTCTCCCAGTGTCCCCTAGTGTTGTGTCCCCAGGTCTCCCAGTGATCCTATGTATCACAGTGTCTCAATGCCCCATGTCTCCGTGTGTCCCCATGTATCCCAGGGTCCCCATGTCATTAGAAAGATGGGAAGACCTGGGGACACAGGGAGACCTAAGGACACGGAGACACCAGTGACACTGGGAGACTAGGGGACTCTGGCTGGGATGCATGGGGACACTGGGAAAATAGGGGACACTTGAAGACACGGGGACATAGACACCAGGGACACAGATACTAGAGACACTGGATGTGGGACATGGGGACATTGAGACATGGGGGCACTGGGAGACATGGGGACAAGGAGACACCAGGGCCACAGACACTAGGGACGCTGGTTGGGGGACATGGGGACATTGAGACACTTGAGGCACTGGGAGACATGGAGGCACTAGGAGACATGGGGACAGTGAGACACTGGCAGACTGGAGGCACTAGGAGACTAGGGGGCACTGAGACACCAGGGACACTGGCTGGGAGATATGGGGACACTGTGTCCCCATGTGTCTGTGTCATAATGTCTCCCAATGTCCCTTAGTGTCTCAGTGTCTGCCATATCTCCCAATGTCCCTTAGTGTCTCAGTGTCTGCCATAATGTCTCCCAGTGTCCCCTTAGTGTCTCAGTGTCTGCCATGATGTCTCCCAATGTCCCTTAGTGTCTCAGTGTCTGCCATAATGTCTCCCAGTGCCCCTTAATGTCTCAGTGTATATCTCCTTGCAGCTTTTCCCCCCATCCTTTACTTACCTGAGCTGTAGGCTGTCTCTGCAGGGTGTGAGTTGCTGTCTGTACTCTCTGTAGCTGAACCCCTGCAGATCAGTGAGTATAGATAGGCACAGTGACCCCTACTGGCCAGTGCTGGTATTGCAGAGTAATACCAGCATTTGTATTGCCAGTATCACTGCAATATTGGCACCAGCCAGGCAGCCTCAAATACTGGCTGTGCCAATAAAATAAAAGCCAGGTGGAATCCCTAAGAGTAGTGTGTGAAAAAAAAAATGTAAATTTTTTTTTTTTTTATAAATCAATGGGCCTATTCCATGAGCCGGGGCCTGGAGCTGCAGCTCCATCAGCCCCTATGTTAATCTGGCCCTGGCTACTCAGCTCTTTGCAGTTTGTAGGGAGCAAGTAAAGCAGCAAACAGTCCAAATGAGAGTAGTGTCTCTGAAATGATCAAATCTTTCCTGTTTGAACCTAATTTGCTTCATAGTTTTGACTATCTGCTGGGATGAGAAGAAGTGTGTGTGGCCTACTCTATGTCTGGTTGCCCAGCAGCTTTTGTCATGTCCTCTGACCATTATCCAGAGTGAGCTAATGTTTACTGTTAACAGGGAATACTCTAAATCAACAACACTTACACATGTCCCCACAACTGATGGAGAAAATAGCCTTCCTCAAGTTCAATCTCCCTAAATTGGGTTATCCCGCTCATTACTTTAATACCTGAGACATCATCTGCTAGCTAAGATCCAGTTGGCAACTCACTTTAGCCTTCAAAGTTGTTTCAAAATGTATAAAATAATTCTAAAATCTGATGGTGAATAAAAAAAATACACATTTAAAATTACATCAATTTGAGTTTAATCACAGTTAATTTAATTACATTTAATTACAACAGAATCATCAACTTACCAGTGGAACATATGGGAGGATAATGTCAACCGAAAATGCTCTTTTTGATGACATTTTCTTTGTATTGTATTTTATGTGTTTCTCCCCTAACTTTTGTTGTGTAGTATGCGCAACGTATATTATTTATCGCCGGTTGCACCTTATTTGACCCTATAAGTGTTTTTTCAGAATGCATATGTTATCAATTTTACAATTGATGGATTTTTCTTTTTGTTTGTTTGATTTATTTGTATTTTATTCTTTATATTACATTTTGTATTTCATTGTTTTACAATGATTGTTATTATTATTGCTAAAAATGAAAATCTTTCAATAAAAAACATTTGACAAGAAAAAAAAAATTACATTACTCCATTACTGTTCCCAAATAGTGTTTTGCAATGGTTTGATATTGTTGACACATACTAATTGTTGGAGTTATAGCAAAGTTGCATATGAATAACATGTATGATTAAACTAAATGAGCAGCTTTTAAAAAATAAAATATTTTTCATGAAACCTTTTTTCAAAAACCATTAGCTTCCTGAGGTATAACGAATGCATGAATGCAAATACTAGTAGATTGAGTTGAGGGATAAAAAGAGGACTAATGAAAAAATCAAAGGAAGTAGTTTGTCATAGAAAGTATTTCATTGTATCATGCATAATAATACATAATAAGTTGTCATGAATAATTTGTTCAACTATATTAGGTCAAACATGAATGCTATATGTCTACAACAAAAGTTAGATTAGCTGAGCCTGAGCCTGAACCAGAACCAGAGCCTGAACCAGAGCCAGAGCCAGAGCCAGAGCCAGAACCAGAACCAGAGCCAGAGCCAGAACCAGAGCCAGAACCAGAGGCAGAGCCAGAGGCAGAGCCACTTTCTTCTTCTGAATTACTTGGGGAAGTGACTGTAAAAAAGCAGAAAGAAAACTTTAGATAACAAAAGGAGTAAAAGAAAAACATATATGTGTTTTTGCTTTAAAGGGAAATTATAGTGCACCACTCCATCGCACCTTCCCCCCCCCCCGTGTGGTGCAGAAGGGATTAAAAACCTAAAACCCCTTCTGTCACTTACCTTATTTCAGCGCCGATGTCCGTCTGTGCTCGTTAAGGCCTTGTCGGTGTCAACATCTGACGATGGCCGATGGCCACACTCGCATTAGGACGTCCCCATTGGAAAGCATTGTATAATGCTTTCCTATGGGGTTTTGGGTAATGCTGAGTGTCCTCATGCGTAGCGTGAGGACATCCAGTGTCAGGTGACCAAAATTTGCCACTAGTCCCTCTAGGTAGGCAGCCACTAGAGATGGAGTTAACCTTCAAAGGTAATTATAGCAGTTTATAAAACAAATTCAATAATTACCTTTGCAAGGTTAAGGGACCTTAGACACTGCACCCAGACCACTTCATTCAGCTAAAGTGGTCTGGGGGCCTACAGTGTCCCCTAAATCTGTGAATTTCAAAAAAATCTAATTTCAGTTTCTATAATCTTCTAGAAGACGGAAAACATTTTTTTTTTTTTTTTTTTAAACTTGCATTGTACTTTTAGGGTACTTTTCCCTCAGAAAGCTATATTACTATAATCCTTAATATTTATTTATAAAATATTTTACCAGGAAAGATACATTGAGATTTCTCTCGTTTTCAAGTATGTCCTGGGTCCACAAAACATTGCATTGATCCATTAGGGTACAATAAAATACACAAACAATATTAATACACAATATATACAAAATTTAACATAGAACAGGTAGGAAATATATAATCAACCATAACACGTGCATTCTGTTTTGAGGTGTGTAGAGAGTGATCTCTTAAACTATTCCTACAGGACTTTAGGCTTGGGGAAGATTTTAAAGTGTGCGGGAGGTCGTTCCATAATTGTGGTGCTCTGTGGGAAAAGGAGGATCTGGCCACTTTCTTTATGTATTCAGGTAGACTAAATAAAGTGATGGTACTGGATCGGAGGTTATAGGAGGTGGGAACAGCTGAGGAGAGCATTCTGCTCAGGTAGGGTGGGAGCTTCCCAGAAAAGCTCTTAAACACAAGGCCGGAAAGATGAAGGGTGCGTTCTTTTAGCATGTCACAATGGTGGGTCCTGTAATTAGTCCTGCAGAACGAGTTATACAATGTATTGAGTTTATTAATGTGGTGCACGTGCATATACTACATCCCCATAATAAATGATTGGCATCAGCATTTGCTGTAAAATCCCTTCCTTTACTGTAGGGCTTAGGCAGGATTTGTTTCTGTACAGAGCATCTAGTTTTGGATAAAGTTTAGATGTAAGTTTTTCTATGTCATTTGCAACAGTCTGATTTTAAACATACCCAGCCCAGAAAACAACCAAGAGCTCCATCAGTTGTTCCACTGCCATTTGCAACAGTCTGATTTTAAACATACCCAGCCCAGCAAAAAAAACAAAAGTTCCATCAGCTGTTCCACTGCCATTTGCAACAGTCTGATTTTAAATATACTCAGCTTACTAATTATTTATTAAACTGCTTACTAATTATATTTTATCACCGTAGAGGTTTATTCACTAAACTTCAAACTGTAGAGAATCAGAATGACAATATTTAGGAACAATAGCTGAGTCGGAAAATGTCTTCAACTTCTGTCTTTATAATGTAAAGTTGATGCAATTTATGTTTAATGGGTTTATATTGAGGTTTAGAGATGAAATAGTACAGACAAATGTTAAAATATCACTTATCTTACATGTGGATATCTAGCTGGGGGATAAACATATTTGCTGTCTCATGGTTTACAATAAACCTGTAGATTGTTAAATTGCTTTGTTTCCAATAGAAATGTAACAATTTTAAAGTTGTAACCATATATATTATTTGTCCTTATAGTTTAATTTTAGGTGTCCTGTTTTTAGGTACTCTGTTTATACTTGATACAGTAGTTTGGTTCACATGAGAGAACATATAGACAAAGAAGACCTAAGAGAGTATAAAAGGTTTACATACTGGTACATAATGCTCAGAACATGCATTCCATCATTCATATAAACACTTGTGGAGGGGGAGAAAATCGCTCTTCCAATAAGTGCCCTGAATACTAGGAGTTTACCAAGGGAGTTTACCAAGGAGGACACAAGGAGGAGAACAGCAGACCGTGCTTCAATCAACCACACACTGTTTTGCTTGCTGCAGTTCTGTTTTATATACATAATTTGTAACCTATTTAATTTTTTTTTTCTCATCTCCTTTTATTGTTGATTAGGTGAATCTTTCCTGTATTGTTTTTAACTTAAAAGCAACAAAAAGGTTATATTGGAAGTGCTTGAAAGTAAAGGATTAATACAAGACTTTACTCTTCTAACCATCCTAGCTGCTATCCCATACCTACAAAAAATAAATAAAAAAATGCTGATTTTATATAATAATGAAGATATTGAGCTATCTATACACATCTTAGTGAACATTTTAATTACAAACTATTTTCTTTACTGGGCACATTTTGCATTTATTTTATGGCTTACACTCCTATTCTATCTCAAACATAAAATTTGGATTAAACTTAGGGGTTACCCCCCACTATAGGGGTCATACTATAATAAGATTAAATTTCTTGTTACTTTACCATTTTTTCAAATGTACTACAGACAGACTTAAAAGTAAACCCCAGAGCCCTGTAGTACTTTTGTTTCTGAAAAGCTTTATGTGTGAAGAGTGTGTCCTCTTTTTTCATTTTGCAAAAATTGCAGATTTCAATAGAAATTGACAATTTTATAGTGACCTGGTTACACCCAACTGTCTTTCAAGCAGTCAACCAATCCTGTTGCTTCCTGGTTTGGTTTGGCCAAACTCAAGAGACAGGCAATTGCTCAGAGCACTTGCCTTGCAACAACGTCTCATTGAGCTGCATTGGGAAATCTGTAAACAGCCACAGCAACTCTGGACTGGGTTTGCAATGGCTTTGGACATGAAAACTGCAGCTTCTGCAAGTTGTTTTTAGATACAGCACATATGAAAAAAAATGCATAATTAAATGCATCCAAGATTTCATTTGGGGTTTATTTATTAAACAGTGATTTCTATTTATTTTGTATTTGGGCAGTGGAATGGTATCTGAGAACGAAATAGAATTCTTCAAAAGGTGATATGTAGCTCTGCATGCAAATGCAAAGTTTTGTTTTCTATAATATTAAATCTGTTGTGGTTAGGTTTGCCACCTTTAAAAAAAACAAAAAACAATTTGCATACTTAATTATGCATGTGTGATATCACAATATGTAAATTACAAGGAGTGACATAACATAAAATTCTTTAACATCTACAGAAAGCTACTTACAGTTTGATTATGCTGTAAGAGTGATTGCTCCCACTGTCTCCCTGTCTCACAGAGCAGTGTCTTTAAGTCCCCCAGTGTCTCAGTATCCCCATATCTCCCATTGTCCCTATGCCTCCCAGTGTTTCCTAGTGTCCCAGGGACAAAGACACATAGAGAAATGGGAACACTGAGACACTAGGGGACACTGGGAGACATGGGGACACTATGTATTCTAGTGACTCAGTGTCCTCATGTCTCCCTTCGTGTCTCAGTGTCCCCATGTCTCCCATTGTCCCCTAGTGTATCAGTGTGCCTTAGTGTCTCAGGTCCCCTCAGACACTGGGAGATATAGGGACACAGGCACTAGGGGATACTGAGATACACAGGGACACTGAGAGACATGGAGACATTATGTATCCTAGTGTCTTAGTGTCTCAGTGTCTCCATGTCTCCCAGTGTCTCAGGGACACTGAGAGAAATGGGGACACATACACTAGGGGATACTGAGATACATGGGGACACTGGGATACATAGGGACACTGGGAGACCTGGAGACACTATGTATCTCAGTGTTCCCTAGTGTCTCAGTGTCCCATTGTCACAGCTTCGGACTGTCCCCAGGTCCCCCCAGCTCGCATCCGGGCAGAGTGCAGTTGGCCTCTGCCCTCCCCTTTTCCTTTGTCCAGGGCAGGACATTACACAGGCCATCCCAGCAGAAGAGCTGGCATCAGGGCAGAGCACAGCTGGCCTCTGCCCTACCTATCCCCGTGTGGTTAAACGTGACACCCATCAGGCTCCTGCAGCAGAAGCAATACCTACAGGACAGAGCAGCACTGGCCTCTGCTCTACCGGTCCATGTGTTCTGGGACCGGACAACCCACTGTCCTACCCAGCTGTAACACTGGCTACGGTGCAGAGCACCGCTGGCCTCTGCCCACCAAGTAAACACAATGCTATACCTGGGGGTACTAGAGAGAACAGGGGTGATGGACACCCATTCAGCAGCCTTGGACCTGTAGGACAGAGTCTGACACCGGAGGCTACCCGGCCAACTAATTGTTTTTTGGTGTGTTTCCCAACTAACTCAGGTACCGACCAGCAGCAGGTCAGCTACCTGGTTAGTCTTTCCTTGGGGGGAAGATGGGTGGCAGAAATGCCTCTGCCATGTGATCTTGGAAGGGCCTGCTTGCCAAAAGACCTGCCCTTTAAAAACTGTTGTGATGTATGTACTTTTGTACTCCAGAAAGTCAAAATTATGACTTCCATGTAAATACCGAACCCCTGAACTGACCTGGGTGATTTTTGGATATGTTGGTCGCCCAAGATCGGGGCTATCAGGGATATGACTTTTGTGGGATTTCCATGTGTTTTGGGGGTACTTTCAGGTTATTGTAAAATGTGTTTTCTGTGCCTAGAGATAAATGAGTATAGTACAGTTCCTGATTCAATTATCTCTCAGGCACAGGGGAGGCATTATCCTGTTTTGTGTGGGAGTGTCCTGGACCTGAGAGCCAATGTAATTACAGTGTGTACTTTGTCACAGTCCCCTCCCAGGTCCTCTCAGGTCCAGTGGGAAATGCCCCTGGAATATGTTATCGAAAACCCCTTGCATGGGGACTTGCATATAAGGACAGTTGTGGCGGTCATGAAGCCTTTCTACTTCACCATCAATACAGAGCCTTGTCTCGTGCTTGTAGGTAACAGCTATAACAGCTATATCACTAGCTCTTGTTAGAGCTATCCTGCTATACTCTTTGGAGTAGGAAAGGTATACCCACTGGAAGCTGGATCCCTGACTTGGGTCCAGAGTGAGTGGAGGACAGCGTGACCCCAGCCAAGCTGTGGTGGCTAAGGGTCTACAGTGCTAATGGTGTCTGGTGAAGTGCTTGAAAGTACTCAGAGTTACTAGGAATCAGTGACTGGCAATCTGTCGCACTCCCCTATGGATCAGTGAGTAGAGAGAGACAGTGAGGGAGATGCTGTAACTTCCTATCCCTGTCTCTCTCCACACACACATCGCTCTCCACACACACAACACATACTGGCCAGCGCCGGTATTACAGTTTAAACTCGGTTTATACTGAGAAAAATACTGGATTTCTATTGCCAGTATTACTGCAATAGCGGCCAGGCAGCCTCAAACACCGTCTGTGCCAGTATTTTACCGGCCAGATGGCAACCCTAGTTGTGGTGGCAGCTGAAATAGTTGACAAGTATTCCTGAACTCGCTATCTAGAGTAAAGAGTGTAACATCAATGTAGTAGGATGGTTCTGGTATGCATAGCTATCTGTAGTTAAGCAACCCCTTAGCAAATGGAAACATGTATATAAAAATTATAGTAAAGTAAGGAGAACAGAGAAAAAAATGCAAAGTAAATGACGTATAGTAGAGACAGTAAGAACAGGAAGAAATGAGAGAGTTACAGAAGCCTAGGTGTGTGCTTAGTAGCGAACCTCGGCCAGGAATTCCAAGAAATGCCACAAGCCATTGTTAAACACCTTTGGCAATGAGGATAGAAACTATGTGTGTTTGGGGCAGTGTGTGTATGTGTAGGGCAGTGTGTGTATAGGGGGGTCTTGTGTGTGTGGGGCACTGTATGTGTCTGTGAGACAATGTGTGTATGGGTGTGCAGTGTGTGTGTGAAGCAGTGTGTGTATGGGAGGGCAGTGTGTATGTGAGGGCAGTGTGTGTGGGGGGCAGTGCGTGTATGTGGGGGGTAAGGAGGGCAGGGAGGCTTTATAATATTTTTTTTAAAATTTTTATTTAACAAAATAAATATATGTCCCCCTTATTACCTTTACTGAGGGAGGAGGGGGGACATTTCTAAATCCCTGGTGGTAGGGATTTAGAAATGTGGTAGGAGTGAACTCCTACCACAAGCCCGTAGTTCACTCTCGCGAGATGGTAACCGCGGCAACGCTTTGTGCTCGCGAGAGCTGAGCTCCTGGGTCCTCCCTCCCTCCCCTGCCGGCTGCCATATAGGGGGGTTGTGTGTGTGTGGGGCACTGTATGTGTCTGTGAGACAATGTGTGTATGGGTGTGCAGTGTGTGTGGGGCAGTGTGTGTTTTTAATTTTTATTTAACAAAATAAATATATTTATGTCCCCCCTCCCTTCTTACCTTTACTGAGGGAGGAGGGGGGACATTTCTATATCCCTGGTGGTTCCAGTGGTAGGAGTGAACTCTAGCACGTAGCTCCAGGGCTAGAGTTCACTCTCGCGAGATGGTAACCGCAGCAACGCTTCATGCTCGTGAGAGTGGGACCCGAAGGTGCTTTGGTCCTCCCTCCCCTGCCGGCTGCCAGCAAGGTGCCTGCGGACCGGGGAGGGAGATCAGAGATCAGAGATCTCCCTCCCCGATCCGCGGGCACATTACAGGGCTGGCACTTGGACAATGCCAGCCCTGCATTAGCTGGCAGGGGAGAATCTCGGGGGGGGGGGAAACTGCCCTGGATCCGCCAGTGCACCTAAGTGCCCACTCGTCAGTGAACGTGCTCTCCGCACAACCTTCAGTTGCCTTCTGATCACACGCTGCTCACCTGCACACGCAGCCTAGAAGCCTTTATTTGCACTGGTCCCCTCGATTATACGGCCACACTTCCAGGCATTCTAGGCTTCTCTCCCAACGTTAGCCCCCACTACCAAAAATAATTTCCCTCAGTTTCACTGCCCGATCCCACCCGAAGCTAGACACTATATCTGTTAAGCACTACCATATGTGAATTTTGTCGTGCATGCAATACTTTTCTTTTATCTTCTGTAAACTATTGGGCTTCTTACCAGTATCAAAAATAAAGAATAAAAAAAAAAAAGAGCTTTTTTATGTGCAACTTTATTCTGGTGTGCTTGAGGTTTCTTTATCTATCAGGCTTATGGATCTGGATGGGGATCAGATTTTCTCTTTGAGCACCTGGTAACTTTTTACTACATCAACCCCTTAAGAACACATGATGGAAATATTCCGTCATGATTCCATTTTATTTCTGAAGTTGTGTGTCCTTAAGGGGTTAACCCATACAGACATTTTTAGCGCTCACTATAATTTTCGATTCAAAAAAAGTTACATGACATTAAAACCCCAGGAGGATATGCCCACCGGATGTGAAAGACCAGGCTTGCCCGGGTGACTGTGATGAAAAGAACAAATCAACCTAGGAGCATGGACATCTATCTTGGGAACCCAATTAAGCTCTTCCCTACTATAAGGCTTACAATGAACGAGATACTGAAGATGACCCCTAAAATATCTATACTCAAGAATAGATTCAACTTTGTATTCCTCAACCCTCTCAACAGAAATAGGGTGAGGAAGAGCACGAGGCCCAGTGAACCTTTCTAAAACAAGAGGTTTCAATACGACGGTATAAAAGATATTGAGTATAGGCATGGAATAAGGCAAGTTCGTTGCATAAAATACGGGGTTAACTTTATGCAGGATACGGAAAGGACCAGTAAAGCGAGGAGCAAATTCACGAAAGGCACTTAGAGACAGATAGGGGATAGGGTCTGGCATTCTACATGAACTATCACATAGGAAGGCACTGCAGGATCAGTGGTGTATTTTAAATTTGTGCACCCCCCAATCTGAATTTGCTCCACCCCTTCCTGTCAAGGCCGCACC
Source organism: Pelobates cultripes (assembly GCA_933207985.1). Lineage (NCBI taxonomy): Eukaryota > Metazoa > Chordata > Amphibia > Anura > Pelobatidae > Pelobates > Pelobates cultripes. The sequence goes on from OW240913.1 coordinate 222,736,368, forward strand.
TCTTCCCATTTAAGACCAACAAGCAGTTTGACTGACAGACACACACTCTCAGATACACATACGGTGACATACATTCACTGACAGACACACACTGACATACACTCACTGACAAATTCACTGACTAAACATACACATTCAAACACTAATAGATGCACACTGACAGACACAAGCACTTACTCAGATATACACTCACTCACAGACATACTATGACAGTCACATACACATTCACTAACAGACACACACTCATTTACTAACAGATACACACTCACAGACATACACTGACAGACACACTCACTAACAGATACACACATTCACTGACATACACATTAACTGACAGTCACACACATTCACTCACAGACACACACATACAAATTGTCAAATACAAGTTTAATTTAATTTTAATCTGCTGCTGGGTGGGCTGGCATGAAGGCACAGGCGGGTGGGCCGACAGGTCAGTCAGCCAATGCGGGTGGCGAAGGAGCACTGTGCTCTGAGCTCTTCCTGCTCAGCTCCCTTGTGCGCCCCGCAGTGATGCAAGGAGCCGGAATGATATCATATTCCGGCTCCAGGCATCACGGCAGTGCGAGCGAGGCAGCTGAGCAGTAAGAGTTCAGAGCACAGTGCTCCCTTGCCGCCCGCACTGTTAGCAGCTTGAATGCCTCTGGGGGGTTCCTGAGGTGGCCAGTCGCCCAGCTTTTTGGTCCCCATGAAAGAGGCTAACATGGCATCTGCCAGGGCGCTTGGGGTAGGTGGCGATTCTGCCGCTCCGCCCCCTGAAAGTGGCGCTCAAGGCAAATTCCTTGTTAGCCTCATTAAAGATAAAGCACTGTGCAGGATGATGCCTACATGCTTGTCTCTTTTGTCATTAACAAGAAATAACCAAAATATGTTGTACCTGCTTCCAAATACCACTTAAACCATCAGATGATCGTCAGGAGCTGGAATTTCCTGTGAGGAGGATTCAGTTGGTAGAACAACAGGATGCCAACCATAAAAATTTAGAAAGGACTATATCCAGAGGATTAGTAAGTAGCATTATTGCGAGCAAATGCTGCCTAAGGAAGTAGATCAATCTAATCATCTTAATGATGATATAAAGCAGCAAAGGTATTGTTCAAGTGACTGATTGGCACATTTGGCAGCGTTATTAGTTTCTAGGGTTATATGCAGAAGAAAAGGACAATTAAATACCCATCTCTGAGTAAAAAGACTTTCAAAAACGTGACACAAATTGACTACCTGCAGACGAATACCTCCCTGAAGAAAACCTTAGCTGGTTCTGTTGAGGAGGGAAGTTTCTTATATCATTTTCCACATGGAACTCTATGTAAAACATTTTGCACATACTGTGAGGGAAAAAAGTATTTGATCCCCTGCTGATTTTAAATGTTTCCCACTGACAAAGAAATTATCAGTCTATAATTTTAATAGTAGGTGTATTTTAACAATGAGAGACAGAAGAACAAAAAAAAAAATCCAGAAAAAACGCATGTCAAAAAAGTTGTAAATTGATTTCCACTCAATGAGTGAAATAAGTATTTGACCCCTTTGACTTAGTACTTGGTGGCAAAATCCTTATTGGCAATCACAGAGGTCAGACATTTCTTGTAGTTGGCCACCATGTTTGCATAAATCTCAGGAGGTATTTTGTCCCACTCCTCTTTGCAGATCCTCTTCAATTGATTAAGGTTTCGAGGTTAATGTTTGGCAACTCAAACCTTCAGCTCCCTCCACAGATTTTCTATGAGATTAAGGTCTGGAGACTGGCTAGGCCAATCCAGGACCTTAAGCTTGAGCCACTCCTATATTGCCTTGGCTGTGTGTTTTGGGTCATTGTCATACTGGAATACCCATCCACGACCCATTTTCAATGCCTTGGCTGAGGGAAGGAGGTTCTCACCCAAGATTTGACGGTACATGGTTCCGTCCATCGTCCCTTTGATGCGGTGCAGTGTCCCTGTCCCCATAGCAGAAAAACACCCCCAAAGTATAATGTTTTCACCTCCCTTTTTGGAATAAGAGGAATGCTGCCTATGACCCCAAGAACACCATCCCCACCGTCAAACACTGCGAGTTGAGTTGATGCCAAAGAGCTCAATTTTGGTCTCATCTGACTTTCACACTTTCACCCAGTTCTCCTCTGAATCATTCAGATGTTCATTGGCAAACTCCAGACGGGCCTGTACATGTGCTTTCTTGAGCAGGGGGACCTTGCGGGTGCTGTAGGATTTTAGCCCTTCATGGCGTAGTGTGTAAATAATTGTTTTCTTAGTGACTATGGTCCCAGCTGCCTTGAGATCATTAACAAGATCCTTCCATGTAGTTCTGGGCTGATTCCTCATCGTTCTCATGATCATTAAAACTCCACAAGGTGAGATCTTGCATGGAGCACCAGACCGAGAGAGACTGACAGTTATTTTGTGTTTCTTCCATTTGCGAATAATCGTACCAACTGTTGTCACCTTCTCACCAAGCTGCTTGGCAACAGTCTTGTAGCCAATTCCAGCCTTGTGTAGGTCTTCAATCTTGTCCCTGACATCCTTGGACAGCTTTTTGATCTTGGCCGTGGTGGAGAGTTTGGTATCTGATTGATTGCATCTGTGGACATGTGTCTTTTATACAGGTAACAAGCTGAGATTAGGAGCACTCCGTTTAAGACAGTGCTCCTAATCTCAGCTCATTACCTGTATAAAATACACCTGGCAGCCAGAAATCTTGCTGATTGATAGGGGATCAAATACATATTTCACTTATTGACATGCAAATCAATTTATAACTTTGACATGCATTTTTCTGGATTTTCGTTTTTGTTAGTCTGTCTCTCACTGTTAAAATACACCTACCACTAAAATTATAGACTGATCATTTCTTTGTCAGTGATGAAATCAGCAGGGGATCAAATACTTTTGTTCCCTCACTGTACATCACAAGCCTGAATATAATATTTATGATCCCCTTTAAGAGATGGCCACCAGAAGTTTTGAAATATCAGGGTCGTAGTCTTTGTTGTATTAGGATGCCCTGCAGACTTGCTTTCATGAAACAATAAAACTTTTAAAAATTTCAGCGGCCGGAATCCACTGACATGCTGCAGAAGTCAGGCACACTGTTGCAGGACTGCTGAGCGGCACCTCCATTATTGCCAGGTAGGCAATCTCCACCGCAAATGCCATAAGGTGAGGATGAATGCGTGACATTACCCCCTACCTGAAGACCGCCCACTGGGCTGGCAGGATCAGGTTTGAGAGGAAACTTGGCATGGAAAGAACAAATCTTGCGGCCAGCGTGTATGTCGGACGACCGGAACCTAAGAACAATCGGCAGGCCCATACCCTCTGCAATCATCTAAATACTGTAAGGAACCACAAGAAAACCTGGAATCAATTATGGAGGAGACTTCGTACTCTTCCTGTATAGAAACAGCCAAAGGAGGAGTGGGAACAACTGGGACTGTATACCTATTGCAAATAAGTAATTTTAGCAAGGAGACATGAAATTAATTAGGTATACGCAAGGATGCTGGAAGGGCCAGAGACTAAGATACAGGGTTAATTCTCTTAATAGTACGAAAAGTGCCAAGAAATCTGGGAGCAAACTTCATGCAAAGAACTTTTTGTTTCATGTTGCGTGAGGATAACCACTACCTCTCACCCACCTGGTAAACAGGGTTGGCACCCCACCGTTTGTCAGCATTAAATTTGAAACAAGCAGCCGCAGTCTTAAGAGTGGAGTGAACTTTAGTCCAAGTCTCACGAATAGAAGTAAGGCGATCACCCAGAGCAAGGATAGCTGTGTCAGAGAATACAGCAGGTAGAACAGTAGGATGACGACCGTTATTGACAAAGAATGGACTATGTCCAGATGAGTCATGGGTAGCAGTGTTCCAGGCAAACTCGGCCCAGGGCAGCAATTCAGACTAGTTAACCTATTCACAAAACAATGTAAATACAGTTACAGCGATTGCTTAGCCGTACCATTGGTTTAGGGCTGGTAAGAAGAAGAGAATGATAATACCCTGTTATGAGCAAAATGCAAATATTACAAGTTTTAGAATAAAATATTGTATTCCTCAAACTGTGTACTTTGTCTTTAAGAGATATTGCAAACTGACAAGGTGTTAGAAATGGAACATATTGTTTTTCATACATGTTTATTTAAGCAATAACTTCTTACTTACCTTCAGTGCATAATATGTTTACGCCATTTTGTCCCAGACGAAATACAATAACAATAATGCGTAAACAAGCTTCAAGGCTATGCTACGACTCTTTCTGTACATAATATACTGCGGTAACCCTAAGTAGATAAAGATGTTCAGACTTTAAGATGCAATTTTGACCTAAGTCAGAAAATTTTCCATGACGTGTACTCCCTTTAGTTATGGCCTTGTATTTTTGCCAAGATAAGGGAGGTCCTATAATGAAAAAAAGTAAAAGAAGTTACTTTTTCATATATCAACTACGGTGACCCTAAAATGAAGACACCTAAGGTATAAATAGGTGTACTTTTAAATGTTAAGACACAGGCAGAGGAGATATTTGGAGACAGACGCTGCTCCATCTTATGACGACAGAGAGGCTGACATGATGACATGTTCAGGAGGGTATGTTAATCTATTATTGATATTTGCAAGCATTTAGTTTAATCTTATAAACTCTACTATAAATTATTGTAATGGATTTTATTTATATTTTTTATATAATAATTATCTAAAAAGACAAAACTTTATTGCTTCCAAGACAATCCTTATTTTATATTGTATTCTCAATTATTTATATATGTTAAAGGACCACTATAGGCACCCAGACCACTTCAGCTTAATGAAGTGGTCTGGGTGCCAGGTCCAGCTAGGTTTAATACTTTTTGCAGTAAACATAGCAGCTTCAGAAAAACTGCTATGTTTACCTATGGGTTAATCCAGCCTCTAGTGGCTATCTCGACAGCGGCTAGAGGCGCTTCCGTGCTTCTGACTGTGATTTTCACAGTGAGAAGACGCCAGCATCCATAGGAAAGCATTGAGAACCTGTACTGTATGGGAATTTTGGAGGTCTGAGTGTAGCAGTAGGTAAAGTAACAATACTCTCTTTGTAATGGGTAACACACATCTCTCAATACAGCCTTTACCCCATTCCAGTATTTCACCCTTAGTCCAGTCAATATGAGGGTTGTGCTTGATGAGCCATGGGAATCCTAATATGATGGGACAAGAAGGGGAAGCAATTATCTGAAAGGTTATGTTTTCATTGTGTAAAGCTCCTATAGTAATGCTAATATGCATGGTTTTGTGTTTAATCAGAGGTTGAGAGAGAGGTCTCCCGTCAATAGAATCAACGGCCAGAGGTGATGATATCTCCTTGATAGGTATGAAGTGTTTTTTAACAAAATGCATGCCAATAAGGTTTCCTGCCACACCTGAGTGCATCAGGGCTTTGCATGAAAAGCTTTTCTTGTTGCAAAGGGCAGTGATGTGAAGGAGAACTCTACTTTGGGTATTACCAGAGGACGTATCCATCACACTTAAGACCTGTCCCCTTAAGGTTCTTAGGTGAGGAAGTTTTCTGGACGTACGGCACAAGCATCTCTCATATGTCCTTTTTTGCCACAGTATAAACAAAGACCCTTTATTCTCCTATAGTGTTTCTCTGCCTCTAACAGTCTAGTAACCCCTAACTGCATAGGTTCGGGTTCAGACTGTACAGATAGCTCCAACAGGCATAGGTTCGGGTTCAGACTGTACAGATAGCTCCAACAGGTTTGGAGAAATGAGGTGCCAGTGACATAGCCATACGTCTGGTTCTATTTCAAGTAATTTCCCTGCTCCTAAGTCTGTTATCAATATGCATCACATATGTGATGAATTCATTTAACCTCTTAGGTAGATCTTTATTAGCAATTTCATCAAGAATAGCAATAGCCTCGGATAATCCTTCTTTAAATGCAGAAATCAATCTGCTATTAATCCAGTTTACCTCAGAAGCCAAGGTGCAAAATTCTATGGCATAATCCGAGATGTCTGATACGCATTAGGGCAGTGGAAGCGTCATCCTCCTTGCCCAATGGTTCACATGTTAATTTGAATTCTGCAAGAAATTCCTGGTAATTATAAGCAATACTCATATTACTCTGCTATAATGGATTGGCCCACGTTAAGACTTTAGATTTAAATTGGTTCATCAAGAACCCAATCTTAGCTCTATCCGTGGGAAAAGATCCCGGTGAGGCCTCAAAGTGGTACTCAATTTGATAAAGAAACCCCCGGCATTCTTGAATATTACCATCAAAATGTGGGGGAGGAGATAGAGAGATAGTAGGTGCCTTACATACTATAGGTGGAGGTACATTAGGCAGGGGTGAGATAATGGGAGAAACATCAAGCTGTAAATGAGCCGTCTGAGTAAGAAGCGTACTGAAAGCCTGGGCAAATTGATCCATATGGTGATCATCCTCTAGCTTTCTCTCACAAGCTGCTATGTGTTCACACAATTCTGCAGGATCTATGGCCATGTCGTAATGTCAGAATTACTAGTTGATCCAGCACGCAGAATTATATCATACCTAGGACTAAGGATAACGTTTAACCGGACCTTACAATGGCCGGACTTAACGTACCCAAGAATAGTCAGAATACTTGCCGAGGTCAGGGATACAGAAGGAGACACAACAATGAGGGAAAGCCTGAAGTCAAGAATACCAGAATTCATGGAAGTCAAAACAAAGCCAAAGTAAAAAAAATGAAATATACGCTCAGGAACACACTCTCGGATAACCAGCAAAGGGAAACCACGACAGGTCAATGAGTAAAAGGAAAGAGGAGTTTAAATAACCCTCCTGCAGATCCGATTCGCCGTAACCGGCCTTTGATCCCAAAACGTGCGTACGCGTCTTTTGCATGACGTCACACGCACTTTGATGCTGTTATTACCATGAGCAGGCATGGGGCTATATGGCGTGGATCCGCGGCCATCGTCCACCAGCATGCTGCAGAAGTCAGGCACAATGGCGTAGGACTGCTGAGCGGCATCTCCATTATTGCCAAGAAAGCAATTTCTACCGCAAATGCCATAAGGTGAGGATGAATACTTGACAATTCTTAGATCACATGATGAATCCTGAAGTCAATGATCCAAAGTGTGGATATCTCTTCTTCCAGAGAATATAAATGTGATAGTTTACCTTGAAATTAGACTCTTTTTTTTTTTTTTCAGGTTTCTTCCATTCAGTCAATACAATGTCCCTAGTGGTTTTATGTAAAGGAAATTATAGTTTTTTTTATTATTAAGAGCAGAAAAGTGTCTTAGGTCTCTGCTTTAGGTATTTCTTCTCTTATTTCCAAGGTCTTTCTCACCATCTGAATGATTTGTCAATAGTCTTCCCATCTAATGATTCAGAAACTAAATCAGATCCCTCTTTACTGGAATCTACAGTGCCTTGCAAAAGTATTCACCCCCCTTGACTTTGTTTTACCTATTTTGTTACATTACAGCCTTAAGTTCAATGTTTTATTAATCTGAATTTCATGTGATGGATCAGAACACAATAGTCTAAGTTGGTGAAGTGAAATGAGAAAAATATATACATAAAACTATTTTTTAGAAATAGAACACAGAAAATTGGCATGTGCGTATGTATTCGCCCCCTTTCTTATGAAGCCCATAAAAAGCTCTGGTGCAAACAATTACCTTCAGAAGTCACATAATTAGTGAAATGATGTCCACCTGTAGTACAATCTAAGTGTCACACGATCTGTCATTACATATACACACCTTTTTTGAAAGGCCCCAGAGGCTGCAACACCTAAGCAAAAGGCACCACTAACCAAACACTGACATGAAGACTAAGGAACTCTCCAAACAAGTAAGGGACAATGTTGCTGAGAAGTACAAGTCAGGGTTAGTTTTTAAAAAAAATATCCAAATCTTTGATGATCCCCAGGAGCACCATCAAATCTTTCATAACCAAATGGAAAGAACATAGCACAACAGCAAACCTGCCAAGAGACGGCCGCCCACCAAAACTCACAGACCGGGTAAAGAGGGCAATAATCAGAGAGGCAGCACAGAGACCTAAGATAACCCTGCAGGAGCTGCAGAGTTCCACAGCAGAGCCTGGAGTATCTGTACATAGAAAGACAATAAGCCGTACGCTCCATAGAGTTGGGCTTTTTGGCAGAGTGGCCAGAAGAAAGCCATTACGTTCAGCAAAAAACAAAATGGCACATTTTGAGTTTGTGAAAAGGCATGTGGGAGACTCCCAAAATGTATGGAGGAAGATGCTCTAGTCTGATGAGACTAAAATTGAACTTTACGGCCATTAAAGAAAATGCTATGTCTGGCGCAAACGCAACACATCATATCACCGAAAGAACACCATCCCCACAGTGAAACATGGTGGTGGCAGCATCATGCTGTGGGGATGTTTTTCAGCACCTGGGACTGGGAAACTGGTCGGAGTTGAGGGAAAGATGGATGGTGCTAACACAGGGATATTCTTGAGCAAAACCTGTACCACTCTGTGCGTGATTTGAGGCTAGGACAGAGGTTCACCTTCCAGCAGGACAATGACCCCAAACACACTGCTAAAGCAACACTTGAGTGGTTTAAGGGGAAACATGTAAATGTGTTGGAATGGCCCAGTCAAAGTCCAGACCTCAATCCAATAGAAAATCTGTGGTCAGACTTAAAGATTGCTGTTCACAAGTGCAAACCATCCAACTTGAAGGAGCTGGAGCAGTTTTGCACGGAGGAACGGGCAGAAATCCCAGTGGTAAGATGTGGCAAGCTCATCCACAGCGACTTGGAGCTGTGATTGCTGCAAAAGGTGGATCTACAAAGTATTGACTTTAGGGGGGTGAATAGTTATGCACATTGACTTTTTCTGTTATTTTGTCCTATTTGTTGTTTGCTTCACAATAAAAAAAAAAATACATCTTTAAAGTTGTGGGCATGTTCTGTAAATTAAATTATGCAAATCCTCAAACAGTCCATATTAATTCCAGGTTGTGAGGCAACAAAACACAAAAAATGCCAAGGGGTGAATACTTTTGCAAGGCACTGTACGTGGTCTAATATCTAGAATTATCCTGTAGGATCCAGAATGTGAGCACCTGAAGAGTCTGATGAATATTCTCCATGCAGTGGTTTCTTTCCTGCTTCTTTCTAAAATGTATGGCTTCTGAAATGCTCTGTGCAACTTCTTTTCATATCCATGCTAGCATATGCAAACTTTGTGTGGGTTGAGTTAGATGCACAATCATTTACCATCCACTGATTTCTTATCACATCCTTCACATGAGGCAGACTTATCCTTCCTTTTATTGGGAAGATATTATCCCTTCTTCATTACTAGAGGAATAATAATCAGAAATATTTTATAATGTGATTATACGCAGCTCCCCTTAAAATAGAGACATTTATGGGACCTTGAAGAAGAACCCTCTGGGATACTAAAATAGAGCATACAATATGTATAAAAAATATGTTATATAACATAGCTTAACCATGCATTCCAGAGAGTAGGGGGAAGCAAAAGTCTACCTGTGGCAAGGTAAAGTGGGGCAAGATGACAACAGGGCCTAACTGGCCCACCAGGATACCGGAAAATTCACCGTCAGGCTGGTGCACCTGGGGCCGGCAGTGCAGCACATTACTCTTTTTACCTCCTCTGACTTTTTTGTTTGGGGTTGGAGCATGACACAGAAAGTTTTCTGGATGGCAGCAGTGAGGCTGCCAGAGGCCAGTAACAGAAAAATGTGACAGCTGTTTTGCAGCAGAGAGGAGTGAGGAGCACTGAAAGTCTCTCTCACTCCTCTCATAAACGCTCCTTCTTAGTTTCCAGCTCTGCATGGACAGTCTGGCAAAGCCAGCCCCTGCACTGGAGCTACGCCCTGGTGACCTTTCACACAGGAAGTGGAAGAGCTTCATGAAAAAAAAATCATATTGCACTTGAAGTCCAGTTACAGTGAAGTTACAGGTACTTATATATTCACCCAGCAGCCTGTGATTGATAGTGTGTGTGTGTGTGTGTGTGCAGGGGCAGGCTGGGATGGGGGGCAGGGAGGCAATTGCCCTCCAGGCCGCCTTAGAGCATGTTAAAAATAGCCGCTGGGCCATCTTTAACGCAGGGCAAGAGGCAGTTGCCCCGGCCCAGTTCTCCCCGGGGGCCACCAAGGCAGCTGCCTCTCTTGAGCCCCCGATGACCATGCCGAGCATCCTGAGAGAGCAGCTGCTGATATCTTCAGAAGTGTAAGTGTTTTTTTAATTTTATTTTATATTGACTGTAATGTAAATACAGCGTTATTATATTTTTATGTGGAGGGGCTGGGGACAGTAAATGCAATGTGTTAATCATGTATAAGCAAATAATAGTCTGCAAAATAAAAGTTGTAATGATGGAAATTATTATTTTTTTTTATGGGGGAGGGCTTGGGGGCAGTAAATCAATATGTTCATATATAAAAGAAAATAAAAGTCTCCGAAATAAAAAAAAAAGTTGTAATGAAGGAAACATTTTTTTAGGGGAAGGGGGAGGTGTTGGGGGGCAGTAAATGCAATGTGTTCATATAAAAAAAAAAGTCTGCAAAATAATAAAAAAAGATTGTAATGAGGGAGATATTATTTTTTTTAGGGGAAGGGCATGGGGGCAGTACCATAAATGTAATGTGTACATTTCTAAAATAAAAAAATAAAAATCTGCAAGATAATTTAAAAAAAGATTGTAATGAGGGAGATATTATATTTTTAGGGGTAGGGGGTGGTGGCAGTACCATAAATGCAATGTGAACATTTATAAAATAATAAAATAAAAATCTGCAAAATAATTTTAAAAAAAGATTGTAATGAGGGAGATATTATATTTTTAGGGGGAGGGGTGGGGGCAGTATCATAGATGCAATGTGAACATTTATAAAATAATAAAATAAAAATCAGCAAAATAATTTAAAAAAAGATTGTAATGAGGGAGATATTTTTTGGGGGGAGGGGTGCAGTACAATAAATGCAATGTGTACAAATAAAAAAAAATGATTAGCAAAATAGAAAAATCTTGTAATGAGGAAGATTTTTTTTAAAGAGAGGGGGTGGGGGACAGTACAATATTTGTAATGTACACATTTATAAAAAAAAATCATAAAAAAAAATTTTTAATCTTTTTTTTCTCTATCATCATTGTAAGGATTCTCTCTCACTAAAGTGACATTTGATTAGCAGATTAAATCTTAGAATTTTTTTTTTTTAATTTAAGAAGTGTTTAATGAAGCAGTTTTGGTGTATAGATAATGCCCCTGTTTAAAGGATCACTATAGTGTCAGGAAAACAAAGCGGTTTTCCTGACACTATATAATCCTTGGGGGACCCCCTCCCTCAGGGTCCCCCTCCACCTTCAGCAGCTTACCTTTATCCAGTGCCGGGCTCCCTCTGCGCTGGTGACCTCTCCATCCCTGCTGACGTCAGCTCCCAAGTGGAGCAGAATGCGCATGTGCGGCAAGTGCCAAACGCACATTCAAACATTCCGTAGGAAAGCTTTTCCCAATGCTTCCCTTTGGACGTTCTGTGTGATGAATGATGCGCCTCTAGCGGCTGTCAGGAAGACAGCCACTAGAGGTTGGATTAACCCCTAATGTAAACATAGCAGTTTCTCTAAAACTGCTATGTTTACATGTGAAGGGTTAAAACCTGAAGGACCTGGCACCCAGACCACTTCATTGAGCTGAAGTGGTCTGGTTGACTATAGTGTCCCTTTAATGAAGCAGTTTTGGTGTATAGATCATGCTCCTGTATAGATCTGCTATTTAGGAGTTAAATCACTACATTAGTAAATGTTTGCTGGTTTTATGTATGTATATTGATAAATATGGAGAGTAAAACAACATCTAAAGAGAAAGGTGGTGCTCGTAAATACGAGAAAAACGGCCCAAAGAACTTGAGTTAGCAGGAAGGTATTCTAAGCAAATGAAACTATCTTTTTCGGTACTTTGTTAAAAGTTCAAAAGTTAAGGCTGGTTCTAACATGTTATGTCACAGAAATGTATATTCACTCTTTTGATAACAAGAATGAATATATCTACCGTATATACTCATCTATAAGTTGATCTCGTCTATAAGTAGAGTACAATTTTTTGACCAACAATTGTTGGAATATGCTATTACTCGTGGATAAGTCGAGGGTAAAACCTGGCGCTATGAAATCCTGTGATTTTTATTATTTTGTCAGATTTTACCTAGGCAAAGATCCTGGAACAATCAAACAGTTACGGTACCTACTTCTCTGCATCTCAGTGCACACGCCCAGCTCCAAAGCTATTAGATGACCGTGCCTGAATGCGGCAGGAACATTTGCTTAGCGTTTCTCGCCAGCTAGTGGTCCTGCTTGTGGCTTACTACAGCCACTGCTGCAACAGTGACGTGGAAAGGGTACCGATAGGTGGCAGTAATGGGCGTCCGCAGGTGGGGGGCAAGGGGGGGCACTTGCCCCCCCCCTGGATTTTTCAGCTTGTTCTGCTATTTTTCGTGTGAGATTTGTGTATAGAGAGAGACAGGGATAGGAAGCTGTATCTTATCCCTGCTTCTCTCTGCTGATTGAAACCGCAGGGGAGCAACACATGCAGCCAGAGACAGGTAAGTGGGGGATGGGGGGAGGGTTTGAGATAGCCTATAGATTTTTGGGGGGCAGCAGCCTATAGATTACCACCAGGAAAGTAGGGCATCTATAGGTAAAGTAAGGGGCAGCATACTATAGACAAAGTGAGGCATCCTATAGTTAGGGAGTAAAGGGGCAGCAGCCTATAGGTAAAGTGAGCTGGGGCAGCAGCCTATAGATGAGGGAAGTGAGCTGGGGCAGCAGCCTATAGGTAGAAGTAGTGAGAACGGTCATAGATTAGGGGAGTGGGGGGCAGTCTATAGGTAGAAGTAGGGGACAGCAGCCTATAGATTAGGAAGTAGAGGCATACAGATTAGGGAGTAGAAGTCTATAGTTAGAGTGAGGGCAGCAGCCTATAGGTAGGAGAGGAGGAGAGTGAGGGGGCAGTCTATAGATAAGGGGAGTGAGGCTGGGGCAGCAGCCTATAGATTAGGAGAGTGAGGGGCATCCTATAGATTAGGGGAGTGAGGGGGCAGTCTATGATTAGGGGAGTGGGGACAGCAGCTATAGATTAGGAGAGTGAGGGGGGCATCCTACTTAGGTGGGGGTGAGAGTCTATAGATTAGGGGAGTGAGGGGGCAGCAGCCTATAGATGGGGAGTGGGGGCAGCAGCCTATGGGTAGGAAGTGAGGCAGCCTGGGTTAGGGAGTGAGGCTGGGGGCAGCAGCCTATAGATTATGAGAGTGAGGGGCATCCTATAGATTGGGGAGTGAGGGGCAGTCTATGGGTAGGGGAGTGGGGACAGCAGCCTATGGGTAGGAGGTGAGGGGGGCATCCCTACAGATTAGGGAGTGAGGGGAAGTCTATAGGAGTGAGGGGGCGCAGCCTATAGATGGGGAGTGGGGGCAGCAGCCTATGATTAGGGAAGTGAGGGGGAGCAGCCTATGGATTAGGGGAGTGAGGCTGGGGGGGCAGCAGCCTATAGATTAGGGGAGTGAGGCTGGGGGGGCAGCAGCCTATAGATTAGGGGAGTGAGGCTGGGGGGGCAGCAGAGGGTGTTTGTGTGTGCATGTTTGTTCGGGTCCTGTTAGTGTGCTGTTTGTGTGCTGTGTGTGGGTGTTTTGTGTTTGTCAGGGTGCTGTTTGTGTGTGAGTGTGCTGTTTGTGTGTGGGTGCTGTGCGGGTGTTGTGTGTGGGTTTTGTGTGTTTGTGAGGATGCTGTAAGTGTGCTGGGTGCTGTGTGTGCGAGGGTGAAGTATGTGTGTGGGTGCTGTTTGTGGGCTGTGTGTGCTGTGTGTAGGTACTGTGGGTGTGTGTGTGTGCTGTATGTTTGGGTGGAGTGGGGGCAGATTAGTTAATATCACAGTCCTGCTGCCTTCCCTGGTGGTTCAGTGTAGAGTAAACTCTAGCCCGGGTTCTCTGCTGCCTCCCTCCACGCTGCTGTGGACCGGTGAGGTAGAACTCCCCTGCCGGTCTCAATCCATTGGCGTGCCGCGGGGATTAGGGTGTGCCCAGGCACACCCAACACACCCCGTGCGCACGCCTATGGAAGTGAGGGATGGGGGAGACAGCCTACATGAAGAGTCAGCAAGGAGCAAGAAGGTAAAGTAAGAAAAGGAGAAGGAACAGAAATGAGCAGGAAGGGTCAGCAAGGAGCTGGAAGGTAAAGCAGCACAAAGGTAAAGTAGAAGGAGCAGAAAGGGTCAGAAATGAGCTGGAAGGGGCAGAAGGAGCACAAAGGTAAAATAGGAGAATGAGCAGGAAGGGCCTGCAAGGAGCAGGAAGGAGCACAAAGGTAAAGGAGCAGAAAGAATCAGAAGGAGCACAAAGGTAAAGTAGAAAAGGGAGCAGAAAGGGTCTGCAAGGGAGCAGAAAGGGATCAGAATGAGAAAGGAGCAGAAGGGCGCAAAATAAGCAGAAAGTAGCAGAAAGGTAAAAGAGCAGAAGGGGCCAAGGATAGAAAACAGTGTCAGAAGAAAAAAAAAGACTGTCAAATGAAGGAGAGGAAAAGGAGATTGGAGCAGGAAGGACAAATGAAGTGAACCCTCCACTTTATTCTGGACACCATATCATAAGGCTTTGGTACCTGGGCCAGGCAGGGAAACGCTGGACCTTCTCATCTCCAAAAGGTAAAAAAATATCAGTATTAATGTGTTCACTTTTATTTACTGAGTGTCAGGAAGCACAGAGTGCCGTTGGGTAGGGGTGTTGCTGATTGGCTAGAGCAGTCAGCTGGCACTCTAAGCCAATCAGTAGCTCCCCATTCATAAAAAAAGTAAAAATATTTTATGAACCGGGAACTAGCGATTGGCTTAGAGCATCAACTGTCCACTCTAGCCAATCAGCAGCACCCATGCCTGACGTCAATCTGCACTTCCTGACACTCTGTTTCAGAAGCCAAATACCACTGAGCGACCTGGAGCTGGAGGAAGCCTTTGGGGTTAAACCATTTGAGAGCAATTTAACCCCTTAAAGGAAAGCCAGCACCCAGGGGCTTCCTGGCATCATAGCATTTTCATTTAGGTGAAGTTGTTATGGTGACCCGAATGGTCCTTTAATTTGCTTAAAGGAACACTATAGTGTCAGGAATACAAAGTTATATTCCTGACACCATAGTTGTGAAAACGCTATTCACCCTGGCTTTATGTGATAATAGCTATGCCCCTTCCCTTTCATGACACTGTCAAAAAGGTACCAAGCATGGATGTCATTACAATTATGCCCCCCCCTGGAAAAATTCCTGCGGACGCCCATAGTGGCAGTCATCAGCAATCGCTGCACTGTATACTAAATAAGCCTGCTGTTGTCCGTGTGTGTACCCGGTATCTGGGTCAACGTACAGCTATGTACACTAGCACTACCAGTAAATCTATATTGCCCCGCATTTATTGTGAACAAAATTCTATCGAAACTAGCATGGACCTGTGGATCTGCATTTTAAAATTAAGCTTATGACTAAAATTTCTCGAGTGTATACGGTAGTCTGTTTGCATGTGCATGATGAAGTTTTACATTTGTTAAGATTCATGATGGATTATCAAGGAGTGTGCATACTTGACTTTCCATAGTGATCAGTTTTACTTTTTTTAAGATATATTTTTACTTATTTGAAATCTCAAAAAATCTTGTGAGGTAAGTATAAATTGTCCATCCTTGGCATGAGGATTTTTTTTTTATTATTGTTACCATGCATGGAGTTCCTGGAGTTTCTTGGTTACATCTATACACCCAAGAATTCCTGTTGATGAGGTTTCTGCTGGCCCAAGTGCTCCTTCAAGCATGCCATTTGTGTCCGTCGAAGATGAGGTGAGCCCACCAGAAGAAGAACAGGTGATTGAGGAGGAGCTGGTGTCAGAATGCAGAGAGCAAGCGCAGATGAATGACCCAGATGTTTTTGAAGACCTTCCTGAATTAGAATGTATCACACCTGAAGACATGTCAGAAAATGTTATAAGTGATCCATCAGAAATATCTTTTAGTCTTCCTCCTGCATGTTCCACAGCAGAAGAAAAATTTATTTTGTTGAAAAACACCCTTATCAGCCAACCAGAAGTGAATGCGCAGATCTTCCTTTTCAAGAAGCAGTCTTTTATTACCGCAAAAAGTCTAATGGGAATCGTATTAAGTGTTCATGGCTGAGTTGTAAGATAAAGGATCGAAAGTTAGAAGCATTTTTTTTGCAGCATATGCATTGCCTTTTCTAATTCCTCTTCCTCGTTCACTCGTGGTTGTTCTAATTTCGACATTGCTATCAGGCAGCAAATAAGCACGAATCTTCAAAAAGTCATTCTGATGCTGATAGTGCTTATTTTACCATGAAAACGAATAGAAGTATTGACACATTAATAAATCAGGCTCGAGTCTCCAGAAGAAGATATACTACAAAATATTGAGGTATTAAACCGTATATTTAATATTGTAAAACTCCTCGGAAAACAGGGATTGCCATTTCGTGCCCATGGCACTAATGAATCGCTGTACAATTTAAATAACATTGAAATAAACCATGGGAACTTTCTGGAAATTGTCCTACTTCTTTCACAGTGTGATGTTCCTCTTAAAAATCACCTTGATAAATGTGTTCAGAACAGTGAAAAAAGAAAGCAGCGATTGAAAGACAGAAAAACATCAGTAAAACATTCAACTGGACGTGGATCTCTTGTGACATTTTTGTCCAATAATACAATAAAGAAAGTATTTGCAGTAGTAGTTCAAAGCATGAAAAACTTAATTGTGTCTGAAATCGGAGAGAAATGATTCAGCATACAGGTTGACTTCACACAAGATGTTGGCATTGTAGATGAAGCAACGATAGTTGCCAGATATGTGCAAGATGAAGCCATTAGAGAATGGCTTGTGGTGATTCTCCCTGTTAAAGGTGCTACAGGAAAAGGATTTCACGAACTTCTAATGTCCAGTTTTGATGTACTTGGATTAGATTTCCAAAACATTGCCGGTGAATCATTTGATGGCGCAGCAAATATGAGGACTGCGTATGTGGGACTACGTGCACAGATTGCGAAGGTCGTGCCAGATGCAGATAGTCATATCCTTAACCTGTGTGTCTCAGATTGCTGTCTCCTAAATCGCTTGGCAACCTTTATTGGAGACTCCCACAAAAGAATGAAAATCTGGAAAGACCAACTGGATAGAAGACATGGACAAGAACAACTTTTAAAGTTACAAAAAATTGGAGAGACAAGATGGTGGGCAAAAGAAAAGGCCCTTAACTGAATTTGTGGTGAAAAACATTCTCTTTATTTAGAAACCCTTGCCATTGTATATGTAATTTCCCAGAGTAACTTGTTTGAATCGAAAACCACTTCTGAGGCCTCATCCCTTTTTCACAATCTTTGTCAGTTTAGGATTATCGTAACAGCAAACATATTTTTACAGGTTTTTGATGTTATAGGGCCAGTGTCAAAATATCTACAAACCAGTGGCCTTGACTTCAAGGTAGCATGGCAAACGGGCGAACGTGCAGTTGAGCAACTGAAAAAAATTGATTTCAACTATCTAAAACAAAAGGCTGAACACTTTGCAATAAAAACAAATGAGTTAATGGATGAAAGTGATGTTCTTAACTCCTTGGAAGTCGAGACTATGCTTCCAGTTCGAAGAGTGGCACGAAAAAAACGCTTGGCTGGAGAATCTTCACATGATGAACCATCTGAAGATGAAATGCAATGTTTTCGAGCTAGTGTGTTCAGACCAATTCTGGACCAAATCATACAAAGCATGACAGAGAGATTTTCAGAAAATAAGCAATTGGTCATGGATTCCCACTACTTGGATCCTTGCACGTTTCAGAAAATTAGGACAGATCCCAAAGTGCTAGATGGAGGGGCACTAGAGAGAATTTCTAAGTTAGCCAAAGTAAATGAATGTTCTCTCAAAACTGAATTAATACGTTTTGCCAACTTATTTCCCAGTCTTACAGGATGTCTTTCTGAAGATGAGACACAGAAAGTGGAAATAATTCTTAATGATGAGCAGGAGGAGGAGGAGGAAATTAATGACTGGATTAAACCTACTGACAAACTAGTTGAGGTACAAAAGGAATCAAAGTGTGGTTCTTGCAAGCAGTGCTTTCTTTGCTGTCACAGGTTGTTGGTAAAAATACAACCTTTATTCTGTAGCTTATGAAAATCTTTCAATCACCTATGAATACATGTTGACCCTTTCTTTTACACAAGTGTCATTCTTGCATTCAGCAAGCTAAAACTCATTAAGATTCGACTGCGAGCCACAATGGGACAAGAACTGCTTGATGCTCTAATGCTCATGTCAGTGGAAAGAGTTCTTCTGGGACATGTCCAGTTTCCAGATGTATTGGAAATTATTTGTCAAAGTTCTTCCTTGATGAGATCTTTGCTAACCGTTTGATCAAATATTTAGTTTAAAAGTTTTATACAGATATTTCTTTCTCTGGCTTCTGTATTTTTTAAAAAAGTGTACTGTGTCCATACATTGTTCATTTGTTAAAACTGTAGATTTTATTTTTGTTAAACCACATTTTTTGCTATTACAACTAAATTATGTTAAACCACATTGTAATATATTTGTCTTGTTTCATAACATCAATATCCGTTATAAAACAAGGAAAAGGTGGGCGTGGATGGTGAGCTGATTCGGTGGTGCAATGGGCCACTTGACTGGATTTGCCCCCCAGGACTAAGGCTGCCAGCCCTCCCCTGTATGTGTGTGTGTCAGTGAGCTTGTAGTGATCTTGTCTGTATTGTGCTTGTGTGTGCCAGAGAGCTTGTCTATAGTGAGCTTGTGTGTGTTTCAGTGAGCTTGTGTGTGTGTCAGTGAGCTTGTGTATGTCAGGTAGCTTGTAGTGGGCTTGTGTGTGTCAGTGAGGCTATGAGTTTGTCTGTTTTGCTTATTTGTTTCAGGGAGCTTGTAGTAAGCATGTCTTTAGTGAGCTTGTGTGTGTGTAAGTGAGATTTACTCAGCTTGTGTGTGTCAGTGAACTTGTACTGAGTTTGTCTGCAGTTAGCTTGTGTGTATTTGTGTCA
Organism: Pelobates cultripes; assembly: GCA_933207985.1. Taxonomy (NCBI): domain Eukaryota; kingdom Metazoa; phylum Chordata; class Amphibia; order Anura; family Pelobatidae; genus Pelobates; species Pelobates cultripes. The sequence goes on from OW240913.1 coordinate 222,755,461, forward strand.
GTGAACATGTCTGTAGTGTGCTTGTGCGTCAGTGAGTGTGTGTGTGTCAGGTAGCTTGTAGTGGGCTTGTGTGTGTCAGTGAGGCTATGTGTTTGTCTGTTTTGCTTATTTGTTTCAGGGAGCTTGTAGTAAGCATGTCTTTAGTGAGCTTGTGTGTGTGTAAGTGAGATTTACTCAGCTTGTGTGTGTCAGTGAACTTGTACTGAGTTTGTCTGCAGTTAGCTTGTGTGTATTTGTGTCAGTGAACATGTCTGTAGTGTGCTTGTGTGTCAGTGAGTGTGTGTGTGTCAGCTTGACTGTAGTGAGCTTTTGGGTGTCAGTGTATTTTTAGTGAGCATGTCTATAGTGAGCTTGTGTGTGTGTCAATGAACTTGTTTGTAGTGAGCTTGTGTGTGTCAGTGAGCTTATCTGATAGTGAGCTAGTCTGCAGTGATATTGTGTGTGTGTCATTGAGCTTGTCTTTAGTGAGCTAGTCTGTAGTGAGATTTTGTGTGTGTCATTGAGTTTGTCTTTAGTGAGCTTGTGTATATCAGTGATCTTGACTTGAGTGAGCTTGTGTGTGTCAGCGAACTTGTCTGTTGTGAACTTGTGTAAGTAAGCTTGTCTGTAATGAACTTGTGCATGGGTAAGAGAACCTGTGTGTGGCAGCATGTGTGCGTCAGGCTGGAGGGAGGGATTGTAGTGAGCGTGTGTGTGGCAACCTGGAGGGTGGTTATTACAACACTGTAATCTTGAGTGAGGGACTGCAGGTAAGAAACAATATAACAGTTCCCAAAGCACATCAATATAAAAAAATACAAACACTATGTGGAATATTTTTTACTGGGCTGCTTTCTGTTCCCAGTCCGGCCCTGGATGGCAAACTGGAGCAAGCAGATCAGAATCTAGCCAACAGCAAGCCTGGTGTTCAATTGTGGCATCAAAAACCTCTCCTCCGTTTATATATTCTTTAATTGATGTATTTGGTTGCACCTAATAGCTTAGAACGAGATTGCTATATTTTTCTACATCCAAGACAGTTGCCATGACTTCACCTGCCCAACTTAAAGTCATTCTTGAGTGAAAACATATAAGCTATATATGCGCCGTTTTGCGCATCAATGTGATGCACGGGCATCACACTCACAATTGGGTTATCTTGAAAGCATGGAAAACCACAGAAGAGCTAGAAAAAACTTAAAAGGTAGGAGCCAGCCAGAGAAAGCCCAGAGAGGAGTGCCAGATAAAACAGTTAAGTGGGAAAAAAACTAAGTAACAAAACCTTATACAAAAAGTAACAAAGTAACAAAATCTTATAACCAAAATATATCTGAATATGGGCAATGCACAGAAGCTGAAAAACATATGCAATATAAGCAATAATAAATAAAAAATATGTAAATATCTAAAGAGCAGGTACAGAAAATAAAGAAGGAAAATCTGCTAAACAGAATGCGTACTTATCCCAATGATGGATAAATCATTGTGCTAAATCGTATGTGCTACCATGTTTATCCAGTAAATGTATTTTTTTTATTCAAGCACTATTAAATGGAAACAAAAACAAAAATGTTGGTTGGACATAAAAACGTTAAAAAAGCCAGGCGGGGCCAACCGAGCTACTGAATGGCCGCGATCTGAAACAGCTCTGACCACGCCAGACACAATCCGACCTAATCAGGCCACACAGAACAGAGATGGGTCATCCTAAGCGAGTCACATCTTCCCAACAAGCCCCCAGTAAAACCCCGTCGGGGAAATCAGATGCGCTTATCAAATATTTCCGCGACCGGGCGGATAGTAACACCGGCCTGATAGGCCCCAACATGGGGGCTAACTCCCCACCTCTCTGCATGTCCCCCTCCAGCCCGGCGGACTCATACAATTCGGGCCCCCCAACAGAAGGAGACCTGAAGGAGATCCTGAGGAACTTACCCTCCAAGCAGGACATTGCAGGTATGCTGACTCGGCTCAAAGCCTCAGTCCAGGCCAAGATGGACTCCTTTAGTTCAGAAATCCGTCAGGTCTCTGACCGGGTGGTCATCCTAGAAGACGATAGGGACGCTATACAAACACAACTAAGCTCCCTACAGGCAACGGTAGAACATCAAAATGCTTACCTGTCCACGCTCCATAGGTCTATAGATGATCTAGACAACAGCGGGCGCCGCAACAATCTGCGGATCCGGGGTCTCCCAGAATATGAACAGGAAGATATTTATGCAACCCTAAACGAACTCTTCAACCTTATACTGGGAAAACCAGGAGACAACCATATTCTCCTAGACAGAGCACATAGGGCACTGAAACCCAGAGGTGTAGCGACAGACAAACCCAGGGACGTCATCTGCAGACTCCACTATCACACCTGCAGAGAAGACATACTAAACATGCTGAAACAAAATTCACAACCCCTCCTGTTCCATGAAGCTCCAATCACAATCTATCCAGATCTCTCCTGGCTGACACTTCAAGCGAGAAGGATCCTGCGACCTATTACAAATCAACTGAGAGCCAGAAATATAAGATACAGGTGGGGATATCCACTTGCGCTGAGTGTCACACACAAAGGCACCCAGCACACCATCCATTCCCATGCAGACATTCCACTCTTTATACAAACTCTCAACTTAACGGACCCACACATCCAAGACTACCGGTACCTACTTCTCTGCATCTCAGTGCACACGCCCAGCTCCAAAGCTATTAGATGACCGTGCCTGAATGCGGCAGGAACATTTGCTTAGCGTTTCTCGCCAGCTAGTGGTCCTGCTTGTGGCTTACTACAGCCACTGCTGCAACAGTGACGTGGAAAGGGTACCGATAGGTGGCAGTAATGGGCGTCCGCAGGGGGGGGGCAAGGGGGGGCACTTGCCCCCCCCCTGGATTTTTCAGCTTGTTCTGCTATTTTTCGTGTGAGATTTAAAATGAACTGCAATACCGGCGCTGGCCAGTAGGTGGCGCTGTGTATAGAGAGAGACAGGGATAGGAAGCTGTATCTTATCCCTGCTTCTCTCTGCTGATTGAAACCGCAGGGGAGCAACACATGCAGCCAGAGACAGCCTACAGATCAGGTAAGTGGGGGATGGGGGGAGGGTTTGAGATAGCCTATAGATTTGGGGGGGCAGCAGCCTGGGTAGGGGCAGCAGCCTATAGATTAGGAGAGTGAGGGCATCCTATGGAGTGGGAGTAAGGGGCAGCATACTATAGACTAGGGAGTGAGGGCATCCTATAGGTGGGAAGTAAGGGGCAGCAGCCTATAGATTAGGAGTGATGAGGCTGGGGGCAGCAGCCTATAGGTGGGAGTGAGCTGGGGGGCAGCAGCCTATAGATTAGAGTGAGGGGGCAGTCATAGGTGGGGAGTGGGGGCAGTCTATAGATTAGAAGTGGGGGGACAGCAGCCTATAGATTAGGAGAGTGAGGGCATCCTACAGATTAGAGTGAGGGGAAGTCTATAGATTAGGGGAGTGAGGGGGCAGCAGCCTATAGATTGGGAGAGTGAGGGGGCAGTCTATGGGTGGGGGAGTGAGGCTGGGGGCAGCAACCTATAGATTATGAGTGAGGGGCATCCTATAGATTAGGGGAGTGAGGGGGGAAGTCTATAGATATGGGGAGTGAGGCTGGGGGGCAGCAGCCTATAGATTAGGAGAGTGAGGGGGGCATCCTATAGATTAGGGGAGTGAGGGGGACCAGTCTATAGATTAGGGGAGTGGGGGGGGGACAGCAGCCTATAGATTAG
>OW240913.1:222761420-222786420 GCA_933207985.1 Pelobates cultripes
CAATCTTCCCTGCTAGGTAAAACCAATCCACACTCCTCTTAGTGTAAGATCTGAGAAGTGTCATTTATGACAGAGGACAAAATATTGGATGCTGCTTCGTCATGAACTTCTAAAGGTCCTTGTAGATCAGCGAAGACATCATTGTTGGAGGCCACATAGGCTCAGTGGGCCAACTGAAAATATTAGCCACTGAGGATATAGCAGATCATGTAGCTGGCATTATAACATGTGCATTTTCAGTGTGATGGCTGGAACTTAAGAACTAGATGTCCTTTACAGCCAACATCCCAACCAAACCACACCCAGATAACCCGTAAATTATCTGGGTGTGCTTGGGACGTTGGCTGGAATAGACATCTAGTTCTTAAGTAACTAGCATAGTGAAAGATTTGGAATAATCCTAACTAAAAAAAAAAAACTTTTCAGTGACAAGTTTTTGATATGGTTAACACATACTTACAAATTGTTGGAGCTGTAGTAAAGTCACCAATTAATAAAAGAAAAAAAGCATTGAATGATTAAAGAAAATTAGCAGCTTTTATAAATAGCTTTATGAGGTATGTGAAATGCATAGACCCAGGTCCTAGTAGGTTATGTTTTTGTTTTTATCATAACTAGGCATTTAATCATTGTTGCTCCTTTTTTCCATTGCTATGGAGTACAGTAAAAGAGAGGAGAGCTTAATTTTACAGATGGGATGCATAGTGACAACATTGAGAAATTAAAACAAAATTATTCTCTCTGCAGGGACGAAAAGAGGAATGGCAAAAAAAATCAAGCCAAGTTGTTTGTCATGGGCAATATTTAGTTATATTATGTTCTGTATGTAAAATATGTTTTTGGAGATATGAATCAACATGGTACATACTGTGGCATTTTGAATTATATGTTAAATGTTATATTAACTAACTCTATATTTTTGAGAAATGGTGTGCATATCACATTTTCATACAAGTTTACAGGGTTCATTTTGTCAAATACAAGAGGTCAGACATGATTGCTGTATGTCTACAGCAAAAATGAATTACCTGAGCCAGAACCTGAGACACTTTCTTCTTCTGGAGTACTTTGGAAGGTGAATTTAAGAACGAATAATTTCTATGAAAAATATTATCTAGGTGATATTAAATGACACCATTTTTGTTTGAAATAGTATGCGTGTTACAATTTCATATAAATTTGCTGGGTTAATTTTGTAAACTATAAGAAGAGGTCAAACATGATTGCAATATGTCTACAGCAAAACAATATTACCTGAGCCAGAACCAGAGCCAGAGCCTGAGCCACTTTCTTCTTCTGGAGTATTTGGGGAGGTGACTTTAAGAAACCAGAAACAACATTTTTAGACAGGATAAAAAAAAAAAAAAAAAAACAATATTCGATAAAGTTTTGCTTCTATCTGTGAATTTCAAACTTTCACATTTTAGTTTTGCAAGAGTTGAAAATTAAATTGCATTTGACTTTCAGGGCATTCTTTTCTCAGAACGGTTGATCACTATAAATGTGATGTTTTTTTTTAATTCAAATATTCGCTTATATGAGGGAGCTGAAACAAAAGTCCAACCTTTAATCAGCATCTTCAATTTTACAACTGACTGACGGTCTGACCCCCTCATATCTCATAACTAAAACATTAACTGTTTCCTGGTACGTAGAATAAACTAACATGGCTATTGAACTTAAAACATAACATGAAGCATACACATTATTACATCTTTCCCCTAAAGCAGGGGTAGGCAACCTTTTGGCAGCACTGTGCCGATATAGGATGGTGATGTCCTGTAGCGTGCCGGTCCTATTTTTTTTAAATTGAGGTGTGTATGCTGCCGTATTCTGCTTGTGTTATTTTTATTGCCGTTGCTTTGTATCGTTGTATTTGTGCGTATATAAGCTATTATATTGTAAATGTTCATTAGTAGTTTATGGTATTGTGTATGATACATATGAATGTGGGCTGTGTATGGGGGCTGCTTGTGGAATTGTGTGAGGATGGATATGTCACATTGTGTGTTTGGTAGTGTGTGGGGGCTGTTTGGGGTATTGCATGTGAGAGGCTGCATATGGGATTGTGTGCATGTATGTGGATTGTTAGCATGTTTGTGTGTGGGCTGTTCATATTATTTGTGTGAGGGGAGGGTTATTCTGCATTTCTGTGTATATCTAGCAGTGTGTGGCTTCCCTTGGTTCCAGTGGGGACCAGGCTGGCCAAATACAGGTCAAGGACAGGAGCTGCAATAGCAGCTGCAGGCTGCTCTACTACAGTGTGGATTTCCCATTCACAAGTGCTGAGATCACTTCCTCTATGTACTGCAATGCTTAAATTGAGGATTGTTCTTCACCACCTCTTCGTATTAGCAGATATCTGAAGTTTTACTGGGACTCCTGATAGGCCAGAGCCTGTTTGGCTCTAGCAGCCTTGAGTGCCGTGCAAATACACCTTGAGTGCCGTGCATGGCACTAGTGCCGTAGGTTGCCTACCCCTACCCTAAAGTATAAACACTTAATTTGAGACAATGTTTTTTTAACACTTTTGATTTAGTAGCTTGACCATAACAAGAGTAAGTAACCATTGACTCAGACGTAGTGTCACTACTACATCCTCAATTTTGTTGCAAGGAGTTGTCCTTATGTTGTCCTTAAAAGATAAGTCAATATCTATCTTGTCCTTAATAGATAAGTCACTGGTCTGCAGTATATACATATTGGGAAATTCAGTGCCATCGTTGTTTGCTCTTTATTGTCTTGCTGTATGTTTTTTCCAACCGAGTATGCGTGGCAGTGTCAAGACGAAGATGATACCTATTGCATCTGATTTGCTGTCCACACTTGGTTTCGATTACACATGATCTTGGTGCTTCAGTCTCACTGACAATTCAAGCAATTCATGCATTCCCAATAATACTGTGTCTCACAGCTTGCACAGCCCTGAGTGAACATTTTGAGTTGGTAGATTTGTTCCGCCGACTCATTACCCAATCCTGTGGAATAGTCTGTGGCAGCAGTATCTGTGGTGTAAGGGGCCCTGTGGTCCTCATTAGCAACTGTGCAGGTAAACATAATATTTCCATGGGTGTTAAGCACAAAATAACTGGAACCCTCAGAGCAAGAGATCCCAAAGTAGAACTCTGGAGAAACAGAGATCGACCCCTATCTAGAGAGACTCTACACGCTGTCATAAGTAAGTGAAATGAGACTACCAATCATATCACACCGTGGAGTTGACTGACATATTCACCACTCCCCCAGTGAGGAGCTGGGTTGAGCTTCATACAGTCAATCCAGTTTAATTTGGATAAGTGCAAGTTCATGCACATTGGACGTAAAAACCCAAGGGCAGAGTATAGGATATTTGATACCCTACTAACCTCCACATCTGAGGAAAGGGATTTAGGAGTAATTATTTCAGATGACTTAAAAGTAGGAAGACAATGTAATAGAGAAGCTGGAAATGCTAGCAGAATGCTTGGTTGTATGAGGTATTAGCAGTAGAAAGAGAGAAGTGCTCATGCCGTTGTACAGAACACTGGTGAGACCTCACTTGGAGTATTGTACGCAGTACTGGAGACCGTATCTTAAGAAGGATATTGATACTTTAGAGAGAGTTCAGAGAAGGGCTACTAAACTGGTTCATGGATTGCAGGGTAAAACTTACAAGGAAAGGTTAAAGGAACTTAACATGTATCGCTCGAAGGAAAGACGAGACAGGGGGGATATGATAGAAACATTTAAATACATAAAGGGAATCAACACAGTAAAGGAGAAGACTATATATAAAAGGAGAACTACCACAACAAGAGGGCATAGTCTTAAATTAGAGGGACAAAGGTTTAAAAATTATATCAGGAAGTATTACTTTACTGAGAGGGTAGTGGAATAGCCTTCCAGCTGAAGTGGTAGAGGTTAGCACAGTGAGTGAGTTTAAGCATGCATGTAATAAGCATAAGGCTATACTAGACTTAAGATAAGGCCAGGGACTAATTAAAAGTATTTTGAAATATTGGGCAGACTAGATGGGCCGAATGGTACTTCTCTGCCATCACATTCTATGTTTCTGTTTTATTGCTAAAATACACAAATAAAACCATTAATGCGTTTTACCTATCAAGGCTTCTTCAAAATGTAATAGAAATTTGATATTTAACCAGCTCTGGAGTGAAGGGCATATAGCGGTGTAATCCCCGCTAAGGGATATGGTGGAGAGGTGTGTCCGTCAATCCGGTCTAAATTTCCAAATCTCCAACAAAACAAAAACAACAATAGTGCTCTCAGTTTGTAAAGAATAAGATATAAAATATATAAAATTATACTCACAAGTGAAGAGCAGAAGATACTGCTCTATTGTACGAGCGTTGGTGGAATTATCCCCACCTAGGATTTCTTTGAGTACATGATCAGTTATAAATGCCAGGAATAGTACCCCTATTTTATCCTGCTATATTAGTGAGACTTTTTATGAATATTTTATCATCTGGACAGATCAACTCCTGAGGATTGCACCCCCATTTTACCCTGCTATTTTAGTGAGACTTTTTTTTCCACCATTCCATTTATTGGCACAACCTTACTTACGGTTCTATTACCATCTAGACCATTTGGTCTGTTTCCTATTGTATATTCATTGTTACGAGACTTTGGCACAGCCCTTACCTCCTTATTCTTACATCTTGTTTGTTTAAGGGTGTTAAGGGATTCCCTTTTTTTGGGTTGCTTCCCCCTATCTTGTTATCTAGCGCTGACTCTCCCCTCTACTTGTGCTGTATACTGTATCTACTTGCCCTTCCAGTTCAGGTCCATCCTGTGCCCATCTGGAAACACCCTAGACAGTGTATCTGCCCTCACGTTTCCTTTCTTGGCTTATATTTCACTGTGAGATCAAACTGCTGCAGTATTATAACTATACTGTTTAAGCATGGAGGTACAGAATATAGTGTATTTTGCATTATGTACTCCAACGGATAGTAGTCAGTGACCATACATGTATTGGTGAAACTTCTCACATTCATTAACCATGAGACCTCACTTGGAGTATTGTACGCAGTACTGGAGACCGTATCTTAAGAAGGATATTGATACTTTAGAGAGAGTTCAGAGAAGGGCTACTAAACTGGTTCATGGATTGCAGGGTAAAACTTACAAGGAAAGGTTAAAGGAACTTAACATGTATCGCTCGAAGGAAAGACGAGACAGGGGGGATATGATAGAAACATTTAAATACATAAAGGGAATCAACACAGTAAAGGAGAAGACTATATATAAAAGGAGAACTACCACAACAAGAGGGCATAGTCTTAAATTAGAGGGACAAAGGTTTAAAAATTATATCAGGAAGTATTACTTTACTGAAAGGGTAGTGGAATAGCCTTCCAGCTGAAGTGGTAGAGGTTAGCACAGTGAGTGAGTTTAAGCATGCATGTAATAAGCATAAGGCTATACTAGACTTAAGATAAGGCCAGGGACTAATTAAAAGTATTTTGAAATATTGGGCAGACTAGATGGGCCGAATGGTACTTCTCTGCCATCACATTCTATGTTTCTGTTTTATTGCTAAAATACACAAATAAAACCATTAATGCGTTTTACCTATCAAGGCTTCTTCAAAATGTAATAGAAATTTGATATTTAACCAGCTCTGGAGTGAAGGGCATATAGCGGTGTATCTGCCCTCACGTTTCCTTTCTTGGCTTATATTTCACTGTGAGATCAAACTGCTGCAGTATTATAACTATACTGTTTAAGCATGGAGGTACAGAATATAGTGTATTTTGCATTATGTACTCCAACGGATAGTAGTCAGTGACCATACATGTATTGGTGAAACTTCTCACATTCATTAACCATGGCCAACATCTCTTTTCCAATTTGAGCATAATTGGCTTTCGTCATGGTCAAAGCTTGTGAAGCATTAGCGACAGGTTGTCCTTGTTGAGTCAGCACAGCACCTAACCTAAACTGAGTAGCATCCACTTGGAGCAAATTACTACAGTTCACATCAAAATAGTTCAGTATTGGTCCAGAATGTTTAATGATCAGTTTCTTTCACTTTGTTAATAACTTCTCCAGTTCCATTCTGGAGGTTGGTGCCTTCACGTTGACAACAGCCATTGTTTTCTTTGGATCAGGCTTCTAGCTCTCTTTGGTTAGTAAGTGTCCAAAATATGTGACTTCTTCAACTCCAATTTGAATTTTGTTTTGATTGAATTTAAGATTTTTTTCTCACAACACTGATTGAGTAAGGCAATAAAGTTTATGTTGTGTTCAGTATGATCCTTTCCATAGACCAGCACATCATCAATATTTTTTTTAACACCATGTAGATCCACAATCAGTTCATGCAATTTCTTTTTAAATATTTATTGAGCAGACTCTATACCAAAAGTTATCCTTGTGAATTGCCATTGTCCAGAGGGAGAGTTGAAAGTGGTCAGACGACTGTTGGCCTCATCAAGATGCCATTGCCGGTAAGCAGGATGTGCGTGTAGATCACTAAACACTGTTGCTCCTGCTAGCTTGTGAGCTATATACTCTATGGTGGGGTGTTTGCAGTGTTCTCTCATCATTACTCTGTTCATGTCATGTGGATCAATGCAAATACAATTTGCGCCAGTGATTTTTTTCTTTACCACAGCCATGAAACTGATCCATTCTGGTGGTTCTATAACTGTTTTACTACATCCAACTTCTCCATTCTTGTTTAATGTTTGCCTGATATTAACCTCAAGAGTTAGAATGATTTTCCTTGGCACATGAATGACCTGCTGTGCACCCTCTCTATATAGAAATTGCTAATCCCTCAGAGGCAGAAATCAAAGTATTTTGCAAACAAGGGCAGCTGTGTCACCCATTCAGGTACAGGTTCAACTACACACTGATTCCTCTCACAATGCAGTTTTGTTCACACTGTGGAGTTTTTCCTTTGGTAGCAATATGCCTCAAACTTTTTCTCTTGTCTTCGGCTGTGATATTGTCACTTGACTGCCAGGCTCTGAACACATCAAGTAATTTTTGACCCACACATATCAAAAACTGTGCTGCCTTGTGTTGATCAGTTCATCTGTCTATATATAGACCTGCAAACACAAGTTCTCTCAGCTCCCTCCATTTTTCCCAGTTTTCAGAGTTATTCCCTGACTCCAAATCCAAGGAAGAAATGTTATTTGCACTGCTATTTGCTGCCATATCTCTTTCTACCAACTTCTGGTTCCAATTGATATTTTTTATTCAAATATTAACAGATATCAGGCAGTTGGAACAAGAATCCAACCCTTAAACAGCATCCTCCATTTTAGATCACATGACTAAAACACTGTTTTCTATAACAAACTAACATGCTTGCTAAGCTTAAACATAACATAACATACAAGCATTACAATAATCATCTCTAATAGTATAGATAGAAAAAACAAACAAAAAGGTGGTGAGGATTAAAATGTAACCTTTATTTAGATTATTAATTAAAAAGGGCAATGTCAACCTAAAGTGAGAAACGCTATTTGAAAAAATGTTTTTTTATAGTTGGCATCACCTAATTTTTAGACAATCATTAGACAATACAATCTCGAGTCACTGAATAATCTCTGGTAGATTTAAATGTTTAGTTTGCCAAAAAAGACTTTTATTAGTCTACAAAAAAAAAAATCAAAGAATTATATTTAGTGAAAGAATAACCACACCAAAAGGTGCCTAAAAAGGCTTCATTCGATTGTGCCCAGTTAGTTTAAATTCCTAACAATGACATTAGTCTGTTAATAAAATAGCTTTGATTCAATCTCTTAATAATAATGCAAAAGTTTGTGAAAACAAAAAGGTATATACATTTTCTATACTATAAAATTAAACAGTAAATAATACCCTCCCTAGTATTACTTTAATTATTGCTAGAGTAATAGAAAGGAACTATCTTGAACTTCTGTCCTTTTTTTATATTCATTTTTTTACTAATCATCAATTTTTGCATTTGGTACATGCCCCTTGTTGGTTTTACTCGCCATCACTTTGAATAGTTTTGGTTCCACTGAACATAGCATCTAGTTGAACGGTGAGACCTGGAGGTTATTTATAGGTAATAGTAAATATTTTTGCAACATTAGGTACACACTGATCATTGTACAAATGGTCTCAGAATCATATACTTAGTATAGGACCCTTATCAGATTCTCACACACATATCAATATGATTTGATTTTATGATTTTAATAGGGAGGCTATTATTTACTGTTTATTCTTAGAATATAGAAAATTGATACACCTTTTTTTCTTTGAACTTTAGCATTATTATTACAAAATTGATTGGTACTTTTTCCATCAAATAAACAAAAGTTTCAACATAAGTTGTCTTTCTTTACAAACCAGTGTTACAATAATTAATATTTGGAATAATCCCCTTTTTTATTATTATTTTAGTGAAAATTTTTGATATTGTTAACACATACTTACTAATTGTTGGAGTAGTAAAGCCACCTATTAATAAAAGACAATACAAAGCATAATATGATTAATGGAAATGAACAGCTTTTATAACTAGCTTTGATTTTTATTCTGAAGATTTTGGACATGATATTTTTTATTTATAAAACATTAGCTCCATGTCTCAGTTCCCGACCCGCCGCATGGTGCATCCGTGCCCGACCGGCATGACCTCGCCGATATAGCGAGCTTACCTGCCCGTCGGCGAGCCGGGAACCGCTCCTCTGCGTCTTCTGGGCAGTGCACCCAAATCAAAGATGGCGCTGACCATGTGGTCGCGCGCATCACAAGCTCCGCCCCTCAAAAGTATACTGACGTGCGAGTGACGTCACGACGTCAACGCACGCGCACGTTCTGGGGTCAGAGATCACCTTCTGACCAACCAGAGCCCAGAGAGGGATATTTAAATCCCTAATTCACTCCAGTTCCTTGCCCTGTCATGGTTTCTTGTTCCTGGTTCCCGAGAGTGCGTTTATCCTTGTGATTCTGATTTCCTGGTATTCTGATCATGGCTTTTCCTGGTTATTCCAATTTCTGGTTCCCCTGACTTTCGCTAGTTTAAACGGTATTTGAGTATTTGTGGCTTCCCTGACCTCGGCTTTCCCTTTGACCATTCTCTATCTCTGGCGTATTAGTCCGACCATTCTAAGGACCGGTTTACGCTCTGTCCTTTTATTTTTCCTTTCTTTTTCTATGTATATGTTTACATAGTTTCTGTGTGTTGGACAACGCTAGCAGTCGTGACACTCCATGAGGTACATGAAATGCATATATCCACCCATAATAGGTTATGTTTTATTTTTAATCATAATTAGACATTTGGTCATTGCTACTCCTTTTTTCCATTGCAACTAAGTATGGTAAAATAGAGGATGGCTTCACTTTACAGATCCTCACAGGGATGCAGATTGACAGAATGGAGAAATGGAAGAAAAATTATTTTCTCTGTATTGACAAAAAGAAGAATGTCGAAAAAGTCAAGGTTGTTTGTCATGAACAATATTTAGTGGTCTGTATGTAAAATGAAAATATGGTTTTGAAGGAAGGGATTAACAGTTTCATACTTTGGCATTTTGGCATGCAAACATAAATAAATTAAATTATGTTTATTTGTTTATATTCCTAAAATTATATGAAATATTATCTAGGTGATGTTAAATGACAGCAATTTCGTTGAGAAATAGTATGTCTCTTACATTTTCCATTACATTTGCAGGGTTCATTTTGTAAAGTATAAGAGGTTAAATAAACATGATTGCAATATAAGAGGTTAAACATGATAGCAGAACTATATTACCTGAGCCAGAGCCTGAGCCAGAACCTGAGCCAGAACCTAAGCCAGAACCCGAGCCAGAACCCGAGCCAGAACCCGAGCCAGAGCCTGAGCCAGAACCCGAGCCAGAGCCTGAGCCAGAACCTGAGCCAGAACCTGAGCCTGAGCCAGAACCCGAGCCCGAGCCACTTTCTTCTTCTGGAGTATTTGGGAAGGTGACTTTAAGAAAACATTTTAGAAAGGGTTAAAAGAAAAGCATTAATTTATTTGATTTTGCTGCTATATGTGAATGTTAAACAAATAACTACATTTAAGTTTTCATAACTTGGAAGAGGTACAAAAGAAACTGCATTGGACATTTAATGTATTCTTTTCTCAGAATGTTCCATGAGTGTAATCATCTCTACTATTATAGACTGCTTACTAATTGTATTTTTAGCATTGTAGGGGGTTATTCACTAAACCTCAAACTGTAGAGAATTAAATCAGAATGGCAAAATTTAGGCAACAATAGCTGAGTTGTAAAACTGATTTAACACAGTTGCTGAAGATAGTTTAGCCTCAATGTAACCATTCTGAAACAAATGTCCTGCAATTTTGAGTTTAATAAATACATCCTTGTAGCATTTATTTTCCATAGCTCTTTCCACCTGGGTAATATACCTGTGCCCTATTTCCAATTAAATTATAAGTATATATCCTTTTTATTAATACATTTTATGAGCTATCTTCTGGAAGAGGTGCCGCTCAAATGCAAAACCACCCAAACAAAGTTTCCACTGAGAAAAGGGTAAATAAATAAATAACTAGGGAGATATCTCCTACATGCCCATCACCTCTGAGCCCCAAATACTGGGGCAATCAGGCTGGCATTGACATCATAGAAATGCAGAACCCACATTTGCACCTCAGGAAAACGCAACAAGCATATCTCCAATTTAGAATCCATGGAACCTGAGAACCGACCACCACAGACTCTGACATCGACTCCTCAGGCGACACCATGTTGTGATTTTTTGTAAAAAACAAAACAAACAAATGTGCTTTGTTCTCACCACCTAAATGTTAAATCTGTATAAACCATTGACATATCACGGTTTGCCTTATAACATGTTTGTTGCGATGCACTGCTAAAATAAAGAATTAATTTTATTTATTTTTTTAAATGTAGTTGTTTTGCTACTATTTGTTCTCTCACAATGCATACCTATGAGTTTTCAGAATCTGAATGACTCAATAAGAATTTCCATTGAACCTTCAGCTGTATTGATTAATTAAAACTTGAAGGCATTGTATCATTTTGTTTTAATTCCTTATTTTAATTTACAACACAAATACTGATTTTACTATGCTTAGATAGGGAGCACAAGTGATTTAATATTCCACTTTCACTAACTGATGTCTGGAAAACAATTCTATTCTACACATGTTCCAATTGTACTTTTTCCATAAAAAAAAAAAGGTTTCAACATAACTTGACCTTGTTAGTAACAAGCAAAATGAAAGATTTGGAATAATCCCCATATTTTTATTTTTTTTTTTAGACAAAGTTTTGATATTGTTAACCCATACTTACTTATTGTTGGAGTTGTAAAGTCACCTATTAATAAAAGTATTGTATGATTAATGAAAATTAACAGTTTTTATAAATAATGAAACAAGAGACAACCACTAATAGCAAATGTATGGCAGACCTACTAAACAGTGTGCCCTCTGGAACTGCAGAAAAAAAAGTGAAATATACAAATGGGTAGTAATGCACAGGGATGGATGGTGATAGAAAGAGATCAAAATATAGTGCAGATATAAATTAAAATATAAAAAATTTATTACAATTGCTCTTACAAGATAACAGGATAAAAAGGCATATCTCCACTTCAAAGTGGAACAGGTATAATGCAGCAATGTAAGTCCCCAGCGTCTGTATCCTACGCGTTTCGTCCTATGGACTTCCTCAGGGATGTTCTTCCTCTATTAACAGTCTCCGTTTAAATATCCCGCTTAAAATGAAGAGATGGATTCCACCTGAAGTGTATTTGCGTCGTGTGCGTGATTGTTAATAGAGGAAGAACATCCCTGAGGAAGTCCATAGGACGAAACGCGTAGGATACAGACGCTGGGGACTTACATTACTGCATGAGACCTGTTCCACTTTGAAGTGGAGATATGCCTTTTTAGCCTGTTATCTTGTAAGTGCAATTGTAATAAATTTTTTATATTTTAATTTCTATCTGCACTATCTTTTGGTCTCTTTCTACCCCTAAGTGTAAGAAGACTTTTTCACCTTTTATAAATAGCTTTGATTTTGTTTCTGAAGATTTTGGATATAATATTTTTTTCTTTACAAAACATCAGCTTCATGAGGTATGTGAAATGTATAGATCACGGTCCTAGTATAATATGTTTGTTTGTTTTATCATAATTAGACATTTTGCCATTATTACTGCCTTTTTCCCCATTGCTATGGAGTATGGTAAAAAAAGAAGAGGAGGGTTTCACTTTTCAGGCCCTCACAGGGATGCAGAGAGGCACAATGGAGAAATGAAAGCAAAATTATATTCTCTGCAGGGACAAAGAGCAATGGCAAAAAGATCAAGCTAAATAATTTAATGGAAACATTTAGTTATATCATCTCTGTATATAAAATGAAAATACAGTTTTGAAGGGGTTAATTGTAGCTTACTTTTGAAATGTAAACATGACTAATTTAAATTATATATTTAGTTCATACGCCTAACTTTCTATGCAAAATGTTATCTTGTTGATCTTAAATTACACCATATTTTGAGAAATGGTATGTGTTAGATTTTCATATAAGTTTGACTGCTGTGTATAAGAAATATATGTTACCTGAGCCAGAGCCTGAGCCACTGTCTTCTGCTGTAGTACTTGGGAAAGAGCCTTTAAGAAAGCAGAAACATTATTTTAAACAATTAAAAGGGCTTAAAGAAAACCAATTTTGTATATGGGCTTGCTTCTATCTGTGAATGTCAAGCAATCACATTTTATGTTTCTCAGTAGTTCGTGCACTACTTCTGTTCATGTGGAATTAGTCAAATGCAGACGATACTTAAGCTTCAGTGGGTCCCCTGTGCGGTCTAAACTGCCGACCCCTGTTCGTGCAATTATCAGCTTTCGTTCGTACTAACCAAATAATCAAACCTAATATTATAGACTACAAACTAATTATATTGTTAGTACTGTAGGGGCTTAATAATAAAAGTTCAAACTATACTTTTAGTTCAGTTTTATATATGTAGAAAGGCCATCAGGCCTGAATTTGTGGGAGGAGTAAGTCTCCTAGTTAAACTCCCAGCCCCTACTCACCTCTGACGTTCAAGTTGATTGCTAGCTGTCTATCTCCATTGCAACCAGCACTTCCGGTCCAAGCTTCCCGCTAAACAGCTCCAGTCTCCAGCAGCAGAGGTGTCCAGCTGAATTCTCTGTCCGTTCTGCAGCCCTGCCACCGAGCTTCTTCCCGGACGCGGTATCTGGCTTCCGGTCATGAGACCGGCACGTTCACGTAAGGTTTTGAGGGAAATAGCTTTTGGCTATTTCCCTCTGTTCAGGCCTAAAAACATAGGGGTAGGCTCCCTTTTACTTATACATTACCTGTTTATGCATACTTACCCGTTCGTGCACCTCTGCGGTTCGTGCGACTAAATTAGTTGAGCGCTGGCTATACTTATGTTTTGTGGGTCCTTCATGCGGTCTAAACTGCCGACCTTTGTTCGTGTAAACTCTGGTGTAAATGCCGTTAAAATCTGGTATACTGTTCGTTCATATGAACAAACTATGTACATGTATACTTACCTGTTCGTTCATTTAGCGGTTTGTGCAATTTTCTGTTCATCCCTCGCATACTTACCCGTTCGTGCACTACTTCTGTTCATGTGGAATTAGTCAAATGCAGACGATACTTAAGCTTCAGTGGGTCCCCTGTGCGGTCTAAACTGCCGACCCCTGTTCGTGCAATTATCAGCTTTCGTTCGTACTAACCAAACTAACATCTATATATATATATATATATATATATATATATATATATATATATATTTATCCGTTCAGTTACTTAACTGTTTGTATTAAATCTGTCGAAATTAGTTAAAAAATCTGTTTATTACTGCAACCATGTACTACTACATCTGTGGTTCTTGGTTTAATTATGTTTAAAATATAAGATCCTCAGATGTATGACACTTTATCGCAGAACTAGGTTATTTATTCCAAGGCCTTTTTTGAATTAAGTTGTGTTAAATACTTAATAATTTCTTCTGACACCCAACTACTTTGTCAGAGTTTTTCAACTCCACGCCATAGACTACAAACTAACTAACCATACGCCATCACAGAACCTATAAATTAATATGTAGCACGGTCCTCTGGGGGAATTTTCAAAACCCTACATTTCATATTCTCTATTTCTCTTTAGCTTACGCAGACATTAATCTTAGCCTCTGTTACATTTATTTGGTCTCCACAGATTGCCCGTTTGTCTTGTATTACTGCATAAAATTGTCAAATTCAAGTTCTTATATTTACAATCCAGGTATAGTATTTACTTACTCTACCTTCACTCTAATCTTGTCACAAATGTACTGCCCCTCTAATCTTGTATCATTTATGTCCAGTTAACACGGTCTCTGGGGGAGTTTGTTAATTAATATATACTGTTATAACCATTTCTATTTGAATAATTGTAAAATGGCTTTAATCCATAGCTCCAACATTATTCTAGGCCTCCTCCAGTTTTCTCAGAATAAAACACTTACGCTCATCCAAGTACCTGTACAACAAATCAAGGTATAGTACTCTACACATTACGGGGCTTTCACACTAGACCTGACGCGGTCTCTATTTATCACAATTATCACAATTATTTTGTGTTTAAATTCTCTAAATTTTTACTTAAGCCTACGTTCATACTGTCATCAGGCAAGAACCTACTCAACCTACCTAACCTTGCTACCCATAAAACCTCAATCAGCCTCCCTCTATAGCATAAACTCGTCCCAGTCTCAGACTAATCATTCAGATCTCTCACCTCAGGCTCTCACATTGCGCTCGTATAGCCACCCCTTACTACTAAGCATAGACCCCTAGTTAACGCTCAAACACATAAACATCTGTCTTAACCCTTAGGCTTCTTCTACGATACCAGCAGCGGCCAAGCCACTCAACTGAAAAAACACTCGAAGGTTTAAGTTACCGGTTATAACCACTATCAAGGTTAGTATCCACTCATTACACCCATAATTGCCATTGAACCCATAGAAGGTGCGTGAACTGGCTCACAGGGTCTAGGCTCCAGCCCTAGCTCACCCAAGTAAATTCTGGTCCCACGAGGCTATCTCCCACCTCAACACGGAGGTACAGCCCCACACCTCACAAATCATAGTTAGATGTCTCATTCGCTCTTCTACAGGGCTGCAGTCAGGGCCTCACTTTTCATGGCCACACATTTTGAATCTCTTAACATAGTCAGTCATCGAGAGGCCTACATCCCGGCACCACTTCTGTGACAACGAACTTCCCTTGGCCAAATCATAGATAGAGCCTCTCACCGCCACTCAGCACTAGCACTAGTTCATAGTTAAGTTTTTCGCTTCGTCACTAGCCTTACAGTCAAGTTCACCTAAGGAACACCCCCCCTCTCATGCCCCCCTCTGTTCTCTCCTTCGCCCCTACTTAACCTAATTCACTAATTCATTTCTAGAATGCCTCAATGAGTTGTCTGCCGAGGAGATTTTGTTCACTCCTATCAGACCCGAGTCTCCAGGTGAATCTCTCAACCCTTCTACTCCTACGTCCTTGAGAGCATGGACTATTTCTAAAATTACGGCCAAACTTAGGTTCAGGGGCATCCCCTTTCCAGCTACGGCTAGAAAGGCGGAACTCTATAGACTTCTGACCTTTCAGGCCCCCGAGCTTTGGCCAGGCACTAGCTCTCAAGGACAGCCATCAGGCGCTTGCACGGCCACTCAGGACACCCTTGCAGCAATCCTGGCCAACCTGCAGACCCTGCACAACAGGTTATCTAAGGTGGAGAGTGCCATCGCCTCCCCAGGTAACCTCCCTGGCCTCTCAGCCCCCACCCCGGCAGTCTCTGCTACAACACCACACTCCCCTATACATCCCCCTCCTGCACCAGCCACAGTTACGTCACCTTTTGTGTCACCATCTCACTCCGTCTCAGACTTCATTAGGAAGGGAATCCTAGACGGGAAGGATGTGTGTCTGGTGTCACTACTTATAGACTCTCAAGATGTGCTGGAGAACCGGGCATATAACTACGGGGATATCTCAGTGGAAGCCAGAGATCCTAGGCTTAATACAAAATTATCCATACCACAGTTCATAATAGCCTTCGGGATATACCGCAATGTAATTTGCTTGGTATATCCTCACAGGAGAGAGGAACTAGACATCTATCTTTATAAATTGGTGGATTTATGAATGGATTTTTATGATTACCATAAATCAGTATCAGCGAAGGCGGCGACCCATCTGAAGCAGTTTAATATTAGAATTAACTGGTGTCAGATGGATACTGAATTATTCTGTCACCACTTCGCTGGTCTGAGGCCCCCGTCTTGTGCCATATGTAATTCTGCATCCCATATGGCTGATTTGTGCCTCTCTGAAGCTGATCTATTCACCTCCACTCCCACCCCTCAACCCACTTTCACCCCTCACATTAAACAAGCGGATGGTCAACGGGATAAACTGGGTAGACCCATCTCCTTCTTAGGCAAAGCGCAGGTGTGCAACAATTTTAATGTCGGGTCCTGCAACTTCAGCACCTGTAGGTTGTTGCACATCTGCTCTATCTGCTTCAGGGCACACACGAAGACCATGTGCCCGGCCAGGTTGTCCCCTAACAAATGACTAATAGACATTAATGTCGACAACCTGGTTTTCTATTTGAGACTTCATCCGAGCAGGCATTTGGTGGAGTATTTGACCACTGGGTTCACACAGGGTTTTCTCACGGGTCTCGTAGCCATCCCCTCAGGCACACTTAAATGTCCCAACCTCTTGTCACCCTGCAAAGACCCAGTATCCACAGACAGACACTCTCCTTTCCTCTGAAATCTCAAACATGATCGGCCTCCTCACCTTTTCACCTTTTTCCTCCTGGCGCACTAATCCCATTGGTATAGCTGTGCACAAATATTCTAATTAAAAACACCTGATTATCGATTTATCGGCACCGCACGCCTCTTTTGTTCCCATCAAAAACCATCAATAAACTAACCTTCTTGGGGATCGAGCTGGACTCTGGTACCTTTCCAAGCCAGTCTTCCCCCCCGACAAATTGGTCCACTTGAGTGGGGAGATAGACATGTTCCTGCGGAGTGATGCATGCACCAGAAGCGAACTTCTGTCACTATTGGGGTCCCTAAATTTTGCGATGCACATCATTACACAGGGTAGGTCAGTTGTATCCAGGCTTCTCTGTCTGCTCCACGGGGTACCGGACTCCTGCCCAATTTCATTGGACCAGCATGCCCAGGCTGACCTACTCATGTGGGGGAAGTTTTTGGATGAGTGGATCGGTATCTCCGTGTTTATCCCCCCTCTCCGACTCCTCACCCATCATTCACACAGACGCTGCAGCCAACACGGGTTTCGCAGCTGTCTTCGGTAATCACTGGTTCAGGGGTCACTGGCCTGCTGAGACGGATGCCTCTAGTACAAGCCAGGATTCAGGGAGACTACAGCCCTATTTAAAATTTACCCCATACACACCTGGGGTCATCTCTGGTCCGGCAAGGCAGTAAAATGCTATTCCGACAACTCGGCAGCTTGCGAAATCATAAACAAGGGGCGCTCATCCTCCCTTACCATCATGCGGCCGATTTGCAAGCTGACCTGGCTGGCAGCAACCGTCCAGTTCCACTTAGTCTGCTTTCACATCCCGGGTATCCACAACATGGCCGCTGAGGCTCTGTCTCGCTCTCAATTCCAGGTTTTCTTCCAGGCACTCCCTACGGACCACCGTCAGCCATCCAAGACACAGCGGTTTCACAAAATAATGCTGGATTGAACGCACTAATGCACCACGCTAGGACTCTCACACACCAAGCAATATCACCTAACACAGCTGTCATCTACAGTAGGGCACTTACCATTTTTAATAAATTCACAGCAGATTTCAGATTACAAGGTGATTTTTCTACTCAAACTCTGGTGGCTTTTGCCTCCTCCTGCCACTTACATTTAAAACTTTCTCACAATACCATTAAGCTATACCTCACGGGGGTTCAGCACCACAGTCTCACTAATTTCCTTAACAACACCCCCTTCTTGTCATCATACCCCATCAAGAAAGTTCAAAGGTTTCTGTTCCACTTACCACCACCAGACTACCAATAAATGTGTCTATCTTTAGATTACTCAGCAATCCACTCGATGAATCCCCATTCAATCCCAACACAAACCTGGTGATCAAGTCTGCAATTTATCTAGCTTTTTACGGTTTCCTCAGACCCAGAGAATTCACCGTTGTTTGTCAAGGCCTCAAAACCTCACACCTCACTACGTACTTATGCTCCCATCTACCAAAACTAATCACTCACTACACCCTACTATTATTCCCCTCTTTCCCACTGATAATGCTTGGTGCCCGGTTAAGGCACTAGACCACCTATGGTCAATTCATCACATGCACTTACCAGACTCTCCGCTCTTACTACTACAAGGACACCCACTCACGACGCACGTCAGAACCTTACTGGCAAAACCGGGTTACAACTCGGCTTCGTTCACTGGTCACTCCTTCTGCATAGGAGCCACTTCATCAGCCTCTAGTACAAACACCCCGGTCCACGTCATCAAGAGACTGGGTCGATGGAAATCCTCCATATACCATACGTACATACCATGACCAGAAAGAGAGCTTTGCCAAGCCTTCATGAATTTGGTTATGTACTAAATGCAATTAAGTGTGTTTTTCCTTGAACTTCTCTTTTGCCCTCTGTTATTTACAGGCCCATTACTTATTAAATTCTGAGCACAAGTAGAAAGGCCTGAATTTGTGGGAGGAGTAAGTCCCCTATTTAAACTCCCAGCCCCTACTCACCTCTGCCGTTCAAGTTGATTATCCCCACCCACCTTCACCCTTATAGCATTACAATTCTCCTTGGTGGGCCCTCTTTTATTTACAGGCCTACTCATACGTTGGTTTCAGCACACCACATCCAACTTTCATCTCAGACACTATCCATTACTTATTAAATTCTGATCACAAATATATATATATATATATATGTATATATATGCCACAAACCTTCCTAAAAGAATGCTATACCATTAGGTGGGGTGTACATCATCTTTAACTACCGCAACTGGCTGGAGGTCCACTTCACTGAGCACTTTAACAGAAGAATACTCTGACTATATAAGTGGGGATTGTACCCACATTATTATATGGATGAGTATGATGCCTCAAATGTGAACCTAAGAACCTAATACATGCACTTTGTAATTGGTTGATAATTATTGTAAATGGTTGAATTGACCCTGATGAAGTCCTTAAATGGGAAGAAATGCATAGGAATACATTTTTCATGCTGACATCTACATATGCTTATGATAACTTGAATGTAAGTTAATTCCTTTGCATTGTGCACTTTATCTTGATTGCCTTAGAATTGGATTGCTTGCTGTTTCTTCTTACTCTGAGATACTGAAAGCTCAAGACCAGGAACAGACCTGTATCTACATATAACACATTGAAGGCCTTTTTACTTCCCACAATTGTTAGTTAAAATAATTTAAACACACAGTTTTGCACTATGGTGTGCCATTTTTCCCTGACAGGATATTCCCTATTTGTATGCATTGATTATTTTTGAAGATTATGCTGAGAAAATCTTTGGGTTTATTATCCTTAAAGGGAAGTGTATTTATTAATTTATCCACATTGTTTGTGTAAACCACTATATTTATTGCACTTGGATCACTTTATTAAGCTGTGAAATGCACTATTGTATATTATAATATGCTACTCCTGTTAACAATGATTGGGTAAATAAATCTATTAATTGTTTTGCTAGTACACCACTAAGCTCTTTTAATAACATGGGTGTATTCCATCAGGCCCCACTGACTTATTTGTCTTTACTTTTGACAGTTTAAATATAACCTCTTCTTTTGTAAACTCACATGTAACAAATGACTCATTTGTCCTTTTTCCTAACTGAGGCCCCTTTCATTCATATTCATCTGTAAATAACGAAAAAATATATTCTTTGACGCAGTCAGCTAGACCTTTATTCTCTTCTACATACTTTCCTTCTTTTGTTTTAATCTAACTAATCCATGTTTTACTTCCCTGTACTCATTTATGTATCTAAAAATGTGTTGTCCCCTTTTTTATACTGACTGTGCTACTTTCTCTTCTGTGTGTGATTTGGAAGCTCTTATAACTTGCTTAGCCCTTTTCTGCCTAATATTATAGATGTGTCTATCTTCCTCATTCTGTTTTTTTTTTTATAATTACTAAATGCTAACATTACCTTTTTACTATTTTTGCCACATCTGCGGAGTACCACAGTGGTTTCTTATATTTTTTGCTTTTACTGACAAGCCTCATGCAATTTTCTGCTACCTTCAGCAGTGAAACGTTTAAATAATCCTATTTCTCTTGGACTCTATTTAATCCCTTAAGGACACATGACATGTGTGACATGTCATGATTTCCTTTTATTCCAGAAGTTTGGTCCTTAAGGGGTTAAACTGATCCAGTGTGATAATGATTCCTTTACACATATTCTAATTTTAGAAAAGTCTGTTTTTTTAAAGTCTCAAACTTTTGTTTTTGTGTGGTGTGACTCAGTCACTGTTCTTATATTAAACCACACTGACTGATGATCACTGGATCCTAAACTTTCACCTACAGTAATATCTGATACCAAATCTAGTATGGCTTCTTTACAAGTTGACTTTTCAACAACTTGCTTTAGAGACAATCCCAGTAGGGAGTTTAGAATATGAGTGCCCCTGGCACAATCAGCTATTTTGGTTTTCCAGTCCACGTCAGGAAAATTAAAGTCACACATACTGATAGCTTACCCCTTCATTGTCATTTTACCTATTTACTCAACTAGTAGATTATCTAACTCTTCTATTTGTCCTGAGGGCCTATAAATCACACCTACATGAGTTACTGTGTGATTACCAAATTCTAACGTAACCCAAATGGACTCTATGTTCGCCTCACTAACTTTTATTAGACTAGATTTTATGCTATCCTTCACATACAGGGTCACCCCTTCACCTTTCTTGCCTTCCCTGTATTTCTATATAAAGAGTATTCTTGGCATTGCTATGTCCCAGTCATTTTTCTCATTATACTATGTCTCAGTAACAGCGACTAAATTTACATTATCAGTTGCCATTATTGCCACAAGTTTATGGATCTTATTACCTCAACTGCAAGCATTTGTAGACATGACTCTAAGCTTATAATTTTTCTACACACTTGCTGCAAGCACCTTCTGTTCTTGTTTTAGGGGGCAATTGAATTGATGTTTTATCATCCTTTTGCCCCCCTCAGTTTAAATACATCATAGCAAAACCTCTGAGCTGGTCACTGAGAACATTTGTTCCCATTTGAGAAAGATGCAAACCATCTTTTTTGTACAGTTTATTTCCATTCTAAATGGAGCTACCATGAGAAATGAAGCCAAATCCTTGCTCCCGACACCATTCACCAAGCCACAAGTTAGAGTCCCTTATACGCATCTGCCTGTCGTTATGAGTGTTATGAGTGCACATGCAGAACTTCAGAGAATGACAGTGTGGAAGCAACCTGCCGTGTATCATTGGCAAAAACACAAAATCTTCCTTTACCTCTGAAACCTCATTGCAAGCCAAGTCATTTGTCCCAACATCGACAAGTACATCCAATTTCCTTTCCTGCTTTGCTCACTTAACAAAAACGTCTCCAGTCTCAGTGAGCAGTAGCTCCAGGAAGACATCTCACAAGGCCACTATTGTCCAGCTCCACACCTCGTATAATAGAATCCCCCAACAACAACTGCTTTCTATCAGGCTTCACCTTATCCTTTTTGCCATTGGCTGCAGTCTTGCTTAACTTTGACATAGAGGATGTTGGTATCACAAACTCGGTGCCTGAGCTTGTCTCCATAACACAACTAGACTCTGTGCCTGATAATGTCTCCACAACACCATTACACTCAGTACCTGAGCCTTTCTCCACAACACCACTACAATTTGAAATTTCTAAAAATGAGCAATGCAGAGCAACAGACTGTGCAATATACCTTTTATCCTATGCTGCGTCTTTGCAGTGGCTTTGCAACAGTCCCAGCTTCAGTTTAACAGATAATTTACAAATCTCTTGTAATTTACAAATCTCTTTAAAAATACAATATCCTGCTGCAATATGGAGAACTGCCTACAGATTAGACAGCATCCAAATCTCCAAAAAGTGGAACGTGAAATAAATGCCTAATAACTATTACACTGAATTAAGGCTGCCATTTTAATGAGGTGAGTAATTTAAATCAAACAAATCTTAAATTTTTTGGTCCTCCAGTATACCTCAGATTACCTCCAGTTTATCTCCAGAATATCTCCAAGCACATACATTGAAGCAGTACTCTCTGGAATAGCTCAAAGCACACACTTTGAAGCAGCACTTAGAAGCCCCAACCAAGCAGTGCTAATATTACACCTGCATGGCTATTTGTGAATTAATATCATAAAAAAATACCCTGTATTATGTTGGTGATTGCTCAAGAGAACAATGTACTGGTCTTCTATGAATAAAGATTTAAAAAAAGCAAATTAAAACCAATGTGGTTTAATAAAATGGTCAGTCCAGCAATAAACGATAAGAAAAGGGCATTCAAGACATTTAAATCAAATGAGTCAATAGTCTTGTTACAAAATATCTTTGGTAGTTATATTTAAAAAGAGTTCAAAATCTCAACCCGGAAACTACAAATCTGAGAGCTTAACAGCCATGGTTGGGAAATTATTTGAAGAGCTATTAAGGGATAATATTCAAGAACTCATTTTAAACAACAATAGCATTAGCAGGAATCAACATGGTTTCACAAATGACAGGTCATGCTAAACTAACATAATTGCTTTCTGTGATTGGGGTGTTCCAATGGATGGCATCTACTTGGATTTTGCTTGGATAAAACAGTAGCTTAAAGATAGAGTGCAAACAGAAGCTGTAAATGGAACATTTTCAAATTGGACAGTTAAAAAAAAACAAAAAAAAACATGTTATCTAAGCCTTCTTTTAGAACAGATGTATAGGTGAATGCAAAAAAAAACCCTTTTTTTCAATAAATAGAAGTTAAAAAAAATAATGATAAAATAATTAAAACATTTTTTGCTATGTATTCACTCACAATGCATAAATGTGTTAGTTTTCAAAATATGAATGACTGAAGAAAAAAAAATTCCTTTGGACTTTCAGATGTATTGTTTAAATAAAAATATTAAGCTATGTTATAATTTTGTTATACTTCTTCATTTCAATTTACAGCACAAAAAAATAATTTTATATGCTTATATGAAGAGCACCAGTGATTTGGAATTTTTCTTTCACTTACTAATGTATACAAATCAATGATCTTCTTTAAATAGTCTAATGGTACTTTACCATTAAAAATATTTTTAATCATAACTAACATTGTTACAATAGCAATAACATTGTTAAAGGGATTCTATAGTGTTAGGAATACAAATGTGTATTCCTAACGGTATAGTGATTTATGGTACCCCTTCCCTTTATGCCGGCATGTAATGGTTTAAAAAACAAAACTTTATTTACTATCCAATTCCTGTGGTGATGTCCCTCTTCACTGGATCGGCGCTCCTCCTGCGCATGCGCAGAGTGTAAGGATGTTCAGCATCATGTAGGCAACCTGGAGTCCGTTAGTATCTTGATAGTGCCTCCTGTGGCTGTCCAGACAGTCTTAGTCATTCAAGGTATTTATTGCAGTTTCTCTAAAGCTGCAATGATTTCCGTTGCAGGACTAAGAGGGACAGTAACACTGCACCCAGACCACTTCAATGAGCTGATATGGTCTCGTGACTATAGTGTCCCTTTAAGCAACTGGCATAATTTCCATTTACTTAATTTTTGCTTCACTGACAACTTTTTCACACTGTTAATGCATACTTACTAATTGTTGGAATTGTAGTAAAAACACCTATTAGGAAATTAAAACAAAAAGCATTGCATGAGTAAAGAAAATGAACAGCTTTCATGAATATCTCTAATTTTATTTCTCAACAGTTTGGTTGTGAAACATTCTACTTCCAAAACTTCAACTTCATGGGGTATATGAAATGCAGCATCCAATTCCTGATAGATTTACAAGGTTATTCATTAATGTGAAAATTCAATGTAGCCAATAATAACCAAACTGGAAAAAAAAAACTGTTCGGCTAATCTGGTCTTAAATTTGAAATTCACTTACCTCAATTTCTCACTTTAGTGAATAATGCTGTATGTTTTAGTTAGCTAAGTCACACAAGAAGTCACACTTGGGGGACCTCAAGTTGTGTAATGAAGGACTTGTAACCTAGGAATAACCCACAAACTTCAAGCACAAATTTACTTAAGTCCAACACCAAGGCAAATTCAAGTATTAGACTAAAATAAGTCCCTAAATTATAATAATATGAACGAAAATAACTTTTTCAACCCCTTCAGGACCGGACTGTTTTAGCAATGTTGTACACTAAGGACCAGGGCTCTTTTAACACTTTTGTGGTGTTCAGCTGTAATTTTCCTCTCTCTCATTTACTGTTCCCATACAAGTTATATATTGGGGTTTTTCAGGACAAAAAGGGCTTTCTTTACATACCATTATTTGTATCCTCTCATAATTTACTTTAAAAAAAAAAAAAATAAAATGTGAAAAATTGAAAAAAGAAAACATGTTTTTTTGACTTTTGGTTGAAAAATCTTTTACTTATCTATGAAAGCTAATGAAAAACTGCTAAATAAATTTGAAATTTTGTCCTGAGTCTAAAAACACCCAGTGTTTACGGGCTTTTTTGCAAGTCACAGGGCTATAAGTACAAATAGGAAATTGCTGTTTCAAAATATATATTTTTAAAATGTATCAATAGTGACATTATAACACATTTATCTGTCATAAATCTCTGAATCATACCCCACATGTACATATTTTCTTAAAGTAGACAACCCAGTGTATTCAATATGGGGTAAAGCTAGCGTTTATATTTGTTTGTGTGTGAAAA
>OW240913.1:222791420-222839857 GCA_933207985.1 Pelobates cultripes
AACCCCACAAAACTCACATCTCTGGGTAGCCTGTCTCTGTAGGACCAACATATAAAAAATCTGCCAAATCCATTTGGTAGTTACCGGACGGCACCGCAGGGAGAGTTGTCCGGTCTGCCACAAGGTTGAAGCCGAGAAACAGTTCCAGGAGAACGGTAGCAAGAGCCGGTCTGTGTTCATGGGGTTTTATACGAAAACCACAATAGATAGAGTCAATCTAGTTCATGGAGAATGCTCCCTGTGTCCGGTGTATTGAAACCCCCGAACTCCGTTCGTCTGAGTGAATGGGAAAGGGCACGAAATGGTGGCCACCTAGGAGCATTCAATTAGTCTGTGGTTTTCGTATAGCTACTAATTAGTTCTAATTAGTCTCTGGGGTGGTCTCGGTTCGGGAACCAAACAAAATAACAAATGACTGGGGAAGGCTGATAGAAGGGAGTACAATTAGATGAACGGTGATGGGGTATCCCTTCACAACCTTTTCCCCATCCCAACCAGGTCTTTCAGTTCTATATTCCAAATTTCTACTTTTAAGTGAAATTTAGACTTCTGTAAACCAATATAAAAACATGATATATGACATTTCCAAAAAAAAGACTTCTAAATGGAGGGGCGTGGCCAACCGTGGAGCTGAATGGATGTGCACTAAGTCAGCTCCTCTCAACTTGAAAGTAAATCCACAATAATCGGAGACAAAGCAGCACTATGGGGAATCCCAAAAGGCAAGGAGGTACTCAAGAGAGAACGGGGAAACCCCGATACCGAAATCAGGCTCCTTAACCTGATTTTTCCGAGACTCCTCTGACCACGAGGCCTGAGCCGTGGAGGCTAAAATGGCGGCAGAATCCAAGGCAGCCCAGCACCGCCTGATCTCTCCTGCAGATCACAAGACAACCTAGATGACCTAGACAACAGCACCAGCATAAATAACACAGGGGGAAGATATCTATCCTGGCTACTTTATCAGAATTGTTTAACCTGATACTGGTTGAACCTGGTGACAACATGATTATGATAGACAGAGCAAATTGATCACTGCGTCCACGGGGGAGCAACACCTAAGGCCCCAAGAGATGTAATATGCAGATTACACTATTTCACTGTTAAGGACAATATCCTGCGGAGCCTCAGGGATACCTCCCAACCTCTCCTGTTCCATGGCATACCTGTACAAATCTATCTGGACTTGTTTTGGTATACCCTTCGAGCTAGAAGATCCCTTAAACCGATCACAGAATTATTGTGTCAGCGCAACATCAGATACAGATGGGGTTTCCCCTTCACATTTAATAGTAAATCACAAAGGCTCTATCCTCTCCGTAGCCTAACATATGGACATCAAACCATTTCTGAGAGCTCTGGAGCTACCAGATACGCAGATCGTAGACTGGATCTTGCCACTTCCAAATGTACCCCTACCTCAGCGCCAACGGGGAAATACCCCACTGAAGAAGAGGAGAACGTATCAACAGCTCTTTTCGCTGAATAGAAGACAGCCACAGGGACATGGAGGAAACATCCACTAGGAAGTCTTACTCCAACACCTCATAGGAGATGACAGCCACTGCACCAGAGAAGAAATCCATATACCAGCGGGAATGGTTACGGGACTTTATACCCTCCTCGCAAGACCCACTAGAGGGCTAGACCCACTGAACCTCAAATACCAGGGAAAGGAATCAAACGACAAGGGTCCAGCTCTTTACCCGCCAATATCCCATCAGTTGATATCTGGACAGTGGGGGTCCCCCCTCCCTTTCCATCAGACACCCAGCACACAAGACGAAGCAGCAGCAAAGATTACACATGTTAATTTTGTTATTGCATAGGACGCTGTCCGTAGCCATTGTCTGACAGGTCATATATATATGTATTATTGGGTGATACGAATGTTTCACTATAGTTTTAGCCTACACAGTACCCTCAGGGGGCATTGTCTTACAGTCATGTTCTGGGTAGGCATGCGAAAGTGGGGTGGGGGCGGGCCTTCAGGCGGATCAAGTGAGAATATAGACATGCACCTTAAAGAGGTACCACCCCACTTCCCCCCCGACTGTTAAACTGTTAAACATCTTAACATCGGACTCCAACCTCAGCTCCCCCCAGTAACCATTCAAGCTAAAGGAAACAAAAACAAAACCAAAAATAAATAAAAATAAGGATTTCTGGCCTTGGCTTCTGGTATCCAGTACTCGTTTTACAAACACTTGTTTAGTTTTTCTTGGTTTTTCTTGGTTTTTCTGGTTTTCTATTCCTTGTCTGGTTTTCTTTATGCTGGGTTTTCTGGATTCATTCCTGTATGCCGTTCCTGAAATTCCCAGTATCTTCAATTCCTTTAAATGTTTGTTTTTTGTTGCCACACCCATTCCTTTCCCATTTATCCTTTTGTTTCAGTTCGATCCTGCAGGAAGTTGCTTCAATTCCTTTGCCTTTTCTTGCAGGAAAGTGCTGTGTGTGTTTTATTATTGTTTATTTAGTCATGCATATTTAGGCAGTTAGTTTCCCACCTTTATTGGAGTACTTTGCCGCAGTTGGTGGGCTACATACATCTTGGCCATTTATGTATGTCCAAATCTCCAATTATTATACGAGGAAAACAAAAAGAATTAACCTAGGGCCAAAATTTAGATATCACAAGGTAGAGGGCACAAAAAAAGGGGGGTAACCCCTAAATGGTGAATATCATAGAGAATAGACAAAAAAAGAAGAAAAGAAACAAATGCCATTCTACCTGTGTATGATTTACTGAGAAGATTGTAGATTAAAAATTAACTTTTAATAAATAAATCTAAAATAAAAATATATATATAAAAAAAATACTGAGTGACGTTTGCCTAGATTTTTCATATCTTCTCTGAACAGTGCAACTAGAGACTTTAGCTCCAGAAGGAGATTTTGTATATCACCCTGACTCACTAGAATAAATTCTGGTGACAGAGGAGGCTCAGCTGGAGTTTTCTTTTGTCTAAAAGAGTGGTCAGATTCCTCATTCTCACTATCTTCCGATGTGGAGTCTGGAACTTTCCACACAGGCACCATTTTAACAGGCCATGTTACCCAAAGTAAGTCTACTATATTTTTAGAGATCGGGGCTGCTTCACTTTGGCAGGGCTTGGTTTTCCATCTTATGGTGTTCATGAGCTTTGTGGAGCTATCTTTATTCGTTGTGACTTGGGATTTGTCAGTAAGTAACCCCCGAGAGCACAGGGTATGTGCGTCAGCTTCAGTTTGTAGTAAGCAACAGTTGGAAGTTTATTACATATAATGTATTTTAATTAATAAGCCTCCTCACAGTGGTGTATACATCATTAATTTAGAAGTGTGATCTGATAAAGCGAAATCATTCCTTGTTGCGAAAAAAAACAAAACATACTTTGTCATTTTTAAATGCAAACATTACTAATTAAAATTATACATTGTGTTTACAATCCTACATTTCTATCCTAAAAATTATCCTGGTAAAACTGCATGAATAATTTTTTTGTAAAATATTATGTAAATCATATGTTTTATGCAATATTGTAGGCACCATTTTGTCAAATATAAGAGGTAAAATTTCATTGTGCAAAAACATTTTACCTGAGTTAGAGACAGTTTTCGGTACCGGACTATTTAGGGAGATAACTGCAAGAAAGCAGGATGAACATTTTAGACAATGGAAAAAGTAAAAGAAATAAAATATTTTATATGGTTTTGCTCCTATTTGTGAATGCCAATTTATCATATTTCAGTATGAAAATTTGACAAATAAATGCATTTGCCTTTTAGAGAGTTCTTTCTCTCAAAATGTTCAATCGTTATTATTATAGTTTGCATACTATGTATGGTTTATTACGCTAGAGATTTATTCACTAAACTTCAAACTCTAGAGAATTTAAATCAGAATGGCAAAATTTGGGTATCAATAGCTGAATTTGAAAATTCTTCATCTCAGCTTTTGTCACTAGGCTATTTCAATTCACAGTTTAGCAAATATATCCCTCTAGAGTTTATTTCCACAGCACTTTCTTTACTGCTAAGATATTTGTACTGTGCTGCTAATTATGTTTTTTATTTCTTCAATAAAAAGTTTCATTGTAAAAAATTGCTTGTTCGGCTGTTGAAAAATTTAACTTCAATTGTACACTCAGATTTGCATCATGTTGATAAAGAACATAGGGAGAATTGATATGCACGATCAATGATAACCATACAAAGTATTATTTCACTATGTATTGGAAGTATAACATAAAACAACCACCATTCGTAATACCTCATTATATTGTAACTAGCACCATGAAACAGCTGTCCATTGTTATTTTGTGTAATAAATCTTGCTTAAATAAAGATTGTAAAAAAAAGTGCAAATATCAACATGATGAGGCACCCAGGAAACTATGCACCACCATCACCATGTCCTTCTTGACTAGACTAAAGTCCACTATATTTCAGATTCGCTCAATATGTTTTATTCGTTTTATTATTTATTTATTTTATTGCAAGAAAATTATAATAAAAAAAATGTCAGGTATGAAAAGCAAAAACAAAAAAATCTAGCAAAGAGATATATTAATTTTTTTGTGAATAATATGTAATGCAAATAAATGATAAATTTCAATAGGAAGTAAACAGATTCTTAGCAGCCATTAATACAGCTAAAGCCCTTGCATGGAATGATAGCTCATTTGGAAAGTGAAGGAAAATGAACTTCTTGTCTTGTGCTAAATACGTAATGGAGAACCCCTAATAGTTTTACTATTCAGAATCTATATTGGACTGCGTTATTAATCAGGGGCATTTTAGTCGCGAGGCAAACGCGGTATTTTCCAGGGGGCGACAAAAAAAGCCGCCCCCAAATGCCCAATGCAAATGCCTAGTTAGCCTTGTGGCTAACTGACATGCCTAGCGGGCGGGCGGCGCTGGGCAGACGGGCAGGCGGCTGGCGAGGGAGCTATTCCTCTGAGCGGTCTGCTCAGCTCCCTCGCGCGCCGCAGAGTGAGGCTGGGAGCCGGGATATGACGTCATCAACCCGGCTCCCAGCCTCACTCTGCAGCGTGCGAGGGAGCTGAGCAGACCGCTCAGAGGAAGAGCTCCCTCGCCAGCCACCCACCCAGCGCCCCCCGACCGCCCGGCAGCCACTGGACCCCCAGGGAGAGAGGGAACCCTCCCCCCCAGCATTCCCAAAGGTAAGGGGGGGTTAGAAAAAATACCCCCCCCTTGTGTGTGTGAGTGTGTCTGTTAGTGTGTGTGTGTGTGTCTGTTAGTGTGTCTGTTAGTGTGTGTGAATATGTCTGTTAGTGTGTGTGTGAGTGTGTCTGTGAGTGAGTGTGTCTGTCAGTGAGTGTGTCTGTCAGTGAGTGTGTCTGTCAGTGAGTGTGTGTGTGTCTGACTGTTAGTGTGTGTGTGTCTGACTGTTAGTGTGAGTGTGTTTGCCTGTGGGTGTGTGTGTCTGCTAGTGTGTGTCTGCTAGTGAGTGAGTGTGTTTGTGTCTGACTGTGTGTGTATGTTTGCCTGTGAGTGTGTCAGTGAGTGTGTGTGTGTGTCTACTAGTGTGTGTCTGCTAGTGAGTGAGTGAGTGTCTGTGTGTGTCAGTGAGTTTGTGTTTCTGTTAGCTAGTGTATGAGTATCTGTCAGTGAGTGTGTGTGTATTTAGAAGGCGGGGTGGGGGGAAGGGATCGGTAGAGGTCGCGCGCGCATGGGGGGGGAGGTTGGGGGACGCCTGAGTTTTGTCCTGCCTAGGGCAGCACAAAACCAGGATACACCGCTGCTATTAATATAATATAAAAGTGTGTATGTGAACTGTATTGTATGTTTATAGGCAGCAACCTTTTTTTTTCTCCAAATCTAGATACATATAAAATCTAGATGAAAACCACAGTTGTCATGAACACCCAGCACTACATTACAGAAGGGAACAAAACAGTTGTCCACTGTAAACTACTACAACAAACTGGACAAGGACCCCACCACAGAATATACAGCTAAACTCGCAAAACATATCAAATCATTTCCGAAACATATACATCAAGAATTAGAAAATTCGATGCCTTCTAATCCTCAGATAGGAACCTTCTACATGCTGCCCAAAATGGACAAACCAGGAAACCCAGGACGGCCCACTATAACAGGTATGGGAACACTAACTGAACAAATATCTGGCTTAATAGAAAACATTCTTAAAGGGACTCTCCAGTGCCAGGAAAACAAACCGTTTTCCTGGCACTGCAGGTCCCCTCTCCTTCCCATCCCCTTTCCAGGTTGAAGAAGGGGTTAAAACCTCTGTGCAGGTTCAGGGTCCATCCATGCTCCTCCCCTGCCGATGTCATCTGGTGGAGGAGACCTACTGCGCGGCCGGCGTTGGGGGAGATCTAATGTGCATGCGCGGCAATGCCGAGCACGCGCATTAGACTTCCCCATAGGAAAGCATTGAAAATGCTGGATTCTAGTGGACCGCCACTAGAGGAGGAGTTAACCCTGCAAGGTAAATATTGCAGTTTATGAACACTGCAATATTTACAGTTGCAGGGTTAAGGATAGTGGGAGTTGGCACCCAGACCACTCCAATGGGCAGAAGTGGTCTGGGTGCCTGGAGTGTCCCTTTAAGCCCCTAGTTATTAAGACTGAGAGCTTTATACAGGACACTACATACTTCTTCAATAAACTTAACCAGATAAATTAACTACCTGAAAACAATATACTAGTAACAATGCTTGTGAAATCCTTATATAGTAACATCTGTGAAAGAATTTACTTTGACTCCAAGGTTCAAGCTTATAGGTGTCATATTAGATATCCTATATTAAAATTGGCCAACTTGGACTCAGGAAATGCTTAATGCTTAAAACGATACTTTAGACCATATTTGTCTAATTCCGGGAGCAGATAGCCCCCACCTGAGCTGTCTCTCCTAAATCAGTTTGTTCTTTCTCTGAACTTATCTGTTATATGTACATGACGTTCATCCCTATATCTTATCTGTATTCCTTTCACCCTTTAACTTCCTTCCTACTACTGTCCTATGAGTATTTGCATGTAAGCACTTACTGTCACATCCTGCTCTGTTCTGCGGAGATTTCTGGCCTTGGCTTCTGGTATCCAGTACTCGTTTTACAAACACTTGTTTAGTTTTTCTTGGTTTTTCTGGTTTTCTATTCCATTTCTGGTTTTCTTTATGCTGGGTTTTCTGGGTTCATTCCTGTATGCCATTCCTGAAATTCCCAGTATCTTCGATTCCTTTAAATGTTTGTTTTTTGTTGCCACACCCATTCCTTTCCCATTTATCCTTTTGTTTCAGTTCGATCCTGCAGGCAGTTGCTATAAGTCCTTTGCCTTTTCTTGCAGCTAAGTGCTGTGTGTGTTTTATTATTGTTTATTTAGTCGTTCATATTTAGGCAGTTAGTTTTCCACCTTTATTGGAGTACTTTGCCGCAGTGGGTTGGCTGCATACATCTTGGCCATTTATGTATGTCTAAATCTCCAATGTTTTACATATTTAGTACTTAGTTATGTCTCCTCTTGTTTTGCCTTGTATCTCCAGTCTTGTTTTATTTTGTATTGTATTCCCAGTTCATGTACAGTCCTGTCCTGCCCTGTTCTTGTTTTCCTCATGTCTTGTGTACATGTTCTGGGTTCTGCTTTCTGTCCTGCTCTGGTTCTGGGTTCTCCTAGTCTTGTCTTGTTTTCTTGTTAGGTGCCTGTCCTAGTCTTGCCTTGTTTCTGTACTGTATACATGTCTACTGCAGAGCCCCCCTATCCAGTTCCTGGGAGGTCTGCATATCAAGCTCCTGGCTCTTGGAAGCTGCAGTAGCTGCAACAGTGCCCTGGTATGTGGCCGCACAAACGCTGGTGCTCAACACCAGGGAACATGTGGTTACCCTGCACCAGGCCCTGAGAAACCATTTCCACGCTGAAGACTCATATTTTTATCAGGCACTCAGGGGTCCTGGTCTCCGAACCGCCACTGCCACCCCTGATACTTACTTTTTAATGTATAAAAATGTATAAAAACACAACTGACAAAATAAAGGTCAGATGCTTATTTTCAATACCAACAGGTGTCTGGTGTCTGAATTCACACTCCTTCAAGTGCACTTGAAACTATTTGAGCTCCCTTGTATATACCAAAGATCACATTGGATCTATATCACATCCCTGCATTAAATTTCTCTCATCCCACAAACCAACATACAAATATGTGCAATAATTTAATGCAGATTCTGGCTTTCTCACACACTACCAAAACCTTATATAAACGCACATCTTAATGTCTTATATTTTTCACTATTCACACTTCAACCTTATTGGATCATATACATATATATAAATACATATATATATATATATATATATATATATATATTTTAATACATACATATAGTTGAATGTGCTGACAACAAAATAACACACAAATTTAAAAATGGAAATCAAATTTTTCAACCAATGGAGGTCTGGATTTGGAGTCACACTCAAAATTAAAGTGGAAAAACACACTACAGGCTGATCCAACTTTGATGTAATGTCCATAAAACAAGTCAAAATGAGGCTCAGTAGTGTATGTGGTCTCCACATGCCTGTATGACCTCCCTACAATGCCTGTGCATGCTCCTGATGAGGTGGCGGATGGTCTCCTGAGGGATCTCCTCCCAGACCTGGACTAAACAATTTGCCAACTCCTGGACAGTCTGTGGTGCAACGTGACGTTGGTGGATGAAGCGAGACATGATGTCTCAGATGTGCTCAATTGGATTCAGGTCTGGGGAACGGGCGGGCCAGTCCATAGCATCAATGCCTTCGTCTTGCAGGAACTGCTGACACACTCCAGCCACATGAGGTCTAGCATTGTCTTGCATTAGGAGGAAGCCAGGGCCAACCGCACCAGCATATGGTCTCACAAGGGGTCTCACCTCGGTACCTAATGGCAGTCAGGCTACCTCTGGCGAGGACATGGAGGGCTGTGCGGCCCCCAAAGAAATGCCACCCCACACCATTACTGACCCACTGCCAAACCGGTCATGCTGGAGGATGTTGCAGGCAGCAGAACGTTCTCCACGGCGTCTCCAGACTCTGTCATGTATGTCACATGTGCTCAGTGTGAACCTGCTTTCATCTGTGAAGAGCACAGGGCGCCAGTGGCAAATTTGCCAATCTTGGTGTTCTCTAGCTTATTGACTCTCCTCTGTTTATTTAATTTTTCTGTCTATTCTCGGCCAACCTGCACCTTTCAATTTCAGGCACATCTTCTGCTATTTATGACACCCCACTCACCTCCCTCCCCTTCTCCAACATCAGTTGTTTTAAATGTTAAACTCTTTCAGATTGATCAGTATTGCTTCAGACCTGAGGAAGAGAGGAATACTCTCGAAAGCTTGTCTTTAAAATATTAAGTTAGTCCAATAAAAAAGATAATATATTTCAAATATATATATATATATATATATATATATATATATAAATATATGCACAAATCCTGATGCAGTCCTTAGAAAGAGATGTCCTTATTACTCCTCTAGTTGGTAGTTTAGTAGATATGGCCTACCTAAAGAGTGCAAAAGGAAGAGAAGACTGCTTTAAAGCTGAACAAGAGAGTTAAGGTAAGTTTTAGAATCATAAAATGACTGGAAAAGAGCAACAGAGAATAACGGGCTGCAAATTTGATTGCAATATGCTTTGGTTTGATTATTTTGTCTCCCAGAAGATACAAACCTATGACTTTGGTGGTACCTTTTAGGAATTGGCTAAAAGAGTGTAAGATGTGCTATTATATCCGGTGGCAAGAGACAGGGTCTATTGCTATCCAGAGAAGAGAAAAAACTCCAGTAAGCCATTGGAAGGCATCAAGTACTCCATACATAGAGTCTTGGAGCCCAAAGTTGCAGCAGCAGAAGTGAGCAGTGCTGAGAGTCAGCCACCTCCTGGTATCCCACTGTCTAATTTTAAGAACAGGTAGCGAGAAGCTTTGGTCAGTCTAGGCCCCAACCTAACTATGACTGGTCACATTGTGATAAATGCATATATTCAGATGGAGCTGAAAAAGGGGCAACTTGAATGGGATGGAGAGAGAGGTGACTTAAGACTTCAGACTGAGAGGGGTCACCCAATTGTTGGCCTCAAGGTGACTTGTCAGTCCCTTTCTGCCTGTGATGAGGAAAATGTTGAAATGCATACATTCTTGCAGGACTTTGAGAAAAAGCACATAGTATACCATTATCCAGGAAGTTGACTGGGTGCTCTTTCTGCAAAATACTTTGATGGGTAAATATGCAGCAGCCTTTCAGGGGTCAGATGGAGAGGAGGCTCTTGACTATACTTTAGTAAAAAGAACATAACTGTACAGGTATGTTCTGAATGTAGACACCTACAGAGGTTCAGAGGGGAATGACTGATGGAAAATGACACCAACACTAAGTGGGGCAGCAATATAGAGAAGTTCTACAAACGAATGATGCTTAGTACAGGAATCACAACCTTTCAGTAGTGTGATCCTTGTCTGCAGGTAGCACGGTCCTCTAGGGCAAAAACATGCACAGTCTTTCAATGCAATTTCATTCCAGGCACTTTATTTGTAAGTTTACATATGAGGCAGCAGCAAATGAAAACATAAATATAACAGGTTTCCCTTTAAACGAAAACCTAGCTCGTCTGAGCACTGACTCACTTTGTATATCCCTCTCTATCAGGGTTAAACTAACAAAAACATATTGCACCAACCTTATTAGATAGCAACACTCTGCTAGCTAGCCTGTTGCTTTCCTTTCTGTACTCCCAGTGCTCCAAGCCAGCCTTGCCCTGACTGCTTTCCTTTCTGCACTCCCAGTGCTCCAAGCCAGCCTTGACTGCTTCCTCATGCACTCCCAGTGCTCCAAGCCAGCCTTGCCCTGACTGCTTTCCTTTCTGCACTCCTAGTGCTCCAAGCCAGCCTTGACTGCTTCCTCCTGCACTCCCAGTGCTCCAAGCCAGCCTTGACTGCTTCCTTTCTGCACTCCCAGTGCCTAGTCTCCTTGACTCTCTATCTGGAGAGAACAGCCTCTCTCCTACCTGCTTCCTGGGAGGAAGCCAGCAATCCCTCTCCTTTTCCTGCCTAGCCGGGAGGGGTTTATTCCCACTGCAACAGCTCATTAACTGCAGCTGAGCAGTGGGTTGGAGACGGTCCAAAAAACCCTGGCTTGGATCTATGTCTCCCCAGAAAACCACTAAACTGTGGAGTGGAGCATTGGCCCACCCTTCTCTCCAAATGCTCCACCCCAGGGGCCCATAACTAAACAAAGCTTTGTGTTGTGCAACACACAAACTACACGTACTTCCCCTGGGGTTAAAAGGCCTATATGCCTTCACTTTATCACAGTAGCTACAACAATTAGACATTTGCCACTGGACACAAGAGAGGAAACCTATCACCTCGTCAGAGACTGCCAGGCTAGCAGATGTGTTTGTAGCTCAGAGTCCAAGTGTGGTGTCTGTTAAAGACCACCTCAGTATGGCCTCTTTTTCACGAGGCAGTAATGTGATGACTCTGTGCAGAGCCTTCTGTTGGTTAAATAGAAATGTGTCAATTAGTACATCAGTATACAAACAAGTGCAACCAAGATACACATATTTTATATGTATTTATCTTTATTTTTTTGCCATATAATAAACAATGGTACCTGTATTATATATGTGATAAGTTAAATAAAGAAATGTGTTTCAGGACTGAAACAAAGGGCAGTTCATTCCAGGAAAATTTTCAGGGTTATTTGATAAAGTGAATTCTAAGTGAATTTCAAATTTAAGGTCAAACTAGACAAACTGAAGAAATTATCTCAGTCAGCTCTGCTTTCAGTTTGGCTACTCTGTCCTTAATTTTTAAATTAATGCTTATGCCATTGTGCAGAACACTGGTAAGACCTCACTTGGACGCAGTACTGGAGACCATATTGATACTTTAGAGAGAGTTCAGAGAAGGGCTACTAAACTGGTTCATGGAATGCAGGATAAAACTTACCAGGAAGGGTTAAAGGAACTTAGCATGTATAGCTTGGAGGAAAGAGGATACAAGGGGAATATGATAGAAATATTAAAATACATAAAGGGAATCAACACAGTAAAGGAGGAGACTATGTTTAAAAGAAGGATAACTACCACAACAAGAGGACATAGTCTTAAATTAGAGGGGCAGAGGTTTAAAAATAATTTCAGGAAGTATTACTTTACTGAGAGGGTAGTGAATGCCTGGAATAGCCTTGCAGCTGAAGTTTTAGAGGTTATCACAGTGAGGGAGTTTAAGCATGCGTGGGATAGGCATAAGGCTATCCTAGCCTTAAGATAAGGCCAGGGACTAATTAAAAGTATTTAAAAATATTGGGCAGACTAGATGGGCCGAATGGTTCTTATCTGCCGTCCCATTCTATGTTTCTATGTTTTACTTTGAATTCTCGCTTTAGTAGACAACCCGTTTCTTTTATTTTGCTTTCATTTAAAAAAGAAAAATGAACATTTTGGAATTAAGTAATTAATGGTAACATTACTTGACATTATAAAATGCTAAAAAAATTATAAAATAGTACATTACATTTATAATATTAATTTTCATTGTTAAAAACTGTGACTTTAGTTTTTTTACAAATATTAAATGTTTAGTTTAGTTGCATGAATCATTTAATGTAATATAACAGTTCAAACATGCTGTTAGAAGCCTAAAGTATGAAAAAAATTACCTGAACTCGAGACTGATACTTCTTGTGGATTACTTGCGGAGGCGGCTGTAAGAAATCACAAACAACCTTACTAAAGAATGAAAGGTTTACATTTTACATTGTTTGCTTCTCTCTTTTAATAAAAAACAAAAATACTTTATTCTTTTTTTTTTTTTAATGGTTCATTATTTTTTTTTTCCATTTAAAGATTTTTATTGATTTTCATCAGTACAATGCCATAAAACATGAAACAGGGGGATTGAGGGTACATAAATTAGGCAGGTAGGGGGAGGGGGTCCATACCAAGCTTTTGCATCAATGTTTACAATCACATTTATTGAGATCTTTAGTTGTGTCATATATCATATACCTACATACTCTGTCCCCAAATTTCGCTACAACTCTTACTTCTTCCTATTCCTTCGTTATTGTCTCTATCGTGTTGCATTGTCTCTTATCTGTCTATCTTCACCTAGTGAAGCACCTGGGAGCTTATTATATTAGAGACTTGGTTGTTGATGGTCTCCCGGTCTCCTCGCTTCCCACAATCTCCAAGCTTCCGTAGCTGTGTTCGTCAAGGGGAGGACCCCTCAATAGCAGGTTTCATATAGGTGTTGTGTATCAATATATTTGCAAACCTCTGTCACTTGTGGTGGTCTTAGAGTTTTCCATAATCTAGCTATTGCCCTCTGGGCTGTCAAAAGGATGTGGAAGGATAGTTTCTGTACCTCTTTAGGTGTGTTGTCTGGCATGTGTAGTAGGAGGCTCGCTAGGGGTGTGAAGGGGAGCTTGGTGTCTGTAGTGTCCCAGATCAGGTGGCCGATGTCTTGCCAGAAACTGGTAACTTGTTCGCACTGCCACCAGATGTGAAGTACTGTTCCCTCCCCCTTTCCACATCTCCAGCACTCCGGAGATGAACCTGGGTATAGCTTGTGTAAGCGAGTGGGTACCATGTACCAACTGTATAGGGTTTTCCTGTATTGCTCCAGTAGGGTTTCTGATTTAATTAGTTTCTTGGGTTAGTTGCTGGTTTAGAGTCTGCAAAGTGTTGTGCGGGTCGGAGAAGGTGATAACACCAGGATAATGGCCTAAACGTTGGTGCACATGAACCCTTAGCAGTCGTCTGTTCCCATTTTGTCATAATGAGGGAGTTTTCGTCTGGGGTGGAAGTCTTTTCTGCGTGTTTATGTATGAACGAGCTTAGTTGCATGTGGGAGAATTGGAAGGCCACAGATATAAGGTATTCTTCTTGCAGGGCTGGAAAAGTTTTTAGTTTGTTGTGCGTGAGCATTTGGTGCAGGCAGGGCCGGACTGGCCTACCGGGATACCGGGAATTTTCCCGGTGGGCTGCGGCACCTCCGCCTCTGCATTGTAGCTCCGCCCCCGCATGGAAGCCCTGCCTCCTGCACGCAAGCAGTGGACCTAGCTGCAGGAACAGGCCTAAGAGTGTAGCCTCCCAGAGAATACTCCAGTGCCAGGTAGGATTAAATACTGTGAGTGTGTGTAGTGAGTGTTCATAGTAAGTGTGTGTGTAGTGAGTGTGTGTCAGTAAGCTGAGGGAGGGGTGTATTGATGGAGTGAGGGAGGGGGTATTAATGGAGTGAAGGGGGGTATTAATGGTGTGAGGGTATTGGTAGTGGGGGTACTAATGGTGTGAGGGTATTAATGGAGTGAAAAGAGTGTATTAATGGTGTTAGGGGTATTGATGGAGTGAAGGAGGGCATTAATGGTGTGAGGGGGTATTGATGGGTAGTAGGGTATTAATGGTGTGAGGGGTATTGATGGAGTGAAGTGGGGTATTAATGGTGTGAGGGGGCATTGATGGAGTGAAGGGGTATTATGATGTGAGGGGTATTGATGGAGTGAAGTAGGTAATAATGGTGT
Source organism: Pelobates cultripes (assembly GCA_933207985.1). NCBI lineage: Eukaryota > Metazoa > Chordata > Amphibia > Anura > Pelobatidae > Pelobates > Pelobates cultripes. Next base: position 222,805,955 of record OW240913.1, read on the forward strand.
GAGGGGATATTGATGGAGTGAAGAGGTATTACTGGTGTGAGGGTATGATGGAGTGAGGGAGTGTGAGGGGGTATTGATGCAGTGAAGGGGCATTACTGGTGTGAGGGGGTATTAATGGAGTGAAGTGGAGTATTAATGGTGTGAGGGGATATTGATGGAGTGAAGGGGGTATTACTGGTGTGGGGGTATTGATGGAGTGAAGGAGGGGTTATTAATGGTGTGAGGGGTATTGATGGAGTGAAGGGGTATTAATGCTGTGAGGGGGTATTGATGGAGTAAAGGGGTATTAATGGTGTGAGGGGTATTAATGGAGTGAAGGGGGTATTACTGGTGTGAGGGGGTATTAATGGAGTGAAGGGGGTATTGATGGAGTGAAGGGGGTTATTAATGGTGTGAGGGGGTATTAATGGAGTGAAGGAGGTATTACTGGTGTGAGGGGGTATTGATGGAGTGAAGGGGGGTATTGATGGAGTGGCTGTATTGATGGTGTGAGGGAGGGGGGTATTGATGGAGTGAGGGGGGTTATAGGTGGAGTGAGGGGGGTGATAATGTTGGGAGGGAGGTAGGGAGGGAGTGCTGGTAAGGAATTAAATACCTTTTTATAGCTCCCTGGTGGTCTGGTGGCCATAATATCCGGTCTGCAGCTCCACAGACCTGCAGACCATGTATCTTGCGAGATCCAGTCAGAGCATTGCCGTGGTAACCAATCTGATTGGCCAGGTCTCGCGAGACACATGGTCTGCAGCTCTGCACATTGAGGAGCTGCAGACCTGTGTCTGCGATTGGCACTCTCTGGCCGGGCAGACTGGTGGGGCCTCACAACCAGCGGCATACAGAGCAAGCCACCGGGGCCACAGCTGGTGTCGGGTCCTCGGAACTGACACAGTCTGCCCTAAGGTGATTTAGGTGACTGCGAGGCCCCAGGCAGCGCAAGGCCTTAGGCGGCTGCCTAAATCGCCTAATTAGAGAGCCATTCTCTGACCACAGTCTAGCACCCGGTATTAAAACAGTGATTATATTAAAGCAGGAGTGCAAGGCAAGATTGAACTGTATATGTATATGTATGTGTGTAATATATATATATATATATATATATATATATATATATACACACACACACACACATACAGTGGCGTACACACAACGCATGGGTCCCCGGTTCAAAACTGATCCATGGGGCCCCCCTCTAACTCCCTCCCCATACACACACGACACATACATACAAACAGACAGGCACACATACATACAAATAGACAGACAGACAGTCACACATATATACAGACAAGACACACAAACATACATACAAACAGGCACACACATACACAAGACACACATACATAAAAACAGACACACACACACACACATGACAAACATACATACAAACAGACACACACACACAAGACACACATACATACAAACAGACAGGCACACATACATACATACACACAAGACATACATACAAAGACACATACATACAAACAGACAGGCACACATACATGAATACAGACAGACACATACACACCTACATACATACATACAAACAAACAAACATACACATAGTATTTAAGTCACCCTCCTGTTTCCTACCTTTTTAAGTGCAGGAGGGTGACTTTCCCTGGGATCCAGTGGTGGCTCAGGTTGATGGGAGTCAGAGTTCCTACTCTGACTCCCTCTGCTTCCTCCCGCGTCGGCTCTCAGTGATAGCTGGGATGAGTGATTGGGAGTCACTTCCTCCCAGCGTGTGATGATCTCAAAATGACCGGGCCCCCTGCAGCTGACCGGGCCCCCTGAAAATCCATACCCATCGTGTTGCCCTGACAGCATGGGCCACCCGATGGGCACCTTAAAATGTGGCAGCGGCAAGTGATGATGGCGGGCACCTGGTCGCAGGGGTCTGCAGGGCAGCCGGGCCCCCTGGAGCGATGGGCCCGTTCACAGCTGCGACCCCTGCGACAGCTATATGTACGCCAGTGTACACATACACATTATGTGGCACAAGAACTTACGGGGCTGGCATACATTTTTTTTCCAGGGCTGCTTTGAATTCCCAGTCCGGCCCTGGGTGCAGGTGTGTGACCCTGTTAGTTATCCATGGCTTGGCATTAAAGGTTGGGATACAGTATGTGATAGTGTTGAGTGGGGTGGCTGGTGATCGGGGGGTATGGGTTACTAGTTAGTGTCAAAGCTTATCCCAAACCTTTACTGCTATTTTCACTTGCGTTGGCATGTGTGGAACCTCTGGTATAAACCTTTTAGGAAGCCACAGTATGGTGGGTATGTCAAAGGGCTCTACAGCCTGTTTTTCCATCTGCACCCATTGCGGTAAAGTCGTGTTTGTGAAGTGGGGAAGGATTGCTGCTAATATCGCTGCTTGGTAGTATGTTTTGATGTCCGGTAGGGCAATGCCGCCCTGTCTCACCGGTGCTCGTAGCAATGCTCCCTGTACCCTTGCCCTTTGCCTCCCCGACACTGTTGATATCCTTTTTGTTTCTTGGAGGTAGGACATGGGTACCTGGATTGGTAAGTTGCAAAACAAGTATTGAAGCCTAGGGAGTATGGACATTTTGATGGTTGCTACTCTCTCGGTCCAGATCAGAAATACGGTGCCCCGTTTCTTCATAAGTTGCCGACAATCCCCCCACACCCTAACATAGTTAGCAGAAAATATCCCTGTAGGATTTTTTCAGTGGCGTACTAAGGGGGGGGCGAGGGGGGCGGTCTGCCCCGGGTGCCACCAGGGTGGGGGGTGCCATGACCAGCCCCGCCAGCCCCCCCCTCATGCTGCAGCCGACCGAGCGCTCTGTATAGAGCCTCGGCTGCAGCTTTGCCCGGGCGGTGCGTCCATGAAGGCGGACCGCACCGCCCGGGCGCAGCATGGGGAGAGGGGCTGACAGGAGGGAAGCGTTCAGCGCTCAGCGCTCCCTCCTGTCAGCTCCCTCTGTAGTAGCGTGGCCGAGCCCAGTATAGTCGGTGGGTACAGGGAGCAGCTGTCTCCTGTACCCGGCCGGACTAACAGGAAGTGCACACTGAGTGAGCACTTCCTGTTAGTCAGCTTGGTGAAATACTCCCACCAGCATGAACTCTCAGGAACTCTACCACCTGCAACAAAGGAAGGGTAGGGTGAAGAGGAGAAGGGGTGAGAAAAGAGGAGAAGGGGAAAGAAATTGAGGAAATTAGGAGGGAAGAGAGAAATTAGGGGGAAAGTGGGAGGGTGAAGAAATTAGGAGGGAGAGAAATTGAAATTAGGAGGAGGAGAGGTATTAGGAGGGAGGAAGAGATATTAGGAGGGGAAAGAGAGTGGGGGGGAGAGAGAGAAATTAGGAGGGGTAAGAAAGAGAAGTAGGAGGGAGAAATTGAGAAGTAGGAGGGAGAGATATTAGGAGGGGGGAAAGAGAAATTAGGGGGGGAGAGAAATAGAAATTAGGAGGGGAGAGAAATTGAAATTAGGAGGGGGGAAGAGAAATTAGGGGGGGGAGAGAAATTAGGAGGGGGGGTGAGAAAGAGAAATTGGGAGGAGGAGAAGGAAATTGGAGTGGGAGGAGAGATTGACATTCATCACATACACACAATGCACTCCTTGCACACAGAAAAACACAATGCATTCATTACACACATTCAATGCATCCCATACATACACAGAAACACACCTTGCAGCCCTTACACATACAAACACAATTTCACACAATGCATTCCTTACACACATATCAGGACATCCCTTACACACTCCACCCCCTGTGAACAAACTCATTGGTGGAACATGAAGGTAGACCCTGGGACCCAGACCTTGAGCTGTGTAAAGGACCCCCAAAAAATGGAGCTGCTTCCCGTTCTCCCAGAACATTGATTTTTGTGACCACAGTTACAAACCGCCTCCAGAGAGCCTGTTCTGCAGCTAGAGCCCATCATCATCCTCATCTGGTTGTAAGTAGGCAAGCTAGTATATTATTCGTGGCACTAAGCTCTAATTTACCTCACATTAAAGAAACACTATAGTCCCCAGAACCACTTCAGCTTAATGTAGTGGTTCTGGTGTCTATAGCCTGTCCCTGCAGGCCTTTTAATGTAAACACGGCGGCACTGCAGCACTGGCGTTAGTTAACATGGCAAATCATATGGGTGGGGCATTGTGATGTCACATGGGAGGGGGGGGCGGCAAACTTTAGGGCGGCAAAAATCCTTGCACCGGCCCTGGCTGGAGGGGGCTGTGTGAGCTGTGGCCGCACAGTGTCCCATGGTAGCTAGGGTGCCGTGCGGCCAGTACAGCTCACACAAGCAAACAGCTGATAAACTGGCCGCACAAAGGAAATGTGTATGTGTGACTGTCTGCCTGTGAATGTGTGTGACTGTCTGCCTGTAACTGAGTGTGTGACTGTCTGCCTGTAAATGTGTGTTTGGGGCTGCAGGGATTTTGTAGAAGGGGGCGCGGGTTTTGTATTAGGACAGGAGTCTTTATAAGGGTGGATAAGCAGGGGTTTTGTGGAAGGGAGTTGCGGGGGTTTTGTAGACGGGGCAGTACAGGATTTGTAGAAGGGGCAGGACAGAGGTTTTATAGGAGGGGCGGGGCAGGACAAGGGTTTTGTAGGAGGGGCTGACAGCGGTTTTGCAAAGTTTACAAATTGTAAAAAAAAAAGAAAGAAAACCTTAAAAAAATTTTACAGGTTTTTTTGGGTGGGGAGGGGAGGGTGGGGGTGCCAAGCACAGGATCCGCCCCGGGTGCCAAATGCTCTAGGTACGCCCCTGGGTTTTTTGTGAAGGTCAGTCCTAAGTACTTTATTGTATCTGTTCTCCATTCAAAGAGATGTTCCTTTTTGAGGGCAGTCAATGTTTGTTGGCTGAGCCGCACTCCCATCGCCTGTGTCTTGCTGGCATTAAGGGAATAGTAGGACATCATCCCGTATTCCTTTATGAGGTCTAGAATAAGTGGGATCGACTGTTCTGGTCTGGTGACACAGAGGAGGATGTCATCTGCAAATGCACTAATTTTAATTTCCCTGCCATGTAGCTCTATTCCCCGGATACCCGCCTGATTCCTAATTTGGACCAGTAATGGTTCTAGGGCCAGGACATACAATAGTGGTGATAAAGGGCATCCCTGCCTCGTACCATTCGTTATAGGGAACGGGTCTGAGAGAAAACCGGCTTGTAGCACCCGAGCGGTGGGACCTGCATATAGGGCAAAGATTTGTTTGATAAATTCTGCGGGGATTCCATATTTTAGAATTGTGTTCAGTGCCTTCCCGCGTTTTTTGTGGTGTTTTTTGCCATAAAGAAGGATGCTTTATCCGCTTCTGTGGGCTTGGATTTTAGTCTCTGGGACATGGTGTGCACTTGCGATGTTTTTTGCAGTGTTTTTTGCCATAAAGAAGGATGCTTTATCCGCTTCTGTGGGCTTGGATTTTAGTCTCTGGGACATGGTGTGCACTTGCGATGTTGCTTGTTATTAAAGTTGCTCGGTAGTCCAGTTGTTTAGTGCCCGTGTAGCTTGTGCGGCAGGAGCTACTCCGACATGCGACCGGGCAGTTCGAGCGCCAAACCACGCCCCCTCATGGTTCATTATTTTAAATGTTCTTAATTTAGAATGAATGTTAGGATATACAAAACTGGAGAGAGAAAAACTTCCACCAAATTTGTAGTGGTAGTGGGGTAAAACAGGGCCTAACCCAGAGAAAGGAGATAATAGAGAGTGCTTGAAAACAGATCTGCAAGGAGGCACACCTGGTTCCAGTCTTATTACCCTAATAGAAATGACTAAGTAAAGGTAATTGGCATATAGTGCCTAATTTACATAAGCATCGAAAATAAAAAAACTTTATTGTCCAATATTGGATAAACACATCTAAATATCCCAGACAAAAAAAAAAGTGACAAAATAATAATAATGAAAAAAAGGAGGAGATGATAGTAAGTATAAAAATAGGACCAACTACTGGAGCTAATCTGTACAAAGTATACTAATTACAAAATAGCCAGGCAGTGATACTGATGAAGTGGAAACAGTATCTGAGGGGAGATATACAGTATGTACATAGGTAGATGCAATAAGGTAACCCTAGTCGTACTGGCCAAGTGGCAACAGAATGTGTATCTTCCAAGTATCTTATAACTAAAAAAAGCTCAAAGTAATGTAAATCTGTCTGTGTGGCTCTAAGTACAGCACGATCAAATAGGTGTCTGGCTTGTCAGAGAGTATCTGGCAAGTCCACAGCAGACCCCAGATAAAATAGAATCATGATCGGGAAAACTGATAGTGGATAACATAAAAGATAAGGTTGCATCGCCCCTATTATGATAGTCTCTGACAGCACCTAAATGTAGGTGACTGAGCGCACAGTTCTACCCTGATAAAATTCAGGGCATCAATATCAAAGAGTAAGAAACAAAACCGGCTTGAATAAACCTATATAGTGTAAAGTATATAAAATCTGAAGTAGATATTTAGTAGATAACCCCCAAAAAACAGGTTCTAGGCTTCATTGGCAGATAAGGGATAGCATCCAGTATACTACTGCAGATCCCTAAATGGACTCTTAAGATAGATAGTGCACTAGTAAATCTCTGGGTCACAGGATAGATTATTCAATACTTTGCTGGGAGAGTCCCTGGGAAAAAGAGCCCACTAGAATGGATAGAGCAACTGAATGCTTATCATATTTGTAGTGTCTGGTATTGCTCAGGTATGCTGTGCTAAGCTGAGCAACTGTGTACTTATCATGCTTGTAGTATCCAGTATCGCTCAGGTATGCTGTGCTTCAACTGGAGGAGTAATGAACTGCCTATCAAGAGCTAGATAAACCCATATCTGAGAAAGACCCAGAACCCTAAGCTAAAAGTAGCTGCAGAGCAGTCTAAATCTAAAAACCCACAGAAATGTGGAGTCTATCTCAACGCGTTTTGGCCCTAGGATGCGCCTTTGGCAAGAGTTTGGTGTAGACTGAAAGTGCCGGCTCTTATAACAGGATGTGTACGCCCCTTCGTTTAATGACGCTTGTATTGGTAAACCAGTTGCATCTTGTTGGGGGCGGGGTATCATGTAATTGACATGTATAGTTTCTTTTTTTTTAGTTGTACATGACATTTTAACTGTGAATGTCATAATACTGTTAGCTTTTACTACAAGAAATTCATCAATGTCTCACGTGTAAAAGGGTACCCCCCAAGTACAGGTTTTATGGTGTTTTGTGAAGTTACAGGGTCAAATATAGCATGTTACAGTTTTCAGTTTTTTCACATTGAAATTCGCCAGATTGGTTACATTGCATTTGAGACTGTATGGTTGCCAAGGAATGAAAAATTACCCCCATGGTGACATACCGTTTGCAATAGTAGATAACCCAAGGTATTGCAAATGGGGTATGTCCAGTCTTTTTTAGTAGCCACTTGGTCACAAACACTGGCCAAATTAGTGTTAATGTTTGTTTGTGTGTGCAAAAATGCAAAAAACTATTTGAATGCCAATTTTGGCCAGTGTTTGTGACAAAGTGGCTTTATATTTGACTCTAACTTTTAAAAACACCATAAAACCTGTACATGAGGGGTACTGTTATACTCGGGAGACTTCGCTGCACACAAATATTAGTGTTTCAAAACAGTAAAACGTATCACAACAATTATATCGGCAGTGTAAGTTCCATTTGTGTATGAAAAATGCAAAAAATGTCACTTTCACTGACCATATCATCATTGTAATAAGGGTTGTAAGGGTTAAATATAGTGCCTGTGAATTAAATTCTCTGCACTTTCTGCCTGGGTTGTCAGGCATGTCAGTCAAATTATAATTAATAAAATCACATGATTATGCTAAAAGATTACCTAAATATACACGTAGAATTTTAATATATATACATATCCACGCACTTCAGGTGCAAGGGGTTTTCAATCACAATTTTTCCCCACCATAACCTATTTAGATTTTGCTTCCCAAGCACTACCAAGCCTCAATAAGCAAACTAGTAACCAACCTCATGCTGATGAGTTGCATTAACAACAAAACAGCTGTCCATGAGTGGTTCACTGGTTTTGCATCTTTTCCTAAACTGTGTTCCAAGCTGTTGTATACAGCAAACACAGACTAAAAGGAATCATTGTTTAAAATGGAACGAGGCAAAAATGTGATTCTTTGTTAAACTAATTTGCGTATGCCCACCCAGAATCCTTTACGATAGTAACATCACTGCAGATTTGTGATTTATGTGGCAAAAGCAAGTCTCATGGCTTGACTGGTGTGCAGATTTTGTTTAACATTGTAATAACTATTAATGTAATTATATATATTTATCTATATATTTAGAAAAACAGAGAATGACCGCACTCAGGGACTTGTAAATTACAATAAAACTTAACTTTTAATGTTCAAAATAAATAAAATCAACGTTTCAGCCCCATATTTGGGCTTTCATCAGGATGGTAAGGTTTTTTACCATCCTGATGAAAGCCCAAATATGGGGCTGAAACGTTGATTTAATTTATTTTGAACATTAAAGGTTAAGTTTTAGTGATATTTACAAGTCCCTGAGTGCGGTCATTCTCTGTTTTTCTATGCTATTTGCCTGACCAGCACCGGGCACATTATTTACCTATTCCAGGAGTGCAAGCAATTTTGTATTTTTTTATATGTATATTTATAAATATATATATATATATATATATATACATATATATTTGTAGTTATTTGTATTTTATATATAGATAGAAATAGAATGTCATTCTAAGTGTATTTTAATACTAATATATATATACTTATATTAATATTAAAATACACTAGGTATGAAGTTACATATATATAAGATATATATATATATATATATATATATATATATATATACATACACTGCTCAAAAAAATAACACAATGTAACTCCAAGTCAATTACACTTCTGTGAAATCAAATTGTCCAATTAGGAAGCAACACTGAGTGACAATCAATTTCACATGCTGTTGTGCAAATGGGATAGACAACAGGTGGAAATTATAGGCAATTAGCAAGACACCCCCATAAAGGAGTGGTTCTGCAGGTGGTGACCACAGACCATTTCTCAGTTCCTATGCTTCCTGGCTGATGTTTTGGTCACTTTTGAATGCTTTCACTCTAGTGGTAGCATGAGATGGAGTCTACAACCCACACAAGTGGCTCAGATAGTGCAGCTCATCCAGGATGGCACATCGATACGAGCTGTGGCAAGAAGGTTTGCTGTGTCTGTCAACGTAGTGTCCAGAGCATGGAGGTGCTACCAGGAGACAGGCCAGTACATCAGGAGCCATGGAGGCTACCTCCGTCTTTGTGCAAGTAGGAACAGGAGGAGCACTGCCAGAGCCCTGCAAAATGACCTCCAGCAGGCCACAAATGTGCATGTGTCTTCTCAAACGGTCAGAAACAGACTCCATGAGGGCCCGATGTCCACAGGTGGGGGTTGTGCTTACAGCCCAACACAGTGCAGAGCATTTGGCATTTGCCAGAGAACACCAAGATTGGCAAATTTGCCACTGGCACCCTGTGCTCTTCATAGATGAAAGCAGGTTCACACTGACCACATGTGACAGACGTGACAGAGTCTGGAGACGCCGAGGAGAATGTTCTGCTGCCTGCAACATCCTCCAGCATGACCAGTTTGGCAGTGGGTCAGTAATGGTGTGGGGTGGCATTTCTTTGGGGGCCTCACAGCCCTCCATGTGCTCGCCAGAGGTAGCCTGACTGTCATTAGGTACCAAGATGAGATCCTCATACCCCTTGTGAGACCATGTGCTGGTGCGGTTGGCCCTGGGTTCCTCCTAATGAAAGACAATGCTAGACTTCATATGGCTGGAGTGTGTCAGCAGTTCCTGCAAGATGAAGGCATTGATGCTATGGACTGGCCCGCCCGTTCCCCAGACCTGAATCCAATTGAGCACATCTGGGACATCATGTCTCGCTTCATCCACATTGCACCACTGACTGTCCAGGAGTTGGCAGATGCTTTAGTCCAGGTCAGGGAGGAGATCCCTCAGGAGACCATCCGCCACCTCATCAGGCGTTGTAGGGAGGTCATACAGGCACGTGTAGGCCACACACACTACTGAGCCTCATTTTGACTTGTTTTAAGGACATTACATCAAAGTTGGATCAACTTGTAGTGTGTTTTTCCATTTTAATTTTAAGTGTGACTCTAAATCCAGACCTCCATGGGTTGAAAAATTTGATTTCCATTTTTTAATTGTTGTGTGATTTTGTTGTCAGCACATTCAACTATGTAAAGAACAAAGTATTTCAGAAGAATATTTAATTCATTCAGATCTAGGATGTGTTATTTTTGTGTTCCCTTTATATATATTTAATTTAAACATGTTTAATAATTTTTGGTTTTACAACTCCCACCAGCAGGGGGACTGTCTGACAGCCCCGACAGTCTCCCTGCTTGCAGATCCAAAGCCAGCTATAGGGGGCCATGTGATCGCTCTTTGAGAGTGAACACATGGCCCCCGGGGGCCTGATTGCCGTTGGAGGGCTGGCTGGGCTGTCATGCAGTCCTCACAAAGCGGATAGAACACCGTAACAGCGTTATTGGGTTAAAATGATCAATTTACGTAAAAAAGCAAAGTGAATTATAATCTGCGAATGTGCATTCTGTTGGATGCATTTGGTTATGAATTTTGTTAAAATCGGTGCTTTGTGATTCTTTTGAATCCAATACTTTTTGGGTGTGACAGCACCTATTTTAATCCCGACAGCAAATGAATCTGGGCGTTAATGTTCCATTAATTTCAGATTACAGGCTATTCTGCCATTATTTTCATTATTCTTAAAGCTCATGGAGAGCAAAAAACAGGTCGCAAGAGTATTCTGAGAACGGACAGCAATTGAAATAGCCTGCCCTTCGGTGGGTCCCTGCTCAGAACTCAAGCTGAAGCATATCAGACTGGTCCCACCCATACGAGCAGTCCAGATCCAAAATGCCAGCAAGCTCCCTCTGCACGAGAGACTCAGCAACCCGAGATGATTGTTTCAGCCTTGTTAGGCATCATCAGTGAGGCATAGCTGACATCTCTCTAGGCACTGTGAGCAAGGGGTCCACGTCTGAATTACCCTCTAAATTTATGGAGAGCAAAAAACAGGTAGCAAGAGTATTTGGAGAATGGACAGCAACTGAAATAGCCTGCCCTTCGGTGGGTCCCCGCTCAGAACTCTAGCTGGTTTTAGCCCATCTTGTGCCATTACAGAGAGAACATATCTGAAGCATTTCAGACTGGTCCCACCCATGCGGGCAGTCCAGATCCGAAATGTCAGCAAGTTCCCACTGCATGAGGGACACAGCAACCCCAGACGATCGTTTCAACCTAGAGAGATCAGCTATGCCTCACTGATGATACCCATCAAGGCTGAAACGATCGTCTGGGGTTGCTGTGTGTATTAACATTTAGTCAGCAGCATAAAAAAGGCATGTTTAGTAGGTCGAAAGTAGATGGACTCGATACCTCCAAAGATGGACTCAATACCTGCTAGGGATAGCAAACATCCGAACTAACAAGCCAAAGTAGTAGATGAAACTGGGCCATGAGGTTGAAAATAGGAGATTAACAGTTGACCAGAATGAGAGGGTCGGAGAGATTCAGTGACTTCTGTGTAGCGGGATAGTGCTGAAGAGAAGAGTGAATTTCGCTGAAGTTGATGAAAGGAAAAAATCTTTATAATCTGGCCAATCTAGAAGGAATCTCAGGACGAGATCAACCTCCCAAAGGTATGAATATTTGGGTGCAAGAGGACAAAAGGTTTGATGACTCTGAGAAGTCTACAGATCAAAGGGCCCAACAGGAGAACCCTGAACTGGGATGTTTGCTTCTGATATAGCTGAATGGATCACATTAATGGAAAGATAGGATTTCCCTAGATCAAAGAAGGAAGACAGAAAGTTAAAGACCAAGGGAACAGCGGCAATAAGGGGATCAGTATGTTGTTCCAGCCACCAACTACACCAGGCATTCCAGTTGGAAAGATAACATCTCCCAGTTGCCGGTGCCCAGGTGTCCCAGAAAAGGACTCTAGCTGTCTGCAATAGGCAAATTCTAGGATCCCCGGTAAGAGTCCAGGCTACCAAATGCAGATGGTCTTCTGTCACCATCTGATGAAAATTGCCCCTTGAATCATAGATGGGGTCCGGTATTGACAGAATGAGAAGTGGGTCTCGATAAAACAAGACAAGAAGGTCCAGGAACCAAGCCTGGCCATGTCAAAACAGTTTCAACAATACCGGAGTGACTTGTTGGCAACGAAGGAGAACTCGGGAATCATAGTGAATTAAGGAAATGCTGAGGCTCCCTGTATCGGCCAGTCAAGGAAAAAAAAAACAACTTGTGATCCAGGAGCCAGCTGAAGAACTTGGGAGTCTGGTAATTAGTCTGGGAGGCAAACAGATTTATCACGAATGGACCCCTCAACTGTGAGATGTGAAGGAAGATCGATTGATGGAGATGCCAGTCGTTGGTGTTCCTCCAACTCTGGGAAAACCAATCCGCTGTAAGATTCACTGTACCTGGTAAGATGTACTGTATTGCTAATATTTTGTCCATTCTCAGCATAAAGCCCAGTCTCTAATAAAAGATGTATCCAGATAACAACTTTTCTTAAGGGCTTCATCCGCTAGAAGCAGGATCTTTGCCAGGGGTCAGAGAACATTGAATAGCTTGAAAAAGCGGATATGAAAAAAGCTTGACCTTGTAAAAAAAAAAAGCCCTCAAACAAGAATAATGAATTGGGGGGTCAATGCTGCAAGATATGGAAGTCATCGTGTTCACCTAAATAGTCACATAGTTATAGTCTAAAAATGACTTGCACCCATAAAGGTAAGTCTTTCTCACATCTGTTTTTTTTGCTGTTGATCCTAAAGAAGGCAGAATTCCCAGTTTGAAGCACTTTCCAATGTTCAGTTAACTAGAAAAAAAATCTTTCTTGACCCCAGAATCGCAGTCAGTTCTCTCATTTGAACAAGTTGCTACCCTACATATTACATATTATATCCCTGAATATTATTTTTTTGCAAGAATTCATCCACTTGCTGTTTAAAAAAAATCTATACAGACTGACAAAAGCACAACTTTAGGCAGGTGATTCCACATTTTTACTGTTCTTATTGTATAGAACCCTTTCCTTTGAATTACAATACATTTCCCTTTTTCCAACCTAAATTAGTGAACTTGTTTCCTGTATAAAGTCCTGTTTATAAAATCGATTTCCAGACAATGGTTTGTATTGGCCCTGAATATGTTTATATAATGCTATCATCCTGAGGTCATTTTTTTTCTAAACTAACTAGATTTCTTTTCATTATAAATAAAATATTCCATTCCTTATTAATTTTGTAACTCATGCCTGCACTTTTTCTGGTGCAATAATATCCTTCTTTAGAACAAAATTGCATAACATATTCAAGGTGTGGTCTTACTTATTTATAAAAAAACAACGAAATTATATGTTCATCGTGAAAATAAATGCCCCTTCCTATGCATGACAATACCTTACTGGCCTTAGTGACTGGTGATTGACATTGTACATTGTTGCCTAGTTTGTGGTCTTTGTTGTCGTTAACCATTCTCAAATTCTTCTTGTAATAAAAGCATCTGTTACCTTGGCACTTGGAGAGGACTGGTTTTTGCACACTGTCATTCACCTGGTTCCATTTAAGGGAAAGTTTGTTTTATTGTACATGTTTCCTAACATTAGCTATTGTTTTTATTATGTTAATGTAATAATCTCTCCCTGGTGTTGGTAATGAACAAGTACGGTTTTTGCTAGGTCCCAGTAGGGAATCAATTGCACTATTGTTCCACAGGAACATCAATACTTTGTCCTGTGAATCTCTGTTTAATTGTTGGTGTAATTTACTCCTGGGACATGTACTGTAATATCCTAATTATCTGGAAGGTTTATTTGATATAAATAGGTGTGCATGTTCACTAATAAACTGACTGAGTTCCTGTTTGACCCTCAAGCATGCAGTATCAGTTAATGTTCTTGGGGATAGCTATATCAACTTTAATGGCCAATACTAACTTTGCATGTATCTGCATTAAATGTAATCTGCTATTTGAGTTCCCAGTACCCTAATCTATCTAAATAGCTGTAATGGAGCTGCCTGTACCCTGGCTGGGTACCTCTGCCAAAGAACAAGGGAAAAACCTCAACGCTTCTGCCCCCAGTCTCCATGGCTTGACTGGGGTCCTGGAACTTCTCCGTCCTGGAGACGAATAGGGGACTAACTCTATCCACTCCCAGGGACTGGGCGACATTCAGTCCTGGGAGCTCTAGTCCTTACAAGGACTTTCCCCGATGTATTCTCCATGCTGGAACAAGCTGGAACAGTGATCAGCCCTTTCCCCTCCCACTAACCAGACGACACAAAGTTCTGGGAGTACAAACTGGAATGTTTTAATCTGGAAGATAGCCTGCTTTTATACATTTCAGAGTCACAGCAAACCCACCCAGGACACTCCCACAAATACACCCACAAAATGTCCCTAAAGTGCAGTGTCACCATGACTCAGCGATAAAACATAAAATTTGAAAAACACATAAAAATATATATTTCCCACATAGGAACCCCCACAGTCTACATTTCCATGGATAACCTGGATCTGAGCGCCCAGCATATCCAAAAAAGTGCTCAGATCCCACAAACACAACCAAAATGCCACCGGGGTAGAGTTCACATGGTCTGCTCACATGGTCCTATGCCCAAAATAGTTCCAGGGTGTTTAGTGCTTTTGACGGTCAACTTCGGAAGTTCCATGCAAAATAATTACCGAATGCACACTTTGGCTTGTGGGTAGTGTTTGTTCGTCGTGTTCATATGAACAAACCTCCTGTGTGGAGAAGATGCAGACGTTCCCCATTTTCCTCATCACATATCACTTGCTTAATATTTGGCTTTAACGCATGGTTGACATACAAACTTAACCCATCAGCTTTCATATTTTTTCTATTCTTCCTAAATATTATATAACCATTTAAAAGTTATGTGCCCATCTTGTTTTTCATCCCATCATGTTTCTGTTAAGCCTAGTTTATGCTATTGCCTTTGGTGCCCCCATTTTGTTATTTAGGCTCATCAGATAGTATGCATACATTTAATATTGTCATGCATCACTTGTATTGTATGTACCTTTTTATTACTTAGCTCTCATCTCCACCACCTTTGTGCTGAGCTAAATCCCATGTGCTTTCTGTTCTATATTAATTTTGTAGACTTACAGTCAGGTCCATAAATATTAGGACATTGACACAATTCTAATCTTTTTAGCTTTATACACCACCACAATGGATTTGAAATGTAATAAACAAGACGTGCTTTAACTGCAGACTTTCAACTTTAATTTGTGGGTATTTACATCCAAATCAGGCGAACGGTGTAGGAATTACAACAGTTTGTATATGTGCCTCCCACTTTTCAAGAGACCAAAAGTAATAGGGCAATTGGCTGCTCAGCTGCTCCATGGCTAGGTGTGTGTTATTCCCTCATTATCCCATTTACAAGGAGCAGATAAAAGGTCCAGAGTTCATTTCAAGTGTGCTATTTGAATTTGGAATCTGTTGCTGTCAACTCTCAATATGAGATCCAAAGAGCTGTCACTATCAGTGAAGCAAGCCATCAATAGGCTGAAGAAACAAAACAAACCCATCAGAGAGATAGCAAAAACATTAGGTGTGGCCAAATCAACTGTTTGGAACATCCTTAAAAAGAAAGAACGCACCGGTGAGCTCAGCAACACCAAAAGACCCAGAAGACCACGGAAAACAACAGTGGTGAATGGCCAAAGAATTCTTTCCCTGGTGAAGAAAACACCCTTCACAACAGTTGGCCAGATGAAGAACACTCTCCAGGAGGTAGGTGTATGTGTGTCAAAGTCAATAATCAAGAGAAGACTTCACCAGAGTGAAGACAGAGGGTTCGCCACAAGATGTAAACCATTGGTGAGCCTCAAAAACAGGAAGGCCAGATTAGAGTTTGCCAAACAACATCTAAAAAAGCCTTCACAATTCTGGACCAACATAATATGGATAGATGAGACCAAGATCAACATGTACCAGAGTGATGGGAAGAGAAGAGTATGAAGAAGGAAAGGAACTGCTCATGATCCAAAGCATACCACTTCATCAGTGAAGCATGGTGGTGGTAGTGTAATGGCGTGGGCATGCATGGCTGCCAATGGAACTGGTTCTCTTGTATTTATTGATGATGTGACTGCTGACAAAAGCAGCAGGATGAATTCTGAAGTGTTTCGGGCAATATTATCTGCTCATATTCAGCCAAATGCTTCAGAACTCATTGGACGGCGCTTCACAGTGCAGATGGACAATGACCCGAAGCATACTGCAAAAGCAACCAAAGAGTTTTTTAAGGGAAAGAAGTGGAATGTTATGCAATGGCCAAGTCAATCACCTGACCTGAATCCGATTGAGCATGCATTTCACTTGATGAAGACAAAACTGAAGGAAAAATGCCCCAAGAACAAGCAGGAACAGAAGACAGTTGCAGTAGAGGCCTGGCAGAGCATGGATGGGATGAAACCCAGTGTCTGGTGATGTCTAAGCATTCCAGACTTCAGGCTGTAATTGACTGCAAAGGATTTGCAACCATGTATTAAAAAGTGAAAGTTTGATTTATGACTGTTTAGCTGTCCCATTACTTTTGGTCCGTTAAAGTGTGGGATGCACATATACAAACTGTTGTAATTCCTACACCGTTCACCTGATTTGGATGAAAATACCCTTGAAATTAAAGCTGAAAGTCTGCAGTTAAAGCATATCTTGTTTGTTTCATTTCAAACCCATTGTGTTGGTGTATAGAGCCAAAATGATTAGAATTGTACCGATGTCCCAATATTTATGGACCTGACTGTATGTGTACCTCCCTCCCTCCCACTAGTTTTCAATCTCCTCCAACTTTTTAGCCATCCTGTCCCCCAGCACAACAGAACAGGTAGTATCTCTGAAAATACTACCTTGGAGGTAGTTTTCTTCAGATTACTTCCTAATTCTCTATACTCACTCGTCAGGACTCTCAATCTTCCTCTTACTTTGTCATTGGTACTTACATGGACCATGACAGCTGGTTCCTCTCCAGCCCCTTCCAATAATCATTGAACTCTGTCAGCAACAGGCAGAACCCAAACACCAGAGAGACCGCAAACTGTCCATCTGATGCAAACAGAGCAGCAGATTACCCTACTACTACTCTCTTAATAATGGAGTCCCCTACCACCACAACCTCTCTAGCCTTTCTTATATTCTCAGTCCTAATAGATGTTTCCCAGATGTTAGAAAGAATAACTCTGTCCAATACAGCTACTCCTGAACTGATGCTCCTAACATCTTCACTCAAACAAGAAAAATCAGGACTAGCCAAACCTTTTCTCCCTCCCACCCTATTACCTCATGACACTTTCACCCAACTACCTGCCTGTTCCCCTGCTGTCTTATTTCCTCCCACCGGACAAGATGCCCCACTAAACTTTGCTCAGTGAGCAGCAGGCCCCGTTGAAGATTGTCAATTTGTCTCAATGCTGCAATTTGCTTCTCCTTTTGGATCACAGATCTTTATGTCCCAAATCCCAGCAGATAATGAAAGTGTTTGAGATGTGGTGAAAAAAGATATAGATGCAGTAGGTGATGAAAGTTCATTATTATGATTCAGCATTACACACTTTAGAATTGTGCTATATTATTACATATTTGCCACATACTTTGCACTTGTATATAAAATGTTCCTATACTTTTTGCATATATCATTATCGATTATTTTATGTAAAATATTCAAACTTTTTTTTTTCCAAATTGCAAAGCCATCTTTTTGAATGGTAAATAAAAAAAAAGTGTTAAAAAGAATTTAACGTTTTGCGGTCTTATTTTACAATATTGTTGAATTTCCATTTTTAGGAGTGCATAGAGCTTGAATATCCTTGTAAAATTAGCCAAAGTGAACCTGGAAGTTCTGTCTGTCAGGGGGGTCCAGGCCTGGCAGGTATCCTCCCTTGTAAAATTGCTATTTAATATATTGCCTTTTCAGAAATATATACAAAACAATACAACCTGCTAGGAAGAGTATGCACTGCCTGGAAGTATAAACCAGTTTAAATGTTTTCTCATGGTGCTGTCACTGGGTTACTAGATCAACACTATGACTCATTCAATAAGCAGAGCATTTGATGTGGTCTGCATTTCCCAAAGCTCTGTCCCACTGGGCTGCAGTGGAGCCTGTCAGCAACATCCACTGGACTACACAGGATTATGCCCTCTTCCCTGTAGGAAGGTAAGCAGTATTAAATACCTGTAAAAAAATATGCGAGGAGGTTGTCTACTGTTTATAGTGGCTAAGGCTATTTTAGCACTGTGGTTTTGTTCACTGTACATTCCCCACAGTCTCATTAAAGGAAAACTCCAAGCACCATAACCACTACAGTGCAAACTGTTTGCAAATGGTTTCATATCTATCCGGGCCTTTGTGTTGTTCATTTACTTTGTAGCGCAGCTCCAATACCTAGCATAGGCCAAGACCTTTTCCCCCTAGCAACTAGAGGACACATAGTTCTGGGAGTCAACTGAGTTTATTTTGGTCACACACAGATTTTATGCACAGACCCCTCCATATCAAAATCACAGGAGTTTTTCTCCCAAGAGTCTCTGTTTCTGAGAGACTATTGAGTGAGAAAACTATAACTCAATAATCTCTCAGATACAGGAAATACATACATTTTTACATTTGTCTATAAAAAATAAATTTTAATAACATAGGAACCCCACGAAAGTTATATCACCAAATTGCTTGGGTCTGTGCGCCCACTTTGTCGAAATAGCGCTCAGATCCCTTTGGTGGTTCAAGAACGCCATTCGAATGAAGTTTTAACCGATAGGCCATGAGGTGATGCCCCAAAACAGTTCCATGGAAAACAAGGCAACAGCTGGTCATCTTTCAGAGGTTCTCCCGCGAACACCGATGAAGGGAGCGAATGCCTCCCAAACGCGGTAATAGTTTCCTAGGTGTTCGCTGGGTCGTGGTACTAGTTTCCTAGGTGTTCGCTGGGTCGCGTATCTGAAAATAGTTTCAGGTCATTGTCGACCATGTACCGCTGCCATCGTTCGGGAGATAAAATGGAAACAGATTCCGGTATGTGTAGCTTTGTCATTTCCGGTTTCGTCGCGATGACGAGAACGGAAGTCCTCCGGGCGCCATTTTGGATAAGGGCAAAGTTCGTAAATGCCCAGAAAGGCAACACAGTGGTATATAGAATAGAGATTTTATACAAATAAAGCTATTAGCATAGATAATAATGCAATTTGTACAAGATTGAATATTAAAATACAACATAAGAATCCAAAAGAGTGTTATATCATTAATATATATGTGATGACTTTCAAACAGACCTCTGGACTCAATATTAATATGATTTTATATATATAAAAACATATATAATAAATAAATAAGTGAAAGTTATATGGTTTATATTGAAAAATATTGCAAATGGCTATGGGTATACATGAATACACAGATCAAGAAATCATTCCCCCACACGTCAATACACAAGATCCCCTCCTAAAAAATATTTTGACACATATGCAAATAAAGTAAGGACTGGGAACACATTAAAATTAGATAGATTCCAAGAAAAATCGTACATAAAAAACACAACTAATAAAGTTGAAAATAAAAGATATAGATCGAAATCTAGAGAAAAGACTCCATTAACAGTGAGACCAAAAACACACAAGTATACTTATAGACCAATATCCCCAAAAAGAAAAACTGAAAATGAAAATTATGGGTGGGAAAAAGTAAACACCAAAACACACAAGGAACCTGATAGAGTTCGTTCCAGATCACCTACAGATCTGTTGAGAAATAATAGATATCATACACTTTCCTTCTCAGAACATTTGGATGAAACATCTTTTTTAGAGATCCCTATGAATCAACAACTACATACAAACCACCTACCACCTACTCCCATTATAAGACAGAAAAGAATCTTAGAGGAAGGAGATCAGGAAGAAAACATCACCACAATAAAAAAAGTCAGATCAGACCGATTTTAAACCAAAGTAACAATACAGAAAATCATGGTATATTTAATCTATCTGGTAAAGTATTGAGTGGTATACAAATTAATCTTTTAAAAAAAGGATTAAAATATGCACCAACAAAAACCTTTAATAACTTCCAAGCTTTTATAGATGTAAACAAATTTATAAGAAATGCAACACTAAAAAGATTTTATACTTCAAAAAATTTAGCAATGGATAATGCTATAACCAGTACTAATTCCAACACAGAGGTTTTTAAAAATAGCCTTTTAAAAAAGAAATCTACTTTCTATCCATCCCATTATAAATCTGGAGCGCTGGAAATTTTTGAAAAGAAGGTAAACAGAGACCTCGCCAAGATAGAAACTAATTACAAATATGATATATTCAATCTAAATAGAAAAGAAAGAGAAGCTATTAAACTTTTAAAAAATGATAACTCTATTGTTATCAAACCGGCCGATAAGGGGGGAGGATTAGTTATTTTATTAAAAGAAATGTATGAGACTGAGGCCTATAAACAACTTAATACAATAAATAGTTGCAGCGCACTCAGACTACAAAACAATATATAATACAAAGAAGGCTACTAAAATGCCTATCTGAGAATAAATATGGGGATTTAGTTCCACCATATGGCCATATGTTGTTAAGCCCACCACTACTTTCAAAGTACCCCAATATTGGTGGGTCCTACGCTAAAAATGTGGGGGAACAAATTAAATCGTACTAGTGTTGAAAATTACAAGTGTTAAATTAAATCCTGATAAGAGCATAGTGAGTATACAAAAATGAGTGATAAAAGCAATTAAAAACAGTGTTAAAACTAAACAAATAATGTGTTAGTGCTAAAAAGAGTATACTCACTATAGCAGATGATATCTGTGCTGACTAGAGAAAATAATAAAAGTGACTAGACTACTGAGAAACTCCTCCTATTTATACACACCTGTGGCCACCTCTAAAGGAGCCTCTGAAGTTGGGGGGCCTGGGCGGGGTGCTTAACCCCTAAGGAATCTGGTCTGGATTCCAAATATAATGTATACAGAAAAAGGATAGGGGGCACTCCCAAGACCTGCATTTTGTATGAAAGGTGCTGCCGCAGTGACCAATATTGGGGTACTTTGAAAGTAGTGGTGGGCTTAACAACATATGGCCATATGGTGGAACTAAATCCCCATATTTATTCTCAGATAGGCATTTTAGTAGCCTTCTTTGTATTATATATTGTTTTGTAGTCTGAGTGCGCTGCAACTATTTATTGTTTTATGTATGAAGTTTGGTCACTGCGGCAGCACCTTTCATACAAAATGCAGGTCTTGGGAGTGCCCCCTATCCTTTTTCTGTATACATTATAAACAACTTAATGACCCACATACCTGTACCAAATTGAAAAAAGATCCTACAGGAGACATTAAGATATTATTAGTAAACCTTCTAAATGAAGGTAAAGAAAAAGGCATTCTAACCTTAAAAGAATTTAATTACATCAATATAACTCACCCAAAGATCCCTGTCATATATTTCCTCCCAAAGATCCATAAAGATCCCATCAATCCACCTGGAAGACCCATCGTCTCCGGTATAGGTGCTATTTTGGCAAATCTGTCCGAATATATAGATATCATGCTCCAGCCATATGTAAAATTAAGTAGATCTTATCTCAAAGATACCATAGACCTTTTAAATAAATTAAAAGACATCACATGGAAAGATAATTACATTCTCATCACCTGTGATGTGAAATCCCTTTATACGATAATCCCCCACAAAAAAGGTATTTTAGCAGTTAAATCAATTTTAGAAAATTATAAAGATATGGATCCCATTCAAATTGAGTTTATTATAAAAGGAATAGACCTTATTTTACATCATAATTATTTTTGGTTTACAGATGCTTTTTATCTCCAAACTAAAGGTACAGCAATGGGAACCAGGTTTGCGCCCAGCTATGCCAACCTGTATATGAGAGAATGGGAAGATAGAACTATATGGGAAGGGCATGGCTGGTGCGGAAACCTGGTCTCATACCATCGCTACATAGATGACCTTCTCTTTATTTGGGAAGGCTCTATGTCTTCAGCTAAACTATTTATAGATTATTTAAATCATAACAATGAAGGGATTATTTTAATTTCCCATCTAAGCGAACAGGCAGTGACCTTTTTAGATTTGGAGATTTATATTAAGGATAATAAATTATATACTAAAACCCACTTTAAGGAAGTACATACTAATACCTTTATTAGTTATGATAGTTGTCATAATCCAGCATGGTTAAAGGGAATACCTAAGAGCCAAATGCTCAGGCTTAAAAGAAATTGTTCAGAACCCTCGGTATTTCAAGCACAAGCCCTAGATATGAAACAAAAGTTTATACAAAAGGGCTACAATATTGAAAAAATAGATAAGACAATAACATCCATAGATGGAATACAAAGAGAAACACTATTAAATAAAAAGCCCCCTAAAGATTCTCAGACGAATAAATTTATTCTCCCCCTTATTTTCGATTATAATAACAAAAACAAAGATATTAAAAAAATTATTAATAAAAATTGGCATTTACTTAAAGAAGACCATATATTAAATAAAGTTTTACCTGAGAAACCTACTATAATATTCAGAGGTGCACCCAATCTGAAATTACAACTTACAAATTTTTTTTCAAAAGATCAAAATATATGCAAAAATAATTTTTTAACTATAAATAAAGGTTTTTATAGGTGTAACACCTGCATTACATGTAAAAAAACGCAAAAAATGGATAAATGCACTTTAAATTTTAAATCAAAAAAAAAAAAAAAAAACTTTTAATATAAATGAAATTATTACGTGCAATAGCAACAATGTGATCTATTTATTAGAATGTCCCTATGGACTACAATACATTGGGAGAACTGTACGAATTAGAGAACATTGTCGCAATATTGAAAAGGGGTACAGAAACCATTCTGTATCTGCACATTTTTTACAGCATAATAAAGATTCTAGTTTTTTTAAATTTGTAGGGATTGCAAAATACAAGCCACACTGGAGAGGGGGTGATATTATTAAAAATATAGGGAAATTAGAAATGGAATGGGTTCACCGTTTAGATACCCTTCACCCAAATGGACTCAATATAGAATTTGATTTAATCCATTTAAAAAAAAAAAAAAAAAAAAATTTCATTTGAATACTTTGTATTCATGTATACCCATAGCCATTTGCAATATTTTTCAATATAAACCATATAACTTTCACTTATTTATTTATTATATATGTTTTTATATATATAAAATCATATTAATATTGAGTCCAGAGGTCTGTTTGAAAGTGATCACATATATATTAATGATATAACACTCTTTTGGATTCTTATGTTGTATTTTAATATTCAATCTTGTACAAATTGCATTATTATCTATGCTAATAGCTTTATTTGTATAAAATCTCTATTCTATATACCACTGTGTTGCCTTTCTGGGCATTTACGAACTTTGCCCTTATCCAAAATGGCGCCCGGAGGACTTCCGTTCGCGTCATCGCGACGAAACCGGAAATGACAAAGCTACACACACCGGAATCTGTTTCCACTAACAAAGAAGACTTATAACTTTGAGGACTCCCTGCAGCAAGCATCCACTTTTGAAAAAGCCACGGCGAAACGCGTCTAGTGAGGAAGAATTTTAAAGACTTTTATTCTGACTGGTATTTTATTATATTATTTTATGTATATTTGCCCTTTCACTTTTTATTAATTAAAGTATATATACTGCATGTAAACCCAGTCTCCACAAGTCTTACTTCCTATTTTATTTTGCTGCTGCTATTTTTGGGTCCTCCATATCCCTAGGTGGGGATTGTTCCACCTGAAGCTGTTTACACTAGAGCAGGTCTATTGCTCTAGTATATTCCATCTCCTAAAATCCACCAGGAAGATCATATATAAAGAAATCCACAGACGGGGATTATTCCGTCCAAGTCCTTCTTAACCGAGCTGTTATAGCTCTTTGAAGTGTGAGTTTGGATCATATACTCCTTTTGTTTTTATTTCACTGATATTACATATTACACTATTATTATTTTTCTGCTTTGTTTAAGCTATACCATTGCCAAGTACCATCTACCACATATGTAACGTATATATTTCTATATAAGGTCAGCGCTGTTTACCTGTTTATTGTATATTTCAGAGAACATATGTTCGGTTATACGAACAGCGACCTCACAGGGGAAACACTTGCACTGATGATTAATTTGCGGTTAACTGCCAGGGGTGGTCAGTGATTGTGAGGTGTTAACAGGGGACCACACAAAGTCAGTTCAGTACACGAACAGGGGTGAATGGAAAGCCGAACCAAGGGGAATAAAAGTTTAGCTACGGCATATATTCCGCTATACTGCTCCCCCTTAGCCACAAGGTGATGCCCCAAAATAGTTCAGTGAAAAACAAGGCAATGGCAATGGAAGGTTCTCCCGCGAACACCGACGAAGGCTCTCCATGGCTACTAGAGAGCGAATGCTCCCCCTGTTCAGTAGTTCATGTCTCCCGAATGCCGTACTGTTCGGGAAGTTGGAGGGGCAGAGATACTAGTTTCCTGGGTGTTCGCGGGGTTGCATATACGAAAATAGTTCCAGGTCGTCGACGACCATGTACCGCTGCC
This sequence comes from Pelobates cultripes, assembly GCA_933207985.1. Lineage (NCBI taxonomy): Eukaryota > Metazoa > Chordata > Amphibia > Anura > Pelobatidae > Pelobates > Pelobates cultripes. Next base: position 222,830,644 of record OW240913.1, read on the forward strand.
TGCGTTCTGAACGGCGACCTCACAAGGGAAACATTTGCACTGATGATAAATTTGCGGTCAACAGCCAGGGGTCGTCAGTGATTGTGAGGTGTTAACAGGGGACCACACAAAGTCAGTTTGATACATGAACGGGGGTGTACGGACAGCCGAACCAAAGGGAATAAGGGTGTATCTATGGCATATATTCCGCTACACTGCACCTCCTTAGCCACAAGCTGGCATACACAGTCTGATCCTTAACGGATCAGCTTGGGGATGTCCTGGGAGTACTCACAGATCCCTTTTCTAGTTCAGTCTGTTGAGATAACCAGTCGACATTGCCATTCTGTTTCCCAGGGTGCTAGTGTATAGTAAAGTCATACGGTTGTAGCGCCAAACCTAGGTGCAACAACCAGGCATTGTCTCCTGCATCCCGGTTTAGCCACATCAATTGGTTGTGATCCATCAGTAGAGAGAACTGCTGTCCATAAAAATATGTTTGGAGTTTCTTTAGTGGCCACACCACAACCAGGCATTCTTTTTCTATGGCGGCGTAGCTCACCTCCCTGGGTAGAAGTTTCCTGTTTAGGTAAGCTACAGGATGTTCTCCACCATCGTCTCTCACCTGGCTCAATACCGTTCCCAATGTAAACATTGAAGCATCTCTGTGGACAAGAAATAGTTTAGATGGATTGGGAGCAGCTAGGACAGGGCTATTGACAAGAGCCTGTTTGAATGTTGGAAAGTCTGCTCACACTCTGGGGCCCATACTACTTGGTGGGGTAAATTCTTTTTAGTTAGATCAGTAAGGGGTTTGGCAAGAGCGCTATAATTGAGCACAAACATCCGGGAGTATCCGGCCATTCCTTTGAATGCTAGAACTTGGGTTTTGGTACGGGGGTGGGCCACTGCACTACCGCTCAACCTTGGCTTGTTCGGGCTCCTGTTTCCACACCCCACCCGGTGTCCCAAGTACTGAACCTATGCCATCCCAATATGGCATTTGCTCGACTTGAGGGTTAAGCCAGACTCTCTAATCTGGTCTAGCACTGCTCCATGTTTTAAGTGTTCTTCCCAAGTCTCACTAAAAATCTCAATGTCATCCAAGTATGCACATCCATAATCTTGGAAGCCATCGAGCAGCCGGTCCACCTTACTTTGAAACGTGGCAGGGGCATTTTTCATCCCGAATAGCATGACCTTAAACTGATACAGACCAAACGGGATGACAAAGGCCAATTTGGGAATGGCATCCTGGACTAGTGGGATCTGCCAGTATCCCTTTCACAGATCAATGGTCGTAAGTTACTGACCTCTCGCCATCCAGTCTAAAAGGTCATCTATCCTAGACATGCGGTAAGCATCTGATACCTTTTTGTCAATGAGTCTCCGGTAATCTACACAGAAGCCGGTCATTCCATCCTGTTTCGTACCAAGGCTACCGTAGAAGGCCAAGGACTATCAGCCACTTCTATAACCCCAAGACAGAGCATCTTTTGGATCTCCCTGTCTCATATGTTCCCTGACAACCTTAGGGATTCTGTAGGGGGTAGTGGCAGTTTGGGGGTTTTTACCCAGTGAGTGGCTAGACGAGTGTACCCAGGTACATTTGAAAACATTGCTCCCTTCGTGGCTAGCAATTGCCGTACCTGGGTACACTCTTGAGCGTCTAGCTGGTCTTCTAACTGGACCTCATCTAGGGAGCCTGTCTTATCCTCTTCCCCCAGAAGGTCAGGCAGGGGAAGATTCTCAAAGACATTGGAGGCGGGGGTACATATGGCTACCACATCCTCCGTCCTCTCGTAGTAGGGTTTGAGCATATACCCGTGGAGCATGTGTCTCCCCCCACTATTAGAGCAAGGGCCAATCACATAAGTGAATGCGGCCTGTAGCTTGTCATTCCAAACAGGTTTTAAAATCAGAACCTTTTGGCCAATCTGAAAGCTACGTGTCCTGGCGCCCCTGTCATACCAACAGCGCTGTCGGGCCTGTGCCGCCTGGAGGTTGGTACGTACCTTCTGAGTCAGTTCCTCCAAGGGGTTATGGAATTCCAGCACATAAGGTATAATAGGGATACCATCCTCACCTACTGCTCCCTTCCAGTGTTCCTGGATTAAAGGAACACTATAGTTACCTAAATTCTTTAGCTAAATAAAGCAGTTTTAGTGTATAGATCATTCCCCTGCAATTTCAATGCTCAATTCACTGTCATTTAGGAGTTAAATCACTTTATTTCTGTTTATGCTGCCCTAGCCACACCTCCCCTGGCTATGATTGACAGAGCCTGCATGAAAAAATAAAACTGGTTTCACTTTCAAACAGATTAAGGTTGAATCTCAATCTCTAAATTGAACTTTAATCACATACAGGAGGCTCTTGCAGCTATTAACATAGCAGGGGATAAGAAAACTTGCAATAAAGAAAGCCTAAATAGGGCTCTCTTTACAGGAAGTGTTTATGGAAGGCTGTGCAAGTTACATGCAGGGAGGTGTGACTAGGGTTCATAAACAAAGGGATTTAACTCCTAAATGGCAGAGGATTGAGCAGTGAGGCTGCAGGGACATGTTCTATACACTAAAACTGCTTCATTAAGCTAAAGTTGTTCATGTGACTATAGTATCCCTTTAAGTCTAGGGGTACTCGCCTTCTGACCAGCAATTCGAAGAGTGAGAATCCTGTAGATTCCTGCGGCACCTCACGGTAAGCAAATAAGAGGTGTGGTAAGAATTTCTCCCAATCCCAATTCGTGGCCATGAAAGTCCGGAGCATTTCCTTTAATATTCCATTGAACCTTATACATTGGCCATTTGACTGGGGGTGGTAGGGAGAACTGATAATTGGCTTAATGCCACACAGTCTCCAGAGCTGCTGGGTGACTTCAGTAGTGAAGTGAGTGCCCTGATCCAACACTATGTCCCTGGGAAAGCCCATCCTGGAGAAGACTTGCATCAGAGCCTCAGCCACTATTTTTGCGTGTATGTGAGTCAGAGCCACAGCTTCTGGATGCAGAGTCACATAGTCTACTATCGTAAGGATGTACATTTGGTTTAGATTGGGGTCCTACAATATCTACCTTGGCTATCCGTCCGAACGGTTCCTCTATGATGAGTAAGGGCTGCAATTTGGCCTTATGACGGTCTCCCTGCTTTCCTACCCTTTGACATATGTTTGGCAATATTGCCTAACGTCTTTTGTCTAACGTCTTTGGAGATGCCAGGCCATAAGAAGGTGTGAGTGAGCCAATACCTAGTACGGTTGACCCCCAAGTGGCCAGACAGGGGATATCCTGCGCTATCTGGAGTAACTCTTTTCTATACTTCTTGGGAACTACTAGTTGTCGGGTAGGGATGGGTAGGGAACCGGCCGTGACTCTCTCTGAGTCCTAGTACACTAATCTCTCCCTCTAATCCTGCCTATGAAGTGGTCAATTTATCCCTATATACCTTCAGGGTAGGGTCAGTAAGGGTTTCTTGCCCAAATTCCCAGGGCAGGGGTGGAAAGGTTTGGGGAGATTTTTCTACCTGGACCTCAGAGTGCAAACGGTTCTTCCTGGTTTGAGCCTGGGACCTGGTGGTGACTGGGTAGGTCTCGTTGTTGGCCTGGGTTTTGCAAGACATCAGTGGGGAATCAATCAGCTCCGACCCTGCACCCCAATTCAGATGGACTCTCACAGTAGGTAGCTGGTGTTGGTAGTAGGTAGCTGGCTACGCGGATGGCTACTGAACCTCCGGTTCAGTCGGAGTCTGGGACCACGTGTTACTTGACCAAGTTGAGGGTGGCTCCCATGTCTCATAGACCTTGAGCGTTTTTTCTGTTCAGCTGCACAGACTGGTGATGGTGTTGCTGATTGTCAGTAGCAGCTTGCACCTGGTAATCTTCGTGCAGAGTACCCCATTGTTATTCAACCGATTCGGACCTGGGGGCACATGGGGCATCCTCTGTGTGGTAATAGTGGGCCGCTTCCCGCACTAGAGATGATGGTCCTAGTAGGATCCACAAAGCTTGGTTCCTTCCCTGGTTAGTCTCTCTGGTAGTGCCCAAATTGCTTGCACAGATGGCACTGTATTCCACTGTGTCCTAGGTATCGGGATGCTTGGGGGTTGGAGATGTGCCCTCCTCATTGTTGTGCTGGTGGCCAAGGGTTAGTGCTCAGAGGTCTGGGCATTACACTGAGGCTAGGCCGTTGCTGCCTGCAAGCGTCTTGGTATTCGTCGGCTTGGCGGGCAGCTACAGTTAGGGTGGTGGACTTCCAATCTCTTACCCACTCTTGCACTTCTGGATTGAGTCCATTGTTGAACTGTTCTAGCAGGACTTGCTGTGTGATCTCTTCTCCAGTGTTAGTTTGGCTTGCTTGGAAACAGGCTAGGGCTGCCCGCTGCATACGGCTGCCTATTCGATGTGGGAATTTCTCTCTTGCTTCTTTGTCTCCCTGAAGCATCTCCTGTAAGTTTTGGGTGTGATGACATATCTTGCCAATATCACCTACTTCACCTGAGCATAGTTCATGCTTTCTTCATCAGGCATGGCTCTGTAGGATTCTGCTGCTCTGCCCGAACGCTTACCAGCCAGGATGCACACCCAATCTGCTGGGAGTACTTGATACAATTGCTCAAAGTCCTATAGGAAGCAATTTCTTCTTCACTTTCCACAAGTTTTTTTAAAAGAATCATGGGGAACCTTTTGCTTTACCTCCAGTGCCTGGGTGGTAACTGGCAGTCTCTCTAGGGCGCGCTGTTCGGCTAGCGGAAGTTGCTTCTCCCGTTCTACCCGCGCTGTTAAGTATGCATCTACCTCTGCGAGGGCTGATGTGATGACCTCCCTTATTAAAGTACATTTTAATAACATAGGAACCCCACAAACGTTATATCACCAAATAACTTGGGTCTGAGCACCCACTTTGTTGAAATAGCACTCAGATCCCTTTTATGATTTAAGTACTCCTTTTCAAAAAAGTTTTGACCGCTCAGCCATGAGGTGATGCACTAAAACAATTACATGGAAAACAAGGCACTGACCAGTCATCTTTCGTGGGTTATCCCACGAACACTAACGAAGGCTCCCCCTGGCTATTAGGGAGTTCATGTCTACCAAACGTCACTCATAACTGTTCGGGAAGTCAGAGGGGCAGCAGTACTAGTTTCCTGGGTGTTCGTAGGGTTGTGTATAGTTCACGTTGATGACCATGTACTGCTGCCTGCGTTCGGAAGACAAAATGTCCGCCAGTTATCAGCGCACATGTGTTCGGTTATACGAATGGCGGCCACATAGGGGAAACACTTGCACTATGATTAATTTGCAGTTAACAGCCAGGGGTGGTCTGTGATTGTGAGGTTATAACAGTGGACCACACAAACTCAGTTCGGTACATGAACAGGAGTGTACGGACAGCCGAATCAAAGCGAAATGTTTTTTAGCTATGGCATATATTTCGCTACATACTTCACTTCACAGTGCTCTCTGCACTGAACCACCCTGTGGTACAGGACCTCTGCAGGGCTAACATCAGAGAGCTAACAGAAGCTCCATGCAGAAGATCATGACACTTTTAGAGACTTCCCTATTATGATCTATTGGATTGGCTGAGATCATTGTCACTGGTGATCTCAGCTGGGGTGGTATAAGGCGAGTAAAAAAAATTCTGAATTTTTAGAGGCATCAGGAATCTAAATAAGAAGGCAAATACTCTAACTCTTGAGTAGCTACTTTTCAAATCCTTTTCACTATCTTTTAATGCTCCTAGTGCTACTAGCTTTGTTGAGGATCCTTCTTGTCAAAAATATTGAGCCTGTGAGCCGATTCATGTTTTGTTTTTTTCAAATTACCTAAAGCTTACTTTACAATGAAAACATTACAATCCTCCTTTAGCAAATTTATTTGGAATCACGAACACCTGAGATTTGCAGTTACAATGCTACACAATCCACTACAAACTTGAGGCATTGACCTTCCAAATAAAGCTCAATACTATGCACCATCTATCATTGCAAGCATAGTGTCAGTACATTCACAACCAAACCCACCACAATGGGTTGCTATAGAAGAGCGCTGAGCAAGGGAGGCTAGATGGCAGATTCTGACATGGCATCCAAAACCCCAACTCCCATCTATAAAACACTCACTCCTGACAACATATCTATATATGTGGGATAAACACAGGCATCCTCTCTGCCACCGCTCTCCCATATCCTCACAACTCCCCTACAGATTACAGCAAAACTCATACCAGACTTTAACCATAAAGTGTGAGTGAGAGTGGGAACTCACTACTTATGATACCATGGCAACTTTAGTTGATTTGAAATAATGCCACTCCTTAGAACTCCTGTTCCTTAGAACTCCTTTGGAATATACTTGAATGTTAGTGTATGTTTTAAACACGATTAGGCCACATCTGCTATGGTAAATTGGACTTGTGCTAGAGATTCTTAAGCAAAGCTAGCACCATGACACAGATCTGGTGGGAATGCCAGAATATATCTAAATTTTGGACAGAGTTAGTACAGCATATTAAAAAATACAGCATATTAGTACAGCATATTAAAAAAAGAACAGTTGAAGATATACCTAATTAGCCTAAAGCTTTGCTTCTATTTATCTTTCCTGATTGACTAAGTAGGGTTACTTAATACATAACCTTCCACATTGTAGTGGCAACCCTGACACTAATAGCACGACAGTCGGGCACCCCAACAGTACCCTCCAACTTAGAACTTATTCAATTTATCTCGCTAAATGGAGCATATGAAAGTGAGGTCAGATCCTATACGATGACTAGTAGTTATTGGAGTACTGCTTAGGAGAAATGGTACGAAACAAAGTCTCATCTACACTAATTTCTTGTTTGCTAGTTCTCCCCTTGGATGGTATGAGGGTAGCCCATACTGCATTTTCTAAGAAGAGATGTAGACAATGTAGGGAGGCAAGGAGAACTGGGAGTAATCGCAGCAGGGAATTAGGTAACATTTGACTTCTCCTTACAGGTGCACTAACAGCTCTGTCTGCAAGAAACTGGTTGGATCTGTCACCAGTGTGCTGTGAGAGACAACAGACATAATATTGGTAAAGAATAAACCCCTTAAGGACTGAGCAAAATGTACATGTTTTGATCAAAATAAAACGTAAACAAAACTTGGAATTTGACTTTATGTATGTTCAACTGTAATTCACCTCTTTCATATTATGTGCACCCACACTTATTATATATCATTTTATTCAGGAGAAATACTGCTTTCATTTAACATCAAATATTTAGCTATGAAACATAATTTAATATGAATAAACTATAAAAAATAAATGAGAAATTAAGAAATTATTTTTTTTAGTTCTGCATGACATTTTAACTGTAAATGTCATAATACTGTTTACTTTTACTGCAATAAAATACACATATTTGTATTGAGCGATGTCTCATATGTAAAACTGTACCCCCTATGTACAGGTTTTATGGTGTTTTGGGAAGTTACAGGGTCAAATATAGCATGTTACATTTTTCATTTTTTTCACATTGAGATTCGCCAGATTGGTTACGTTGCCTTTGAGCGACTGTATGGTAGCCCAGGAATGAGAATTAACCCCATGATAGCATACCATTTGCAACAGTAGACAACCCAAGGTATTGCAAATGGGGTATGTCCAGTCTTTTTTAGTAGCCACTTGGTCACAAACACTGGACAAAGTTAGTGTTAATATTTGTTTGTGTGTGTAAAATGCAAAAAACTAATTTAAATGCCAATTTTGGCCAGTGTTTGTGACTGAGTGGCTACTAAAAAAGACTGGACATACCCCATTTGCAATACCTTTGATTGTCTACTTTTACAAATGGTATGCCATCATGGGGGTAATTCGCATTCCTGGGCTACCATATGTGTTTAAATTTTTTGTGGTTTTCACATAAATGTTTTATTTTACTGGGGAATATCAGACTGTGTGCATCCCACTATTGTACACCACAGATTTGTATTCTCTTACTGACCTTGAGTAAATCATGTTTATGGTGCAGTATGCTGAAGAACACTTGGTGCCCGGAGTGTCTCTTTAAATGTGGGTGGTGTTAAGTGGGATTTTGTTTACATGGTTTTCAGTCTAGTGCTGACAGATGGGGATATTTAAACCTTACACACCCAGAACCATGTCACAAGCACACTTGGACTAGTGTGCATTGTAACACTAATTATAACCCTATCTAACTATAACTCTGTCTGGCCCTAACCCTCTCTGCCCCATTTACCCTTAGCCAACACTAGCTAATCTGCACCCTAGTTTAACCATAATCAACATTAATCCTAGTTAATCCTAACCCTTCCACTCCTAATCAATATTAACCCTAATTAACCCTGACCCCTGATAACTATAATTAAATAGCCTATCATTTACTTACTAGCCAATCAATTACTGTTGATGGGCTGCCTTTCTTCTGAGATAACCAGCTAAATCCTAATGGCAGCTGATGCCAGTATGCATTTTAAATCTAACCATAAGGCTGCTGTGATTAGCTGTCACTCTGGTATGTGAGTGTCATTCTGGCTTTTACTAAACAGCCTCATGAGTGGGTTTATCGTGTAATTGCAATTACACTCAAGATCATGGGATGTACATTTATTAATGGAGAACCATGGCTGCCTCACAGAGATAGTCACTTGAGTAAATGGTTCTCCATATCATTTTTATGATACCTCACTATTGAAGCATCAATAAGCAGCCCGCTCTTGGTGATCATTATGGGAGCAAGTTTCTGAGCCCAGTCCTAGTTCCTCACCAAGTGCAATTGTGGTTGCCTGTGCCTGCAGTATGCCAGTAGAGATGTCCCGAACAGTTCGCCGGCGGACAGTTCCCGGCGAACATCGCATGTTCGCGTTCGCCACGGCGGGCGAACATATGCGATGTTCGGTCCGCCGCCTATTCCATATCATTGAGTTAACTTTGACAACCCCCCCACGCCGCGCGGGGGGGGGGGTTATCAAAGTTAACTCAATGATATGGGGGGGGGACCTACTGTCCTCCCCCCGGCCCCCACCCCTGAGCGGTGGGTGGGGGCCCTAAAAAAAACAATAGGGGGGGAACTTCTGTCCCCCCCCGGCCCCCACCCCTGAGTGGTGGGTGGGGGCCCTAAATACTAAGAAGGGGGGGACCTAATGTCCTCCCCCCTGGCCCCCACCCCTGAGCGGCGGGTGGGGGCCCTAAATACTAAAAAGGGGGGGGGACCTAAGGTCCTTCCCCCTGGCCCCCACCCCTGAGC
>OW240913.1:222852638-222983997 GCA_933207985.1 Pelobates cultripes
TGAAAATTGCCATTTTAACATTTAGCTATGCTCTTATCTACATTTTCATTGTTGGTGTTAAGACTAATGTTATAACAGCCATTAAACTTGTGTCACACTTAGAAATGATCATTATATGATTATTGTATCTTTTTTCAACTCTGCTGTAAGTGTTAAATCGTAAGCTCGGTTAAGCAGTGCCTTCTAAATCACTTGTCTATGTTAATATTTTATATATCAATTACTTTTTGGCCAATATCCTGTTATATAATTGTAAAGTGCCACAGAATATGTTGACACTAGATAAATGCTTTTAATAAAGATAAATAGACACTAAGACCTGCTAGTGGGTGTCATTGAGTTAGCAGAACAGGGAAAAGACAAGATAGACAGACAGACATTGATAAACAAATATATTTTTGGCTGCACTAAATGAAAAATAGAGAAATAGCAAATATGCCAAAATAGTTTCTTAAAAATTAAAAAAGGTATTTATAAAACATTTTGTATGCAATTGTAGTGTAGAGAGAAACATTACCTGAGCTTCTTCCTGAGGTTATAGCATAGGTTGCTGTAAAAACACACCATTTTTATGAATTAAAATTTTTTGCTTTAATTTCCTATGTATATTCAAATTGTTATTCATTTGAAAACAAATGAGAAAGCACACATTTATTGTAATTTTAATGTAATTCATGTTGCAGCTTATTATAATTTGCACAATTTTCTCATTTTCTTTTACTTTAGACTCTATTTCTATCTCTGCCCTAACACACAGTTTCCTTCCAAAATCACGATTTCTTCTCATCTCCTCACTTTTCCCAATAACTTTCAGCTGCATTTCGTCTTTTGAAGGTAACACTACATCAACACTCAGTTTCTCAAACTCTGTCTTTTTTTTCAAGTCACTTACCACTGTCAAATCCCTTCTTAGGTAAGGCACTTTATGTAATTTATATTTCTCCCTTTCAATACATACCTCTAATGTTTGTACACCTCCTTATCTTATCTGTGTCCACCTCTTTTGTCCATCTCAGGTAATCTTTTCAAAAGGAACTGATCGACAAAGTGATAATTGTTAACCTGTACTGTTTTAATTACACCTTCCATATGTGACTCTAACAACAGGGGCAGTGGCTCAATTTCTTTTTTTTGCTGAAGCCAAACTAATCTCCCATTTATGTATGATTTGATAACTTATCTAGTAACCTCCAGGCATTAGTGTCCTCCTCTTCTTTGGCATGGAATGATGGCTCATTGGCTGAGTGTGCTCATCTGAAGCTATCAACCAATTAGCAAAGCCATGTGGAGCTAACAGGCACACCTGGCTCCAGAAGAAGCTGTTCCTGCATATTGTGGATTCCACCTAAGTTGTCAAACCATTTATGCATTGGGGAGCATAGTTACATAGTTACATAGCTGAAAAGAGACTTGCGTCCATCAAGTTCAGCCTTCCTCACATTTGTTTTTTGCTGTTGATCCAAAAGAAGGCAAAAAAACCCAGTTTGAAGCACAATTTTGCAACAATCTAGGAAAAAAATTCCTTCTTGACCCCAGAATGGCAGTCAGATTTATCCTTGGATCAAACAGTTATTACCCTACATTGAAAGATTATATCCTTGAATATTCTGTTTTTGCAAGTATGCATCTAGTAGCTGTTTGAACATCTGTATGGACTCTAATAAAACCACTTCCTCAGGCAGATAATTCCACATCCTGATTGTTCTTACAGTAAAAAAACCTTTCCTTTGCCTTAGCATGATCATAAAGTGTTCAAAACTGGGCATCTACTGGGTTCTAGGAGGCACTGTCATTGTGCATCTCCAGAACCCCATCTACTTACTCTTTACTCTTCACTTGCCATGTCCCTACTCAATTTTATTGGTCTTTATTTTTTAAATGAATGTCAGTAGATAGAAGCAATCAACATACTGTATATGTAAGCCAATCTTTACTCTGTATTAAATATATGGAAGTTAGCTGTTGTTAACATGTTTCTACTAGGCAAGAGGTATGTGGTCATTTTTGAGTTTTAGTAGGAGTACGTAAACTGCAGTGACAGAGTTGGAAACCAATCATAAACCAGTCAATATATAAACTTAGCAGTTCCTATTATAATCTTTTAGAATGGCAAAAAAAACACCAGCTGCTATTTCCCTGTCGTTAATAGTTACATATTCGAGCCAAAAAACAGCCTCTAGCACAAATAGTAGCAACAAGAACTTTAGCCGATCAGTGAGGTAGGATAATTGCTATTTAGTATATTACCAAATTGGCAATATCCTTAATAGCAGTTTTGCAAGGGGAGACAGTGCTGTCAGCAGGGGTCAACAGAACAGCTGAGCCCACTGGTGTGATGGCCCTGTTTGCAGGTGCGACCCTGGTAGTTCCGCCACTGGCTGTCACGATTGAATTTAACTAGTCTATCCAAAATTTGATTTAAAGCTACTTTTGAAAGAAAGAAAAAAAAATTGTCAATAAATTTGTGTAAGCTGTCCTATATCGAAAAATATAACAACCCACTATAACCATTACAAAGACTGTAACTATATCACTGGTAAGGTAATTAAAAGAATACTTCAAGCAGCAGATTCACTACAATTTGTCATGGTGCTTGGAATATTCCATTAAGAAACATGCTCAAATATAGATTCATTACATACTTACAAGACAATATAACTCTTGGGCTTATTGTTGAAGCACCTGTATAGACACCTGGAATTGGAAAAAAAAAATAGAGACTTTATATTTTTAACTACTTTACGTTGATGTGAACTTTTACAAGCTATGGCTTAGATTTTCAAAATCATATATTAAAAATACACAAATCTTCACATATTCCATTCTTCATATATTCCTGCCTTGTCTGCAATTGAACCATGGGAAGTACACATAGAAATCATGTTTCCACAACTATACCATAATTCCCGGTTCGACATTCAAATGAGCTTTACCGTGCACTACTGCATATAACCTGATTAAAGATATACAATGTTTTAAAAAGCTTTTAAAAAAAATAAAGTTTGGGCTTTGAATCGTGGCATATATGCCACAGTACTGCGCTTTCAAAAAAGTCCACATTTAACATGAAATATTTAACCCTACATTACCCTAACACTTACTATTAACTCCTATATTGCCATAAAAAATTGTGTATTCACGGTAAAATAGTGGCACCTCTTGGTTGACAATGAACCTATAATCGTATCATTTTTATTATAGCTTCCCTTCCCTCAATGGCATTATTTTCTCATATTTTCAGAATACATGGTTCATCATGAGGGGACAGAAACAGCGAGATTCTGTCTCTCCAGTTGATCGCATGACATAATTGTCATTAGAGGAACAGAATTGATGACAGGATCAGGAGGACCTGGTGACAGCCAGTTGGATGTAACAAGGGTAATTTATATTGAAATCTTTTTGAAAACCCTTTTTGTAAAATAAAAATAATAAAAACAACAGTATACTAGTGATGTCGCGAACCGTTTGCGAACTTCCCGCGAACGGCTCACCACGGTTAGCTTCGGTCAGCTGACACATCCCGGCCAATCTCCAGCAGACCCTCCCACCTCCTGGACAGCATCCATGTTGAAGGCAGCGTTCGCGACATCACTACAGTATACATTCTTGACACAAAGCACGTCAGCATATCTTCTTACATTTAAAATTAAGAAAGCGGGACACTAATTTTAGGGGTGCGAGTTAGGGTGAAAATATGGACACTTGGTAAGTATGTGTCAGCTAAAGTGCTCTATGTGTTTGTAGTGTTCATTTAAGGTTATATTTAATGGTAATTCCTTCTCTTCAGTTTATTATGATGTCTTCAGTACTATTCCTAAGTCAGTCAGAACTCTTTTGAAAGTAGTCCAAGTTGGATCTCATTCAGTTTGGATGTTATTAATCAGTTTAGATGCTGCTTTGTCAGAATACTGTACATTCAGTGAACATCTTCAATAATTTGTTAAGGAATTGCAATGAACTAATATGAACTAAATGTGCATTTTGTCTCCTAGAATTATATTCTTAAACACATTTTTGCCACTATGATTTCCATAATTAATTTCTGTTACCTGTGTTTTGTTCAGGAGTAGCAGAGGTAGCTGAAAAAAAAACATTTACCCAACTGTAAAACAAAAGTATTTTTTTGCAAAGAAAACATGCAAATGTAACACAATGATTTTAATAGCCTTTCAATAGTTTAATTGAATATTAATACATACATTTAAGAACACATTCATATTCAAATAACGTTCAGATTCCTGGCTGAAATGCATGAGTAGTTGGTCATTTTATTATTTATATGGATCTGTTTACTTTTGTTACAAACTGCCAAAGTTATTCACCAAAGTGAGAATTGTTAGAAGTGCAAAGTGAATTCTTCCATTTCATATACTCTGGCTTTACATTTGGAATTTACTTTGAATTGTCACTTTAGTCAATAACCCTGTTAAAGGACCACTATAGTGCCAGGAAAACACTCTTTTTCCTGGCACTATAGTGCCCTGAGGGTGCCCCCACCCTTGGGGTCCCACTCCCGCCGGGCTCTGGGGGGAGGAAGGGATTAAACGTACCTCTTTCTCCAGCACCAGACGGGGAGCTCTCCTCCTCCTCTCCTCCCTCTTCTTCCGTCACTGTCTGAATGCGCATGCGCGGCAAGAGCCGCGCGCATTCAGCCAGTTCATAGGAAAGCATTCTCAATGCTTTCCTATGGACGCTGGTGTCTTCTCACTGTGATTTTCACAGTGAGAAGCGCGGAAGCGCCTCTAGCGGCTGTCAACGAGACAGCCACTAGAGGCTGGATTAACCCATAGGTAAACATAGCAGTTTCTCTGAAACTGCTATGTTTATAAAAAAAGGGTTAAACCTAGCTGGACCTGGCACCCAGACCACTTCATTAAGCTGAAGTGGTCTGGGGGCCTATAGTGGTCCTTTAAGATCTAAACAGCCAAACTGGAAACATTCTCTAAGTTAGCTTTCAACTCAGCTACTTGGTCCTTAAATTTGAAATTCACTTTGAATATCTGATAATTTGATAATTATCACTTTAGTGAATAACTCTGTGGGTGTTATTGATTTAATGGAGCATTGCAAAAAGTCAATGAAAAATGTCACAATGTTATTTACGAAAGTGAGAATTCAAGGTGGAATTCAAATTCAATTTCAAATTTAAGCCTAGGGCAGCTGAACTGAAGTGAATTCTCACTATATACAGAGTTATTTACTAAAGTTAGAAGTGAATTCAGATTTAAGGTAAAAGTAACCAAAATGGAATGCTTACAGTTATGCTCTCATTTCGGCTTCTTTGGCCTTAACCCCTTAAGGACTGAGCCAAATGTGCAAGTTTTGATCAAAATAAAACGTAAACAAAACTTGGAATTTGACTATATGACTGTTCAACCGTAATTCGCCTATATCATATTAAGTGCACCCACACTTATTATATATCATATATAATTATATATCATTTTATTCAGGAGAAATCGGGCTTTCATTTAACATCAAATATGAAACAAAATTTAAAATGAATAAAATATAAAGAAATGTGAGAAATTAAGAAATGTTATTTTTTTTATGTTTTTCTGCATGACATTTTAACTGTGATAATGTCATAATACGGTTTGCTTTTACTGCAATAAAATACACATATTTGTATTGAGCGATGTCTCACGTGTCAAACAGTACCCCCTATGTACAGGTTTTATGGTGTTTTGGGAAGTTACAGGGTCAAATATAGCATGTTAAATTATTCCTTTTTTTCACATTGAAATTCCCTAGATTGGTTACGTTGCCTTTGAGACCGTATGGTAACCTAGGAATGAGAATTACCCCCATGATGGCATACCATTTACAATAGTATTAGTACAATAGTATGTTCAGTCTTTTTTAGTAGCCACTTAGTCACAAACATTAACCTAAGTTAGCATTTATATTTGTTTTGTGTATGAAAAATGCAAAAAACTAATTTGAATGCCAATTTTGGCCAGTGTTTGGGACTAAGTGGCTACTAAAAAAGACTGGGCATACCCCATTTGCAATACCTTGCAATACCTTTTGCAAATGGTATGCCATCATGGGGGTAATTTTCATTCCTGGGTTACCATGCAGTCTCAAAGGCAAAGTAACCAATCTGGCGAATTTCAATGTGAAAAAACAAGCCTTATATTTGACTCTATAACTTTTGAAAACACCATAAAACATGCACATAAGGGGCACTGTTATACTCAGGAGACTTCGCTGAACACAAATATAAGTGTTTCAAAACCGTAAAACGAATCACTACAATTATATAGTCAGTGTGTCATTAATGTGTGAAAAATTAAAAACATTTCACTTTCACTGATGACATCATCGTTGTAATACATTTTACTGTTTTGAAACACTAATATTTGTGTTCAGCGAAGTCGTCCAAGTACAACAGTACCCCAGCATGTACAGGTTTCATGGTGTCTTGGAAAGTTACAGTGTTAAATACAGTGCTAGCAAATTAAATTCTCTGGACTTTCTGTCTGGGTTTTCAGGCAGGTCCCGCAAATTGTAATGTAGCCCCATGTAGCCAAAGCACAGCTAAGCGAAAAAGGGCCTTGACAGGGGTTAGGAGGCAGGAAGGAAGTATGGAGTTATGGGTAAGTAGGCTGGGCTATTTAAATAGGCAGCCATTTTAAGTGAGCTCACTTCTAATTTCCTACCTGACCAAGTTTGTGTGCACTTCTGTGTGTGCAGATTGGGTTAGGTAGGGCCTTTTTTCCTTCTTGTCATTTCTGCAGGGCCATGGACGAGGTGGAGAGGCTGCTGGAGGGGATCCGATCAGCGGCGCGAGGTCATGGAGCGGATTGGTTGCGGGCCCAACTCGGACCGGCCCTGGCGGGAATGGCGGCCCAGGAGGGCGAACAGGATCGTCCGGTGCGGGCCAGGAGGCCGCCGCAGAGGCTGAGCCCGGGCGTGGGGCCCGGTGAAGCTGGAGCCAGCGGGTGCATGGCGGCGGGAGGAGGCCGCAGCAGGCCTGGTAGCAGCGCGGTAGAGGCCCCGCCTCCCAGCGCGCTACCGGGGCCTTGGGGACATGCTGCGCGGCGGGCGGCTGCCCTTGACGGCGGCGGTCCGGCCCTCGGGTCAGAGGGGGCCGTGCCAGGAGCGGGGGCCGCGGCACCGGCTGGGCCCCCTGGAGTGATGGACCACGTGGGGCCGCGGCCCAGGAGGACGCCCAGGAGGTCAGCGGATGCAGCAGACGGGGCCGGAACCGTGAAGCCGTCCGGCAGGCCCCAGGACAGACAGGCAAGTGCAGGGTGCCCCGCCAGGCGCTCTCTTGGCGTGCTGGGTGCTGGGAAGGAGTTGCCTGGGTGTAGTGTAGACGGGGGGACGGGGGGTACTAGGCCGGCCACTCTAGGGTTTCAAGGGGAAAGGAGGGGGGTCGTTGGAGGTGCCCAGGGTAGTTCAGTGGTGCTGAAGAAGGGGCGGGTAGTGAGGGGGAAGAGGTCAGGGGCGCCTAAGGGATCCCTCACTGCAACGGGATTAGACAGGGGGTCTCCCTCTGGGATTAGGGGTGGGCCTGGGCCTGTGAGGCAGTCGGGGCCCCTGGGAGCAGGGGGGTTAGTTGATCAGGCAGTGGCTAGGCTGGATGCAGGGGGTGTTGGGGGCCGTGGAGCCCGTCCAGGTGGGGGTGGGTGGTTGGCCCGGGTGGACAGGCAGGTGCTGGGGTGCAGTGGCAGGAGGGGGGGTCTAGCTCGGGGTCTAGCAGCATTAGCCCATCCCCAGTTAGGGATCAGGTGGCTGGGGGAGCTAGGGGTAGGTCAAGACAGGACAGTTCCACCTCGGAGGGGTCGGACAGGAGCAGGGTCAGGGCCCCCAGGCATGGTCGGCGGGGGCGGACCGAACGCTGGGGTGGAAGGAGTCGTAGCCCACGGGGCGGGGCCGTCCAGGCCTCTGGAGCACGGACTACGGGTACCACGCGGCGGGAGGCTTTGGTGCAGAGCAGGTGCTCCCCTGGTCGGGGTGAGAGGGTGGCAGGGGATCGTTACACCCTACCCAGGACATCTTCTCCTCGTTACAGGTCTCGGAGCCGGTCATCTTCTGTGTTAGCTGGGCACCGGGTTGGCTCCCCGGTCGGCGAGGCGTTAACGGAGGTCGCTCCTCCTGGACGGATTACAGTGGACAATGCAGCCCCCAGCGCTCGGAGACCGGGGGGCTTGGCCGGTGAGTCCTCTGCATCGTTGCAATCCAGTACATTGATTCACACACTACAAACACTTCTCCACTCGCTGGGAGAGGGGGGTGACACGGGTGGCGGTGTAGGTCAAGTGTGGGCACAGGGGACAGGGGCCACGGGTGTTATCAACGCAGAACAGAGTTCGAGCGGGGATTCGGGAGCGGCTGGCAGCAGGGCGGACGCAGCGAGTGAGCGGGCGGAGTTGGCTGGTGGGGGGGTCCCTGATGCGGCCAGACAGCACGCATACGTGTCGTTCGCTGGTCCGCTCAGGGTGCACCTCAAACAGGAGGTGAAAGACAAGATCTGGAAGGGTGAATTCTGTGAAATCTTTTCCCTTCTCCCCTTAGAGGAGTTTATAGACCTCAAGGAGGAATATAAGAAAGACGAGAAAAAAGAGGAGGAGGAGAAAAAGAAGCGGTATCGTAAGATACCGAAATCTTTTGGCAACTGGCTGAGGGCGTTCTGCGTCCTGGCCAGTGTCCTAGGTGAGAAATCGCCGGGATTGTGCTCCTCCCTGTTTTGCTATTTAGACGGAATTTGGGAGGCATACCGCACCTACGGCGGGCTGGCGTGGTGGCGGTATGATGAGCAGTTCCGGCAGCGCTTGGCGGCCAATCCGGGTATGAGATGGGACCAAATGGACCTGCCCCTCTGGATGAAATTGATGATGGCACAGAAGGCGCTGCCCTTTCAGCACACGGCCTGCGCAAAGGGGCAGTCCGCCTCGTCGGCCGCCTTGCAAAAGAGCTTATGCTGGCTCTTCAACGAAGGCCAGTGCAAATGGGGGAACACCTGTCGTTTTAAGCACGAGTGCTCCAGCTGCGGGGGCACACACGGGCTTAACCGATGCTTCAAAAAGGGGAAGTCAGGAAATACCGGAGTCGCGGCTACGGTTGGGGGGGAGGAGGGGTCTCCTCTGCCCCGGGGCTTAACCCCGGTGAGGCTAGACGCGATGGAGCCATGGCTAAGCCGCTACGGTAACAGGGCGGATGCCGAGTTGCTACGGGCGGGCTTTGGGCAAGGGTTTTTTTTATCCCGTTCCGGGGCAGGGGGGGATCTGGGGTGCGGCGCAACCTCGAGTCGGTGGCGGAGTTCCCGGGGGTGGTGCGGGAGAAATTGTAAAAGGAAGTCTTATTGGGTAGGATGGCGGGCCCGTTCTCGGCACCGCCGTTGGAAGGCCTTAGGATTTCCCCGCTCGGGGTGGTACCCAAGAAAGAGCCTACCCCAAGGGAGCGTCGGTGAATGATGATATTGACAAAGAGTTGTGCTCGGTCTCATATGCATCATTCAACCGGGCGGTCGAGCTGGTTAAGAAGGCCGGGCGTGGGGCACTGATGGCAAAGGTGGACATTGAGGCAGCATTTCGGCTGCTTCCGGTCCACCCGGCATGTCACCACCTGCTGGGGTGTTTCTTTGAAGGGGCATACTTTGTGGACTTGTGTCTCCCCATGGGCTGTTCCATCTCATGCTCGTACTTTGAGAAGTTCAGCACTTTCCTTGAATGGGTGGTACGGGCGGAGGCAGGGAATGGATCGGTGGTGCATTATTTGGACGACTTCTTCTGCGTGGGGCCGGCAAGCACTCCTGCTTGCCGGAGTTTGCTTCGGACTATTGAGTGGGTCGCGGGGTGCTTCGGGGTCCCACTGGCAGCGGATAAAACGGAAGGCCCGGCAGTGTGCCTTAGTTTCCTGGGGCTGGAGATTGACTCGGTACGGGGCGAATGTCGGCTGCCGCCGGCGAAGCTGCAAGGGCTAAAAGGGTCGGTGGCAGCAGTAGCGCAGGCGAGGAAAGTCACCCTGCGGCAGCTGCAGTCATTGATCGGGATGTTGAATTTCGCTTGCCGGGTAATCCCGATGGGTAGGGTTTTTAGCCGCAGCCTGTCGGCAGCTACGGCGGGGGTGCGATCCCCACGTCATTTCATCCGGGTATCGTCCGCCATGAGGGCCGACCTTGTCGTGTGGGATACCTTCTTCCGGGACTTTAATGGAACAGTGTTTTTTTGGCAGGAAGGGGTGTCGGTGACAGAACTGGAGCTATTCACTGACGCGTCAGGTAGTGTGGGCTTCGGGGCGTACTTTGGTGGGAAATGGTGCACGGAGAGGTGGCCGCTGGCATGGGGGCCGAGCGCCCTTATGCGGAACCTGGCCTTCCTGGAATTGTTCCCGCTGGTGGTTGCAATGGCTCTATGGGGGGAAGGGCTGCGGGACCGGAAGGTGGTCTTTTTCTCTGACAATATGGCGGTAGTGCACGCAGTGAATAATCAGTCGGCGGCGTCGAAACCGGTGGTCCGGTTGCTGCGGCACTTCGTCCTTATGTGCATGTCCCGCAATGTTGTCTTTCGCGTGCGCCATGTGCCCGGGTACTTGAACGAAGTGGCTGACGCTCTCTTTCGTTTTCAGTGGTCCCGATTCCGGACGGTGGCACCGGAGGCGCAGGAAACGGGCCACGCGTGCCCGGACGAAATTTGGCAGCTGGGAGCGTCCTGCTTGGGGGACTTGTGAAGGCTTCTCTGGCACCGGCCACATGGGCCGCTTACAGTAAGGTGTGGGGTTCGTGGGAACGGTCTTGGGCTGGGCCGGATTGCGTGCCGGAAGGGGAATCGCTCCGGGACGCGTTTCTGTGGTACACCTGTCAGTTGCTGGCAAAAGGGGCCTCCCCGACAGTGGTTGACAGGTCCATGGCGGCGATGGCTTTCTGGTTTAAGCTGCACGGGAAGGAAGACGTTACCAAGTCCTTCCTCATCAGGCAGGCGCTTAAGGGTTATCGGAAGGGGCGCAGGTTTCCAGACACTAGGCGCCCGGTGTCGGTGCGGGTGTTGGGGGATCTGGTTAGTGGGCTGCCTGGAATTTGCTTTGATGAGTTTGAGGTGTCCCTGTTTCAGACAGCGTTTCTGTTGGCTTTCTTCGGGGCTTTCTGGATTAGCGAATTGGTGAGTGCCAATCGGGTAGTGGCCGGGGGCCTACAGGTCTCCGGGGTTCGGCTGCAAGGGGGGAAATTGGTGGTTCACCTGGCCGAATCTAAGACGGATTCACGGGGGGTGGGCCGTGATGTGACACTTCAGGCCCTGCCGGGCTCTGTTCTGTGCCCGGTAGCCTCAGTGGCAGAGTATTTGGTCCGGAGGCCGAAGGTTGGGGGATCCCTCCTGGTGCACGCAGACGGGTCTTCCCTCTCCCGATTTCAATTTATTATGGTTTTTCGGTGGGGCCTGGAAAAAATGGGGTTACGGGTGGATAGCTTTGGTACACATTCCTTTCGCATCGGGGCGGCCACGGAAGCCGCAAGGTTGGGTCTGGGGGATGACATAGTTAAACGAATTGGAAGATGGGAGTCAGTACGGTTCCGGTCGTACGTGCGGTTGGGATTGTTAGAATGATATGTCGGGCCTTTTTTCGGGGGTTCCCGGAGGGCAATAGGGGGGTGTTGTTACAATCTGTGTTTTCTCTCTTCCCCAGGCTATGTTGCATGGATCGTGGGCCATTCCTTTGTTTTCTGGGCCGAAAGGAGAGCCGCAGCTCGAGCTCAGGGCCAGCAGCTGGGCTTTTCAAGGGACCAGTTGGTGGTGCAATGGTTCGGGTATAGGGGTTTTTGCTGGGGGGGAAGTTTGCCGGGAAGTGTTCCAGATGGTGGCAGGCGGGCGGAGGCCGGACCTGCTGGTGCTACATGCGGGGGGCAATGACTTGGGCCTAACACCGCAGCGGAGGTTGGTGAAGTGGATGAAGCAGGACCTCAACAAATTGAGGGACCTGCTTCCGGGAGTAATGTTAGTATGGTCAGAGATTATCCCGAGGAGGCTGTGGCGGCACGCAAGGGACCCGGTGGCCATCGACAAGTGTAGAAAGAAGGTGAACAGCTTGATGGCAAGCTTCGTAAGGAAGTTGGGGGGGTGGTAGTGTGGCACAGCGAGTTTGAACGCGGGTTGTCGGGGTACTACCGCTCAGATGGCGTTCATCTTTCGGCAGTGGGATGGGACCTGCTGAACCTGGGTTGGCAAGACGGAATAACCAAGGCTCTATTTCTTCGGGGTGGCGGAGCTCAGACGGCTTAAGGGGTCAAGGTCTGAGCTTGTGGCGGGATAGGGAGCTGAAGCAGAAGGAATAGGCTCCCTAGGATGAACGTGACAGATATGGAAAACTGTGGTCATTGGTGGTTGGTAGGTTTCGAGTCCTGTCGGTGGCTCAGAACCTGGTGGGGTAGGGGTATCCGGGTATACCCCTGCCATGGTTAAATTTATGTTGGCACTTTAAGTTGGTATGTTGGAATAATGTTGGTATATGTTATATATATGTGGTTTTTTATATTCGGGTGATTGCCTTTTATATTAACAGAAGGAATCGGATGTGAGGGCGGAGTATGGGGGGCAATGACCCATGTTTATTTGTTAAATTATTACTATTATTATGTTATGTTGAATATATGGTTATTATTATTCAGATTGTTTAATAAAGCTGTGGACAAATTTTCCCATATACCCGAGTGTCAGTGCATTATTGGGTTAGGTATGTGGGAGGGTTGTCCTGGAGTCCGACTGCCCATATGGCGACTATACACCGGTCATGAAGAAAATGACTTAATTATGTAAAAATATTACATACACACACATTTATACATATATAGTGATATATACATACATATATATATATATATTTATATATATATATATATATATATATATATATATAAAATTTTGAATTTTGTTCTAAGTGTATTTTGAGATATTCAGTATTTCTGCTTCAGTTGTCTAATCTTATGTTTGTGTTTTGGGGATAAACTTTGCATTTGTGAAATATATTATACTGGAATGTAATAGTATATTTTAATTACCTAGAGTTCCTGTTGGCATGCGATAGAAATCTATATAGGAGAAAAAAATAAAAGGAAACAATTAATTAATTTGAAATGTACAGCTAAATACTAAACTTTGCTGCATGGTACATCTCACTCAACGAGAGCATGTTTAAAGAATTGTGTAAGCCGTTGTGAGATTGGCACGACCTTGGATACAATATAAGTAAATCTACTTTCTTTTAGTGTTATAGTAGGGGGAGGGGCTACAGCTAAAAAGGAAAAAAAGGACCTAGAAACAAGCAAAAAAAAGTAATTGCCAGTATTGTTCCTTCATACCTCTCCATAGATCAAGGTACATTTAGCTGTGCAATATATATTTTTCTCTCTTCTGGTGTCTCCAGAGTTTTGTATTTTTTTCTCTCTATGTTTTATCCAACTTATTTCACAGAATAAGGATGCATGCATGTTCTTTTAATGGAAACACATATCATACGCTTTTCTTTTTACGTTTTGTTAAAATTACTATTCTAGTAATGTGAATGTATATGCTTACTTAATTTAATAGTAATATGTTGCCATCTTGAATGTGTAGAGAACTTAAATGTTACCTTTGTTAAGTCCAGCAGGTGGAGCGAAGGATCCTGTGTGAAACAAAATAGTACTTGTATTAAATAGCAGGTTTAGAGTTTGGTGATTTTTAACTAGAAAACCATTATGGACATATACAATACATGATGTATATTTTAATGTATACAAAATTGGCAGTAGTTCAAAATGTTTAATAAATGTAATGTTTAGAAAAGTTAAAGGGCACAAAGTATTTTTCAATAATGTCACAGAACATTTCCGAACTGACTAGTTAGCAATTTGCAGAAACATCTAATTATTTTTTATAGACTTGTGTTTTTAGTTTTGCCTGAATTGCAATTCATCTTAATTTTGCCAGATTGGTGGATCATCTGAATTCTGTATCTCAGAAGCACCATACGAACGTTTAACTGTGCAAAATACTCTCATTAAAAAGCATGTTCGTTCGCTTCCTGATTTGGGGTTCCATTTTTATTGTCAAAAAAAGAAGCAAATTACTGGTGCCAAAAATAGGAGGACAGGACAGCGAAGAAGCTATTTATTTATTTTTTTGGAGGGGAGATGCAGAGGAGGTCAAATAAGCAGCTTCGTATGCCATGATTGACAAGAGATCAACCCAATGATGTGGGGTCTATCTCCTGTAGGCTCAATAGGTAGATAAATATAATTGATGGATAGGGGACAGCCACCTCTTGGTTAATCACAGACCAAGTTACAAGTAGTGACCAATAAAATGGAAAAAGAGGAACAGTTCGAAAAAAATCTATATTTTAAAGCAGGCTCATTCCAGACATTTTTACTGCATTGAGGGAGACAGACCAGTATACAGGAGTTGCCTGGTTTTACTCTTGCTGTGCCTGTGTGGGAATGAGAGATAGCCTATGTCATTGGTCAGCATGTGAGACTGGTTAGGTTTATATCAATATGTATCTAAATAGTGACCTCCAGTGGCACTTACACTAACTTTGAGTGGTAGATAGATATCCTGATTAATAGATCCTACTGTGAGACTAGTGGTTAGCTTATTGTTGTGTCCAGCGATTGCAGGTGGCACAGTGCTACTTACTGCAATTTGAGCTGGGGATAGATAAAGCCTGTTTGTTTATCTGATCCTAGTTTGAGGTTACTGATTAGGTTACTAATGTACCAATCCAAAGCATACCTCCCTAGTGTCCCTCCGAAAGCCCTACAGCTAATGCCCATCTATATTGTGGGTGTGTCTGAGCGTATAACAGAAGTCGACAGCAATAAAACTCAGAGTAACATGTATTTAAACATGTCAATAAATCTGTTTAGAAATTAGTCTGTGTAAATAAAATAAATTATATTTAGTTGCAAACATTTTTATTAGTAAGTCACCTAAAATTCCTTAAAACAGCCTTATACCTGGCCAAACCCCCACACACATCCCTAAATTTACTGTGCCTCTTTGTTCATTTAAAATGTTGGAAGATATGCCACTGCTATTTAAACAGTGCCAATTACACCATCTTTGATTTGGAGATCGATACAGTCTGTTTAATTATATAAATGATTTTAGTGAGACCGGTGGTTAGGTTATGGCTGTGCTTAGCCACTGCCAGTGCCAAATACACCAACTTTGAATCATTGATTTATTATTTATAAGTTCTGTTGTTGCTTCCGTTGCAGCTGCTTGCACCACAGCCAATTGAAGTTTTGTACCTTTGTCTAGTTTTTTTAGTACTTTCAGAGACATTTTTTACTGAAGAGTTAGAGAAGAGTGCTGAAGTAGTTTACCCAATGCCTGGTCTTGGTGGTGGTGGAGGTGATAAATCTGGTGATTATATTGGTATTTCCCCTACCACAGCAGACAGAGCACTTTTATAACTGGCCCAGCAACTACTCAAATATTGCCCAGAGAAATTACAAGAGGGAGTCTGCAGAGGAGAGGCAGCAACCCAGTATTTTCTCTTGCAGCTAGTTTGAACTCACCTTCTCACTTCAAATCTTCTTCACCTTCTCAAGGCCCATCTATAACGGCTTTTAAATCCGCTCATCCAATGGAGACAACCAGATACAGATTAGATTAGACTCAGATTAGAGTGGTCTTTTATTGTGGCCAGCCTAAGGAACACCTTTGCATTAATCATACTGTCTAATCAGAATCTTGATATGCCACACCTGTGAGGTGGATGGATTATCTTGGCAAAGGAGAAGTGCTCACTAACACAGATTTAGACAGATTTGTGAATATTTAAGAGAAATAGACCTTTTGTGTACATAGAAAAAAAGTCTTAGATCTTTTAGTTCAGCTAATGAAAAATACTTACTGGTATTGTTCAATTTTATTATGTTGAGTCTATACCATGGCCTATGATATCTACTTATATACTATTGAATCTTGAATACATGTATGCTCAGCTTGTTTCTATACCTACAAAAATGTGCAGTACATCAAAGCACCATGTGACTATTTATTCTCATTATCTGTACTTTTATGTACTCATTGTCACTGTTGTGGCATTAATTGCTAGATTGTATCTTCTTGCACAACACAATAAAGAACTAAAAAAAATAATTAAAAAAAAAAACCCTGGCACGAGTATCAAATGATCCAGACAAAATTTTACTTTTGAATTTACTAAACATTTTTACTGTCCTAATGCCTAGTATTTCATTACATCAAGGGTGATACAATGTTTACTATTAAGCCGTAAGATAGTAAAATCTATTACTCGGATATGGCATTGGTTTAAATTCAACAGAAAGTCACCATTTGGAAAATAGTTATTTGAATATCGTAGAAACATAGAATGTGACAGGAGATTAGAACCATTCAGGCCATCTAGTCTGCCCAATTTTCTAAATACTTTCATTAGTCCCTGGCCTTATCATGTATCTAAGATAGCCTTATGCCTATCCACGCATGCTTGAACTCCTTCACTATGTAAACCTCTACCACTTCAGCTGGAAGGCTATTAAATGCCCTCTCAGTAAAGTAATACTTCCTGATATTATTTTTAAACCTTTGCCCCTCTAATTTAAGAGTGTGTCCTCTTGTTGTGGTAGTTTTTCTTTTAAATATAGTCTCCTCCTTTACTGTGTTGATTCCCTTTATGTATTTAAATGTTTCTATCATATCCCCCCTGTCTCGTCTTTCCTCCAAGAAATACATGTTAAGGTCCTTTAACCTTTCCTTGTAAGTTTTATCCTGTAATCCTCTAAACTCTCAGCCTCCGGTACTGCATGCAATACTCCAAGTGAGGTTTCACCAGTGTTCTGTACAATGGCATGAGCACTTCTCTCTTTCTACTGCCAATACCTCTCCCTTTACAACCAAACATTCTGCTAGAATTCCCTGCTACTATATTAAATTGTCTGCTTACCCTTAAGTCATCAGAAATCAGGGCTCCATCAGGGGGTGACAGCCATGATGGTTGTCACGGACCCAGTGGCCCTGGGAGGTGCAGCCACCTAGGCCCCATGTGTAGCGACAGACCAGCTGCCGATGCACCTGCACCGGGGCCCGCCCTGTATGTTATGTTTTTGTAAGTATTTATCGAATTGCTGTTTAAACATCTGTATGTGTGACCTCGTGTCCTATGCATAGCCCTGTTTATGAATAGATTTCCAGATAATGGTTTGTACTGGCCCTGAATACATTTGTACAATGTTATCATATCCCCTCTGAGGGGCAGTTTTGCCAAACTAAAGAGATTTACATTTTTTAATAATTTTTTAACCTTTCTTCGTAACTAAAGTGCTCCATTCCTTTTATCAATTTTGAAGCTCGTATCTGCACTTTTTCTAGTGCCATGATATCTTTCTTTAGAACAGGTGTCTAAAATTGCACAGCATATTCAAGGTGTGGTTTTACCAGCTTATTTATAAAGAGGCAAAATTATATTTTCATCCCGAGAATGTATGCTCCTCTTTATACATGACAGAACCTTACTGGCCTTACTGCAGATTGACATTGCATATTGCTGCCTAATTTGTCTATAACAATTCCCAAATATTTCTCATGTGTGGTTATCCCTAATTCATTACCATGTAGGATGTAAGTTGCTTCTGTGTATTTGCATGTGTGTCAGTGTATGATATAGAGAATATATATATATATATATATATATATATACATACATACATACACACATCTTCCCCACTGTCACTCATTCAGTCGAGAGGATGCTCTCCTTCAGAAGTGAGGGTTTCTCAAGAATTGACTTGTGGTTTGGCCGGAGAAATCCTTCGAGTAAGGACCTCCAAGGGGTCAGAAACTGCAGTCAGAAACCACTGTATTAAAATTTGTTATTTGTTTTGTTGTTGTTTTCTGTAAGAATAGGGAACCTTAAATCTGGCAAAAAAAATAGATCAATCCAGAGGAAAGAGATATATTTATTTATAACTATATAATGTTTAATTTAGGGGCGTGGCCCATAAATGGAACAAAAATCCTTTAAATACTATTTCAATTCGAGAGATTTCATGCAAAATTCTACCTAACAGCTTATGAATCATGCAAACACACAAGAGAACTCATAAACAGATTAATTTGTTCAATTTCGTGGAAAAACTACTTTGCCACAAACGTCTAAGATGGCACCTGGAAGTTTGCAAAAGTCGCAAATGGCCACGTCATTAAAAGACTTAAAATACAGAACAGACGTTCTATCGGAGCGAAGGTCCCGAACGCAGGACCCTGTGAGGTCCTCCATGGAACCAATTGTTAATTTTGTGGCTCCATGGAGCTCTAGCACGTCAGCAGTACAGACCACTTGAGTGCGTCTATTGCGGGTTATCCCAAAGAAATCAGGATTGCACAAAGGCAGTCCCCACTGTGTCTATAAAGGTGGAAATTACTGAACACAATGTCCACAAACTCAACTACACAAAATGTGGTGTGTGAGCCTTTCACATCAGGGAAACATTGATTCTAATGTATCTACTTTCCCGAACACCCAGGGATTGCAAAGAAGGGCAATACTTCTGCACACCAGTGTTGCAAAGAGCAACACGAAGCGGTGAAATAGAGGTACTGCAAGCTACACATAAAAAAACCACCAAAAAACTGAAGAAATTATTTCTGATGGATAATTATTCGCTCAAAAGGATATCTTCTCACAGCTTTGAATGGAACAATTATATACCTCCCTGAAAAATTCTCTACATGCAGATCTAATGCAAGAATTGGATTGTACTAAGAAGAAAGCTGATTTACTGGAATCTAGAGTGCTAAAACCTGAAAAAAATGAGACTCACTTAGTGGAGATAAGTCAGCTGAAACAAGCAATTAATTCAATCGGTCCACATGTAGAAGCACTTACAAATATAAATACAGAACTGGAAGATCACAGCAGATTGCAAAATATTTGTATAAGGGGAATCACAGAGGAAATTTCATCCAAGGCACTTCTTGATCACGTTTCTAGTCTGGTTAATGAACCTTTACCATTAGCCTCGAAACTAGAGTTATCTTTTGAAAGATGCCATGTGTTACACAAACCAGAATCAGTTTCTCCAACACCGTCCATGGATACCCTTGTGAGATTCAACTTTGCTTATATCAAATACAAGTTTCTGTCTCAACTCAGACAAAAAGTTTGTGAAGAAATGGATTGTCTCAGATGGACTTAAGTCACAGCCGCAAAGAAAAGAAAAATAATTAACATCCTTTTAATATATTTTTGAATGTTACTGTTGAATAATGCTTGATAACTTTATTCATTTATCCGTTACTGATTATTACTATAAATATACATGAAATGTATTTTCTAGTTGTTAATAACTTATGGAAGTACTCTTTAACCTGATAAAGAATGCAATGTAGATTAATAATTTCTGAGTATCATTATGATTTTTATATATACTTTGGTTTCATTCTGATCATTTTCGTATATTTGTATCCCTATGTCCCCCAACCAACATTTCAGATGTTTAAACTACAATTGGATAAATACTTGCAAAAACATAACATACAGGGATATAATTTGTAATTAGTGGGGTAATAACTGCTTGATCAAATGAGATATCTGACTGCTATTTTGGGGTCAAGAATGAATTTTTTCCCAGTTTGTTGCAAAATTATAAGTGCTTCATACTAGGTTTTTTTGCCTTCTTTTGGATCAACAGCAAAAACATATGTGAGGAAGACTGAACGTGGATACAAGTCTCTTTTTCAGCTATGTAACTATGTAACCGTCAGGCCTGTACAATTTTTAGGATTAAGGGACGTTAAGATTTTTTAAAATTTTGTCCCTTTCACCTACAGCCTTTTTTTTGGAAACATTTTTCTTTGCCTTACCCTTATTTTTGAAAAAAATGTCCCCATCTTCTGGTAGCCCTCTTCCATATCCAATAGTGCATTACTTTTCTTTTTAGATATTACAGTTTAGCTATAACAGGACTAAATACTGATAAATCTATTGTATGTTGTATACTCCTACCATTGTTATCTAGATAATGCTATGTATATTAATATGGAGTGAAAATAAATATCTAATTATTTCATTGTTTTTTAACTGTCATTATATTTGTGTGGCCCTTAATGTTGTTTCCCCTTTTCCCCTTGTTATACTCAAATTAAATAAAATAAAAACTTTTCAATAAAAATTATTTGAAAATAATATCAAATTTACTCGAATCCTTGAATATACAAGCACATTAAGAGGGGAAGTGAAATATAAAAAAACTGTTGCTTGTCTCAAAATAGACATATCCTCCATCTGCTTTGAGCAAATTAAGTTTTTTTTTAAACCCAAATGAAAACCACAAAAAAAAAACATTTATACATTTTTTTTTTATTGAGGTATAAAATAAATAGTTTGCAAAAGTTCTCTTCTGTGATACTTTTGCAAACATCCCCTTCTTCCCCACCTTAGACTTTTCTGTGGCTATCCAACAACAGGCTTCTCAATTTAGATCAAGAGGGAAATATATATATTGTGATGTTGTATAGCAATTAGCACAGTCCTCTAGGGTACAAACATGCACAGTCTTTTGTTTTAATAGAAGTTCAGTCACTTTATTTGGAAATCCACACAGGAGGCAGCATCAGGAACAACACCAAAGAAATAATAATGTAACAGAAATCCCTGCAAACAAAATCCTAGCTCGTCTGAGCGTTTACTAACATTCAGTTTCCCTCTCTAGCAAGAAATAAACAAAATACCGGTTTCACCAACCTTGTTTATAGAAACTCTCTGCACTCCAGTGCTCAGTCACCTTGACTACTCTACTTCTGCACACCAGTGTTCCAAGCCAGCCTGCTGCTTCTAACCGCCAATGCAGAAACCAACCATCTCTCTTACCTGCCTAGCAGGGAGGGGTTTATTCTCACTGCTGCAGCTGATTAATTGCAGCTGAGCAACGGGTTGGATGCAACCTGCATTCCTGGCCTGGACTTTGTCTCCCAGTTGCTTGTAAACTGAGGAGTGGAGCACCGGCCTGCTCTACTATGCAAAAGCCCCACCCCAGAGGGGCCCATCTCTAAACATTATTTTATCTTGCATACCACACATACTCCCCATGGGGGTTAAATGGCATATGCTTCTCCAGACATCTGGGAGAAATGGGGGGGCGTGGCTTCACTGCCGACCTGTATGGCCACATGATCTGAGAGCACCCGCTCTCCCGCTGTTAATCCAGCACATTTCTGAAGCATCCAACAATTAAAACTGGCACAAACCACAGGAAAATGTCTACTGCCATGAATTACCCGCAATCTGCACATAAGAAAGGGAAAGAGGGCAGAGATTCCACGCAAACGGTGGCTGACCTGTTCGCAGCCTCGCGCTCACATCAGGTCGCACAAGATGGCCGCTGTCAAAGCCCCATTCCCCAGCCTCCATGGCGGGCAGTGACACACAGGAGGGGACGCAAGGAGAGGCAACACAAATACTAACAAAACTACTAGAAGTCAGAAATTACCTGGCGGAGGAAATAGCACGAAGTTCCAGAGAAGTGAAGGCTGAAATTCAGGCCCTCGGACAACATACAGCCAACTTGGAAAACTGGGTTGAGACTATAGTACAGACCCATAACGCCAACGTGGCCCACTCCAATGATATGGGCAAACAACAAAGAGATCTTGAACTGTGCGTCGAAGATCTGGCTAATAGTTCCAGGCGCAATAATCTCCGGATATGGGGCCTCCCAGAAATACCTAACGAGGGCCTCCTGGTAGAAAAACTACAACACTACTTTAAACACCTGCTGCCAGAGATCCCGGAAAACAAGTGGGTGATTGACTGGGCACATCATGCACTATGTGCCCGCGGAGCAGAGGGCTCTGTACCTATCATGAGGTTCAAGTTTTTTCAACCAGTCCTGCAATACAGCAGAAACCATGAGCTAACCTACCAAACTGCTACAATTGCTGCCTATCAGGACATCGCCCCATCCACAATGCAGAGGCGCACAGACTGGAAGCCTCTTTACGCTGCTGCAACAGAAGAACATCCAGTACTCCTGGGGGCACCCGTTTAAGCTAATTTCCTTCCACAATGGAAGAACCGCCACCCTCCAGCATGACGGAGATCCAACACAATTCCTTTCTATGATGGGCATAGAAGCACCCGCAGACCTGCCTGTCCTCGAATCGACCAGAGCTGACCTTCCCTCCCTCCCGAGAGATTGGCACACAGTGCAGGGCACGGCACAACGCCACACCTGACTTGCACTGCCAGGGTGCCCGGACTTCCACACACCATCTGGACTGTCTGATACATCCGAGACCGTGCTCAGATAATGGGGGGAGAGGTGTGGGCTGAGAAATGGCAGGGTAATGGAAGGGTGAAGCAACACTAATTAATGGAGGGACGGGGTAGGGGAGGGAACGTGGAGCACCCACTGCACCCACCACACGGGTCCTTACAGAGGCTCCAAGCCACACAGTTTGAAAGGCATTGGGGTCTGGGCCCATGTAGTAGCCCCTGCACCCCCACCCTATTAGGCCCCAGCCACAACCTCAACCTCCTGGGATTACCCCCGCTCCAACATTCACATCCGGCGCTTTGCATTCCCGCCTACCCCTGCAGCCGCTCATCCCCAGGGCATGCTGCACTGGACCAATGGCTCGAGCCAAAATACTGCTGACCCACATTATTCCCGAACCATCACAACAAACAAGAGGGTCCTCACACTCCCACCCATACTGACACGACGCCATGACTTCACCCCTCGCGTACTAGGCCACACCGTGGCAACTGACTGCATCCCTTACCACCCGTGAGGGTATTGGGCTTATACATTGGGCATGGTTACTATCTACCCATCCATTTTTTTACCAGTATGCCCTGTAAAGGGGGCCCTACACAACCAATACAGTCAGGGGATTCCAGGCAGGTAAACTGCCCAGCCCGGGTACCGGCTTTGTCTTTCTGGGCCCCCTCAACTGTAGCCCGGGCCCTGAAATACCCCTGAAACACATACTGGGTAGCAGTGACACACCTAACACTGCCAAGGGGACCGTCTCCACTAGCACCCATAAACCACCAATGCAACCACTGGATAAGTACACAGCTGGTGGATTGAAGCGGGGAATTGCCACTCCTTACTGAGGAGGGCTCCAACCCCCACATTATTTTGGCAGTTTATAAGACCAGAAAATATTGTACCAACATGTGATTCACAGATATGTTTGATATTGTTCCTTGTGTTATGGCTAATTTTTCTTTTAGGTTCAAACTGGCGATTCAGAGGTTTATGGTACAGTACGCATCCCACAATGCTCCCTTCTAGACGAACTGCCCCACAGCGGGAATCAAGACAGAAGCTATTGTGACCTCAGGTTCATAGCAGACTACTACTCCACAGTCACGACCCTTAAGATAGTATCATTAAACGTCAAAGGTCTCAACACACCCAACAAACGCAGACTGCTGCTCAGGGACCTGAAAACCAAGGGAGCAGACATAGCACTTCAACAAGAGACACACCTCCCCAGGTCAGCATCCACCTCACTGAGGGACAGGAATTACACTATTTTACACAAAGCGAGACACAGCAGGTAGCAGTACTCATCCACAAAACGTTGCCCCTTCACAATCACCATGACCCAATCAGAGCCAGAGGGACATTATATTCTGGTGGTGGGAACCCTCTATAACATAAAACTTATCATTATAAACGTCTACGCCCCCAATGACCCGGACACCTCCTTTTGGACCGCACTGGAAACTGTCACGACGACCCTTGGCGGTGAAACGGTAGTAGTGGAAGGGGACTTTAACGCAGTACAATGTTCTACTCGAACCCGCATGACACATACTCATGAATTGACAATCTATTCGTAAGCAACAAAGGCATGCACAAAGTAATCCATACAGAAATCAATAGCATCACCACACCGATATAGTTATCACATTA
The DNA here is from genome assembly GCA_933207985.1 of Pelobates cultripes. Lineage (NCBI taxonomy): Eukaryota > Metazoa > Chordata > Amphibia > Anura > Pelobatidae > Pelobates > Pelobates cultripes. Next base: position 222,876,523 of record OW240913.1, read on the forward strand.
TGTAAACTGCAATACAACACTAATTGGGCTTGGAGGTTAAACTCCGGCCTCCTCATTCGACCACCTAAAAACAAAGGCCCCACTCCAGACTAGGGATTACTTCCACTACTTACAAATCAGGGACTTTGCTCGTACAACAGAGATCCAATTAGCAGCACAACACCCATTAACGTTATTTTAAAAACTATGCTATGAGGAAACGACCCAGACCAAACTTATCACGCCACTATACCAACACATTAGATTGGATTCAGGGGCGTGGGGAACCCTCAGATACACAGATCAATGGAAGGCTGACCTGGGAGAAGCTCTTGAGGGAATAGACTGGCAGTAGATCTGGGAGACATGCACCAAAGTATCCATGTGTGTCACACTTCAAGAGCAAAGCTACAATCTTTAGATGGTACACGACACTGGTAAAAAAAATATCACATGCAACTGAGCCCCACGGACACCTGCAAGCATCTATGTGGTGATAAGGGCAGCTACATACACATGTGGTGGCAGTGCCGAGGGTAAAGGAATATTGGGAAAAGGTGGTAGCCCTTAGTTTTCAGGTACCTCAGAGACAACTAGAACTAGACCCATGGGGGTATCTGTTGTCCAGACCCACTAAGGGACTTGAAAAAAAAGGGTGCTTTGTGTAGTGTAAAACCGGCGCTTAATAGTAAATATAAGTATGTATAAAGCAGCTCAACACACGTGCAGGTATCCCAGTCCCAATCCTACAATAGGTATGTGAAAAAGAGGATGAACTTGGTGGACCACACAACCACAACAAGAATCATTCAGTGGAGCACTAAAATAAATATCTTACCCATTTTAATATTGGGGAAGTCAAGTGACACTTGTCCCACTCGTGGGGATATAAAAGACAATATTGTCTAGAATGAAAGAATTAAACACATAATAGTGCAGTATGCCAGTGGAATGTCCAACTCAGATGGTGGAGAGCCTGGTGATCGGCTCAAATCTCAACAGCTTGGGTATATACAGTTATACCAGTCCCTCTCCAGATTCACAGCTCACAGATTTTCAGATATATGGAGACAAAAACTAAATATCCTAGTGCAAATATCCTATGTTTGGATGGAGAAATAATCAAAGTGACAGTGCATGAATATGCTCACCTTCGATAGAGCCAGTTATACTAGGCTCTATGTATAAACGCACCTGAGCCTTTAAGGGAGGCACTGACCTTCTTGTATATAGATGCAGGAAGCAGTTGAAGATCCACTGAATAGGTATATAGTATAAATGCCAATTTATTGTATATTACAAAAAAATAAAAACTACAATAAGTAAAATACCAAATAAAATCAATGGGATGATCTTTCTTTGAACTCCGAGACGCTTTTCGCCGGTCGGCTTTCTCAATCGGAGTTCCGATTGACAACTATCTCAATCAAACTTACTGCACAGGTCCGGAACACCATCCCCACCTTTACCAAGGTGTGGGAGCTGTGGGAACAATACGATGATCCAGCACTAGACACATAAGAGATACCCAATCACGCACACACCTCAATTCGCACTAGGACCTGACACCTTCACTAGGGGAACATCATGAACACCCTCTAGAATTGCAGAGCCGTTACTTTACATCTCTGTTTTGTTAGTAAGTTATTAAGTTATTAAGTACTTTATTATTTGTATTAATTGTAAAAACTGGCAGACTGCCACGGTACAGCACTCCAACTGGCATTACAATGCATTACACTCAATGATCTTTTGAAGTATTATTATTAGGTTATTTATAGAGCACCGTCAAATTCTGCAGTGCTTTACAATGGGTGGACGAACAGACATGTAGTTGTAACCAGAAAAGTTGGACACACAGGAACAGAGGGGTTGAGGGCCCTGCTCAATGAGCTTACATGCTAGAGGGAGTGGGGTAAAATGACACAAAAAGGTAAGGATAGTATTAGACTAGTGACAGTTGCAGAAGAGGAATCAGTCAGGAGCTATTAACAGTTTAATTGATACACTTTTATGAAGAAGTGGGTTTTTAACGATTTTTTTAAAGAGTGGAGACTGGGTGAGCATCTAACGGAGGAGGGAAGTGAGTTCCACAGCCCTCGAGAAATCTTGAAGGCGAGCATCAGAGGTGGGAGTACGGACAGAAGATAGATGTAAGTCTTCAGCAGATCGTAAGGGCATAGATGGGACATACTTGTGTATAAGGGAGGATAGATAGGTGGGAGCAGCATTATGTAGAGATTTGAAAGCAAGAACCAGAATTTTAAATTGAAGCCTCGCCGCCGCATTCAATATTGGACTTAACGGCGCAAGTTGGGAGCACGTAAGACCACTGAGAAGCGGATTACAGTAGTCAAGGCGAGAAAGGACAGTGGAATGGACCAACACATTAGTCGCATCTGGCGTTAAGTAGGGGCGGATGCGCGCAATGTTTTTTTGATGGAAATGACAGGATTTGGCGATAGATTGAACATGAGGCTTGAAGGAGAGGTCGGAGTCAAAGAGAACACCTAGGCAGCGAGCCTGCGTGGTGGAGCTGATGGTAGCACACATCAGGGAGACAGACACAGGAGTAACAACACTTGAGGGAGGAAAGACCAGAATTTCAGTTTTGGTCAAGTTTAGTTTAAGGAAGTGGGCAGCCATCCAGTTAGAAACAGCAGAGAGGCAGTCAGAGACACTAGGCAAGAGGGATGGGGAGAGATCAGGAGAGGACAGGTAGATTTGCGTGTCATCCTCATAGAAATGATATTGGAAGCCAAAGGAGCTAATGAGTTTACCAAGGGAGGCAGTATAGATGGAGAACAGTAGGGGACCAAGGACTGAACCTTGGGGAACACCAACAGAGAGGAGTTGGGGAAAAGAAGCAGAGCCAGAGAAAGAAACACTGAAAGAGCGCTGGGAGAGGTAGTTGGAGCACCAGACTGATATTGCGGAGGATGAGAAGAAGCTGTTGATGATCAACAGTGTCAAAAGCCGCAGACAGGTCAAGGAGAATTAGGATAAAGTAGTGACCACGAGATTTTGCAGCGAGTAGATTATTGGATACTTTGGTCAGTGCTGTTTCCACAGAGTGCTTAGCGCGGAAACCAGACTGAAGTGAGTCTAGCAGAGAGTTGGACTTAATGAAGTCTGTCAATCTCGCATACACAAGTATGAACAATGCTATGTATAAAGCACTTGTGAACATTGGCTTCTGCGCAAGCCTTGCAGTATACCACTGTCTTACTTTCTGTCAAAGCAAAAATTTTAAAAAGTTTAAAAAAGAAAAAGAAATCTAGGAGAAATATAGACTCCTTCATTGATCACACCATGCACTTTATCACAATATATATATATATTGATATATATATGCCTTTTTTTTTTTACTCAGCATTAGTCTGAGTTCTCATTATTATGCATTTATAATATGCACGAAAGTATTTAAACTTTAAATTATATGAAACACTTTCCATTTTAAATTCAATTATAGATAGGATAAAAGTGCAATATATTACTCTGATAACATGTTCACAAGGGCTCATTGATAGGTGACTCTACAAAGATAGTGTCATAATAAAAGGGAACAAGATATGCAGAAGGCAAGCAATCGATCATTTCACATCAAACATATTTCATGGGAGAATCTAGTAACTCAGAAAATATGTGAAATATAGATAAATGTATATTAGTGTTATTTATTGCATTGTGTATTTGTTTTACAACGAACAGTAAAATAATTAAACACTCTAGAGATATTGATTAAATAATACAAAGATAAAAGCAATCTCTCCCAAAAGGAAATATTAATTCAGTTATATTGTATATACATGTAGGATTGCATCTGTTGTTTAACCCCTTAGTGACCAGACCGCTTTTCAATTTTCTTACCATTAAGGACAAGGGCTGTTATTACATTTCTGCTGTGTTTGTGTTTAGCTGTAATTTTCCTCTTACTTATTTGCTGTACCCACACATATTATATACCGTTTTTCTCGCCATTAAAAGGTCTTTCTAAAGATACCATTATTGTCATCATATCATATAATGTACTATATAACAAATTATAAAATATAAGTGTCAGCGCGTCAAAAAAATCTATCCTTAACAGTTAAAAAAGGAAAAGTTACTGATATAAAACCAAATGTACTTGTGGGTGTATTATTAATACACCTGCATGATAGTGACTATGTCTTGATAAAATAGATTCACTGAATACCGGATGTCATCGTCAGGAATAGGGTGGTGTTGATAATCAACAGCTTAATAATGCAGATTTGGTATAGCAAAAATTACTATAAGAGGGATGTCATCAAACACAGTTTATTTGTAAATAGAAAAATGTCTTATTCTAGATTAATATTAAAACAAGGCAAGAACCCAACAGAGATTACCAACTATTGACCAATTTCACCGATTAATGTCGATATGAAGATATATGCTACAGTTCTTGTCACTAGAATGAAAACTGTTATTAAAGAGTTGATCCATTCAGATTAAGTAGGTTTTGTCCCGGAGAGAACCTCAACTTCAAATTTTAGAAGGATTATTGATATTCTGGACTATGTGAATAGCAAGGGGATAACCCACCTGACGCTGTCTCTGGATGCAGAGAAAGCATTTGACAGGGTCGGGTGGGAGTTCCTTAAACTAGTACTGAAGAAGTTTGGTATCACAGGGATATATTTACAGGCAATAATGGCTTTAAATGATAAGCCTGCAGCTAGAGTAATTGGCCCTAATATCTGCTCCCCTCGGTTTGGCCTAACAAATGGAACGAGACAGGGATGTCCCTTCTCTCCTCTTCTTTTCGTTTTATCTATAGAGCCATTAGCAGCAAATATCCGAAATTGCGAATATATAAAGGTACTCAGGATTAACAGCGCGGAGTCCAAAATTAGTTTATATGTCGACAATATTTTAATTAACTTGACATCACCAAAAGAATCAATGATGGCATTATTGGGTGAAATCAAAGAATATAGTATGGTATCTAATTTTAAGTTATACACCAATAAATCAATAATAATGGCCTCCAATGTTACAACAACAGATATAGATCAGATTAAAACAAAAATTATGAATTTATTTGGACTAAACGAAGTATAGAATACCTAGGTCTAGAAGTGTGAGTGAGGTACAGAGGACGATGGAGGTGAACTTGTTAAGGCTCTTGAGACAGACCAATAAAAAACTAAAGGAATGGAGATCACATGTCATATTGTAGTGAGGAAGAGTAAATACTATTAGAAACTATGTTCTGCCGAAATTGTCTTACCTTTTCCAGATGATTCCCTTAACGACCAAACTTCTGGAATAAAAGGGAATCATGACATATCACACATGTCATGTGTCCTTAAGGGGTTAAAGATAACATCTTCTGGATAATAATGATCCAGAAAAGTTTACATGGGTTTGTTTGGAAAGGTAGACCCCCCCCCCCCCGAATAAGCAGAAATAGTTTAGCATTGAAAACTAAAAATGGTGGAATTAATATGCCTTTAGTTGAAGATCTATATAGCGCTAATTTATTAACACATATATATAGATCTCAATTACAAAATAATAAGAAAGAATTCTGGTATCTAGTTGAACGTGATATGGCTAATATGAAAAGCCGGGAAACCACAATATGGAATATTAATGACTTTCAAAATTTAAAACAGAGTTGGGAAAACAACTTTATTGTAAATAATCTAATGGAAGAGTGGGATAGGTGAAAGAAAATGTTTAAGTTAGAAAACAGATTTTCAATTTCTTCAAAATTGAGATAATTGAAGAGAACACAGAAAACATCATGTTAAGAAACTGGACATGCTATAAAAATAATAAACCAACTCATGGAAGGTACTAATATCAAAACATTTCCTTGATTACAAATAGAATTTTCCCTCCCAAATAATGAATTGTTTTCATACCTGAGAATTAACATTTTTATAGATCTTTATAAAAAAGATCTTACAACTAAGCATGCATCTAGGCTATCTAGCTTGTTAAGTGGAGATACTGTAAGAAGACCTCAGTCAAGGTCAATGGAATATGTATCATCTATGTCTCCCTGGAAAATATCGGTAATTCCCAGATGGGAAAAAAATGTGGGCCATCAAATTGATATAACTGGGTGGGCGAAAGGTCTCCATATGGTAACAAAAAATATACATTGTCTAAATTATCTGGAGACACATGTCAAGGTCATCTATCAATGGTATTTTACCCCAGATAAGTTATGAGATAAGATATCAGCCACTAATTCAAAAATATGTTGGAGATGCACTCAAGAGGAGGGCTTTACATATGGTGGTATTGCCCTAAGATTCTAGCAGTATGGAATAAAATATTTGAATGCCTTGCACAAATGGTTGCCCCTAGACTTATAAGGTCACCCACAGTGGATCTCCATCTTAATTGGCCAAATCTATCTAAAATATATCTTTTTTTGTAACTAATTGTTTGGTCGCAGTTAAAATTGTCATAGCACGCAGGTGGAGGCAAATAGAACCCCCTACTTGGAGAGAGATTAAAAAACAAATAAACCACCAATTGGTAATGGAGTATAGTCTCACTCACCTAAATAACTTCAGTACTAAAAGAGATAGGGAAAGAATTAGTAAAATGATAGAGGATATTAAAACAAGGTCGGAATGATCATGACACGTAAAGATTGATTCACCAATAAGGGTATAATCTATGATGAATGTATTCCTCTCCACTCTATGTAGATGTTCCTTGTTTTTCTTTCTTTTTTCTTTTTTTTTGTTTTCTGCATGGTTTTGTTTTCTTTGTAGGATGTTAGTTGTTGAGTGTTATACCTGCTTTATCAACTTTGAGCCTATCCTTGTAGAATAAATAGATATTGGAGAATACTTAGCAAGAGTGAGGCAGGTATGTTACATGTATGTGTATTTTAAATGTTTGTTATTTGATAATAAAAAATATGTTTTTCAATAAAGAAGCAATACAAAAAAAAAAAAAAAAAAGAAATTTGCCAGATTGGTTTGGGGGGGCCTATGTTGCCTTTGAGATCGTAGAGCAGCCCAGGAATTAAAATTAACCCCATCATGGCATACCATTTGTAAAGGTAGACAACCCATGGTATTCAAAATGGGGTATGTCCAGTCTTTTTTAGTAGGCACAATTAGCATTTATATATATATATTTATTTAAATTTTCACACATAAACTGCCATTTCACTGATGATAATACATTGTACTGCTCTAAAAAACTCATTTTTGTGTACAGTAATGTCCCACGAGTACAACCCCTCAAGTACAGGTTTTATTGTGATTTGGAAAGTTACAGGGTCAAATATAAGATTTGCCAATTTCTGTTTTTGTAAATTGCTATTTTCCAGATTGGCTATGTTGCCTTTGAGACGGTACCATTTGAAAAAGTAGACAACCCAGGGTATTCAAAATGAGGCATGTCCAGTCTTTTGTAGTAGCCACAAGCACTTGCCAAAGTTAGCGTCCATATTTGTGTTTTGCAATTTTTTTACACAAAAACTGCCCTTTTACTGGTGATTTAATCGTCGTGATAAGTTTTACTGTTTTAAACACTTATCTTTGTGTTTAGCGAAGTTTCCCGAGTATACCCCATCATGTACAGATTTTATGGTGTTTTGGAAAGTTAAGGATCAAATATAAGGCTTGGCAATTAAATTCTCTGGACTGTCTGCCTGGGTGGTCAGGCAGGTCCCTCAAATTATAATTAATTAATAAAATAAAATAAGTATGTAGTTAATAGTTAAATATATATGTAGAATGTGTGTGTGTGTAATATATATTTGTGCTCGGAATTTAATACGTAATGGATAGTATCTGATAAGGAAAAGTTGGTTGTGGTGTGCCGAAACCAACGTACAAGTGGGCCTGTAAATAAAAGAGGGCCCACCAAGGAGAATTGTAATGCTAACTGGGTGTAAGTGGGTGGGGCGAATCAACTGGATCGGCAGAGGTGAGTATGGGCTGGGAGTTTAAGTAGGGGACTTACTCCTCCCACAAATTCAGGCCTAATAGCCTTTCTACTTGTGCTCAGAATTTAATACATAATGGATAGTATCTAAAAAAGGAAAAGTTGGTTGTGGTACGAGTGGGCCTGTAAATAAAAGGGCAAAAGAGAAGTTCGAGAAAAGACACTTTATTGCATTTTACATAACCAAGTTCCTGAAGGCTTGATGAAGCTCTCTTTCTGGTTGTGGTATATATGTATGAAATATCGACCCAGTCTTTTGATGATGTGGACCGGGGTGTTTGTGCTAGAGGCTGAGGAAGCAGCTCCCATGCGGAAGGAGTGCCCCGAGAATAAAGCCGGATTGTAACCCAGTTTGGATAGTAACGATCTGACGTGTGCTGTGAATTTAGCCGTGATGAGAGGGTGCCCTTGTAGTGATAAGAGCGGAGAGTCTGGTAAGTGCGCGTGATGGGTTGACTGTAGGTGGTCTAGCGCCTTGACCGGACACCATGCGTTATCGGTAGGAAAGAGAGGAATGATGGCGGGGTGTTGTGAGTGATTAGTTTTTGTTGATGGGAGCGTAAGTACGTAGTGATCTTCCACCTTAGTGAGGTGTGAAGCTTTGAGGCTGTGCGTGATATCCCCTTGGCAAACAACGGTGAACTCTCTAGGTCTGAGAAAACCGTAGAAAGTAAGATAGATAGCAGATTTAATCACCAGGTTTGTGTTGGGATCGAACAGGGATTCGTCAAGGAGATTGCTGAGTGATCTAAAGATAGGCCCATCTATAGGCAGTCTTGTGGTGGTGAGTGGAACAGAAACCTTTAATATACCTTTCAAGACCTTTTTAATGGGATATGATGACAAGAAGGGGGTATTGTTAGGAAAATTGGTGAGGTAAAGTTTAATGGTGTTGTGAGAAAGTTTAAGATGTAAGTGGCAGAAAGAGGCAAAAGCCACCATGGTTTGTGTAGAAAAATTACCTTGTAAACCGAATTCTGCAGTGAATTTATTAAAAATGAAAAAAGTGCCCTATTGTAGGAGATAGCTGTGTTAGGCGATAGTGCTTGCATGGTGCATTAGTGCGCTCAATCCAGGATTAGTTCGTGAAATCGTGGTGTCCTGGATGGCTGGTGGTGAGCCGTAGGGAGTGCCTGGAAGAATACCTGGAAAGAGCAAGAGAGAGCGTCAGCGGCCGTGTTGTGGATACCCGGATTGTGAAAACAAACTAAGTGAAACTCGACGGTTGCTGCCAGCCAGGTCAGCTTGCGAATCAGCCGCATGATGGTAAGGGAAGATGAGCGCCCCTTGTTTATGATATCGCAAGCCGTTGAGTTGTCAGAATAGCATTTTACTGCCTTGCCGGACCAGAGATGACCCCATGTGTGTGCGGCTGCCACAGTGGGATAAATTTCGAATAGGGCTGAGGTCTCCCTGAATCCTGGCAAGGCATCCATCTCAGCGGGCCAGTGACCCCTGAACCAGTAGTTCCCGAAAATGGCTGCGAAACCAGTGTTGGCTGCAGCATCTGTGTGAATGATTGGTGAAAAAAATTGGGGAGAGGGGGGATAAACATGGAGATACCGTTCCAATCTGCCAAAAACTTCCCCCACATAGCTAAGTCAGCCTTAGCGTGGTGGTCCAATGAAACTGGGCAGGAGTCCGGTACCCCGTGGAGCAAGCAGAGAAGCCTGGATATAAATGACGTTCCCTGCGGAATGATGCACATGGCGAAGTTAAGGGATCCCAGAAGGGACTGAAGTTCCATTTTGGTACATACGTCACTCCGCAGGAACATGTCTATCTCCCCTCTCAAGCGGATCAGTTTGTCGTGGGGAAGGCTAGCTCGGAGGGTAACAGAGTCCAGCTCTATCCCAAAAAGGATAGTTTAGTTGTGGGGCCGATAGTTTTTGATGGGGATAATGGTACACCAAGTGTGGAGAAAAGTGCTGAAGTACTGCGGATAGAGGTGGGTTTTTGTGCCCTTGGTTCTATCAGTAAGAAGTCGTCTAAGTAATGGATGACAGAGTGACACCTGTGGACATTCAGAAGCAGCTAGCATAGTTTGAACAGTTTGGGGCTGCTTCGAGAACCGAAAGTGAGTGATGTGGAAAAGTAGTACTTTTCTCGCCATTTAACACCATGCAAATGCCAGAGTGAGAGGTGCATGGGTAGTAATTTGAAAGTGTTTGTGATGTCCGTTTTGCTGAGCAAGCGGCGACTACCAGTTGAGATAATGGATTGTATGGCGGCGTCAATTTTTACGTACTGAAGTGAGAATTCGCCTGCGGGTATGAGTGCATTAATGCTGGGAACAAAAGAGGAGTGCGGTGCCGATAAATCGATAATTAACCATTTTTTATTAGAATATTTGTGAACTGCGACACCAATGGGATTAGTGCGCCATGAGGAAAACGGTGAGGAGGTGAAGGGGCCGATCATGAAGCCGTTCGGAGAACTTCGGAGAAAAGGAGAGTGTCTGTGGAAACTGGATCTTGGCATGCTGACAAGAGGTTGGGACACTCCAGCGTGCCTGAGTGGATGGCTACAAGACCCGTGAAGAAACCCTGTGTGAACCCCTTGGTCAAATACTCCACCAGATTCCTGCCAGGGTGTGTACCTAGGTAAAAAAACAGGTTGTCGACATTGATGTCGGTTAGTCACTTGTTAGGGGACAACCTGGCCGGGCACATGGTCTTGGTATGTGCCCTAAAGCATATGGAGCAGATGTGCAACAATCTACTGGCGCTGAAACTGCAGGAGCCTGCGTTGAAATTATTGCACACCTGAGCTTTACCTAAAAAAGAGATGGGTCTACCCAGCTTATCCCGCTGACCACCCGCTGATTTGCTGTGAGGGGTGAAAGTGGGAAGAGGGGTGGGAGTGGAGGTGGTAGGATGGGCTTCAGAAGGGCATAAGTCCGCCGTATGGGATGTAGAATTACATACGGCGCAAGACGGGGGACTGAGACCAGCGAAGTGGCGACAGAATAATTCTGTATCCATCTGACACCAGTTAATTCTGACATTTTACTGTTTCAGATGGGTTGCCCCCTTTGCTGATACCGACTTATAATAATCGTAAAAAGAGGAGGCCCAGTACTTGATGCCTAAATCCACCACCTTGTGGAGATAGAGGTCTAGCTCCTCTCTTCTGTGGGGATAGACCGTGCAGATTACATCGCGGTATATCCCGAAGGCTATCACAAACTGAGGGATGGATAGTTTCTTGTTAAGCCTAGGGTCTCTAGTCTTAAGCACCACTGCACTGTAATTGTATGCCCTGTTCTCCAGTACGTCTTGGGAGGCTATGAGCAGAGACGCCAGACACACATCCTTCCCGTCTAGGATTTCTTTCCTGATGGACGGAGTGAGCTGGTGACTCGAAAGGAGAAATAGCTGTGGCTGGTGCTGGAGAGGGGAGTATGGGGGGGGCATGGTGGTACAGCTGGCACTGCCAGGGTGGAGGCTGGGAGGCCTGGGGTGTTATCTGGGGAGGCGATGGTGCTCTCCACCTTAGATAGCCTGCTGTCCAAAGTCTGCAGGTTGGCCAAGATTGCTGTTAGGGTGTCCTGGGTGGCCGTGCCAGTGCTTGGTGGCTGTCCTTGAGAGCTAGTGCCTGGCCTAGGCTCAGGGGCTTGGTAGGTGAGCAGTCTGTAAAGTTCCGCCTTTCTAGCCATAGCTGGAAAGGGGATATCCCTGAGCCTAAGTTCGGCCGTAATTTTAGGAATAGTCCATGCTCTCAAGGACGTGGGAGTTGAGGGGGTGAGAGATTCGCATGGAGACTCTGGTCTGATGGGTGTAAACAGGATCTCTTCGGGCAACTCATCGATGGGAGCTGGTTCCTGAGACATTCTAAAATGAATTAATGACTGAGATATTAGAAGGGGGTAGGATATGAGGGGAGTCCTTTAGATGAACTGGACTGTAATACTAGTGCCGAAGCGAAAAACTTAACTGTGAATTGGTGATAGGTGAGTGTGACGAGACCAATCTCGCCACATTGCATTGGAGAAGCCTGGTTGCTCGCCTGTTGCCTTTGGACTATGGCCCCATGTTAAAAGCCTTCTTTTCCCCTGCAGAAAAGGCTTATTTAACCGGATGCCTGTTCATTCGGTAGTTTAAACCGTATGAACAGCATTACCCCAGATAGCCATCCCGTGGAGTCTATTCGTATGGAGAACAGACTTTGTGAACACTTTAACTCCACGGCGATAGGACTGTGTGCATAGGATCTGAGCACTATTCGGTACTTTTGTGTGCTCAGATCTAAGCTATCTTGTTTGTGCAACAGTTGTAACTTTATACATTTTTATGTCTTTTACTGCAATGTGGTTAATGGAGTTTTGCCTCTGTCCTGGGAGATAATTGGATTACTTCCCAATTATCTCCAGGACAGAGGGAGGGAAGTTAGGATGCATTGTGGGGATGTTTTACCTCTGTGTGTCTGTCATTGGTTCACGTCTGTCCTTTGTCACAGTCTCCCATTTGGTCCCCTAGGGGAGTGTCCACCAGGTGGGAGACCTGCATAAATACTTGTCAGGTAGCCCTCATTAAACCAGACCACTGCTTGACCCTCAACACGGAGCTCTGTCTCGTCTTTGGGGGGATTTACTGTATGCTGTTAGAGACTGATTGCCAGGAGTGTAAGACGCTTGGGTGCTTTTCCTGTTCGTCTGCTTGCAGCTATTCATGAGGTTCCAGTTCAGGAGTTTGGAGTGCTACTTTGTATGCAGTTCGGGAGTGTTACAGTACCTTCAGCATAAAATGTACAAACCGCCGTTTAGTGAATGCTCCCCGTTCGCAATAATGTTGGCTGTAAGCGTATCCAATACAACCATGCGAACCGCCAGCAAGGGAACACTCCAAACTCCCGAACGGTATCTGTACGGTAACTTCCCTCCACGAGCCTCAAGCTCACGAACCGCCAATATCAGCCGAATGCCAGTATCTCCCAAACGGCTGATAATTCCAAATAGCAATCTCTAGTCGCCGGTAATAAAATCCCCCCAATAACGAGACCAAGCTCCGCATTGAGGGTAAAACACGAACTGAGTTGACTGTGGGCTACCCGCCCGTAATTATGCAGGTCTCCCACTTGGTGGACACTCCGCTAGGGGACCAAATGGGAGACTGAAATAGCAGATGGACATATTGTCACGATTCCGGGAACCCAACACGCTAACACACACACACACACACAGAAAAGGTGCAGTACCGAACCTTAGAGTGGCCGGGCTAAGCACACACAGAATAGTCAGGAAACAAGCCGAGTAAGGGGAACCAGAAGACAGAATAACGTGAAACAAGCCGAAGTCAAAGGGTAGGAGAAAGTCACAGAGTCAGATAAACAAGTCAGAGAGTACGTAACCAGAACCACAAGTGAAGTAGTAATACTAGCAAGAAAAGACCACAACAGGGCAGGGAGGAACAGGAAAGGTAAGTATTTAAACCATAAGGTTAATTCTGATTGGATAATTTCCAATCAGAATTAACAATCACACGTGGGAGATATCTAAACCTCCCACTGTGATTGAGGCACTGTGCCTTTAACGCTGGGTCAGGTGACTGACCCAGGCGTGTAATATATTGGGCGGTTTCCCAGCGTGCAGCGTCATGCATGCTGCCGCTGGGGGATGAGGAGGAAAACATCCTTCCAGCCTCGGATGCCGCTCGCCGAGCCCACGAGGCGGAGGAGACCGCGGACGGCTGGAGGGTGAGTACCGCGAGCAGAGTGCAGCCTCCCCTCTCAGCCGCCCGCGGGATCCCGACACATATGGCATTTCAGGACATACATTCACACAATATTCCCAGCATACATCACAGTTTCCTCCCCTCTGCCTGGGAGATAATTGAGAAGTAATTCAATTATCTCCCAGAGCAGAGGCAAATCGCCATTTTAAATACAAATCATAAAACACATAAAAATATATAACTTTATAACTGCTGAACATTTCTCATTCGTGTAACACATCCCCAGATAGCCTGGATCTGAGTGCATATTATTGGCGAATAGCGCTCAGATCCCATACGCATAGTTCAATCGCCATGGAGTCAAAGTCTATTACAGTTCTTCGGTATGCGATTGATTCCATGTGAAGGCTATCTGGGGTAAGTCCATTCATGCCTTTAAATCTCCTGAGGGACCGGTGTTTGCACACTTCTGTCGATTGGAGAAGGGAGGTCGACGGCATCAGCGGTGTTCGGTTGAAAAAGTGTCCGTTTTCAGTTCCATGAATTTAGTACCGAACACCGCTGGTCTTTCGCATGGTTTAAAATGGCCGCCGCCTCGTGGTCGACGAACGACGACCACCCTGTATTCGGTTTTAATTGAGAAGTGTCTGTGGTTAACGGCAACGTTCTAATTGAGATCAATAGGTTAACCAGCAGCACACTTCTCTTCTGGGTGGCCGTCCGTTCGACAGTTTTGTTCGGTAAAAGTCAAGTCAAGTCAATTCACTTAAATCCAGGCATACGAATGGGGAAGTTCGTGAAACAAGCAAACAGACGAACCCAGCAATCTTAGTTCATACAGATGGGTCTGTCACAGGGAGTTTGGAGCATTCCCTTGTATTTAGTTCGGGAGTTTGGTGTTCTGCAGTAGCTGTGCCTGTATCTCTGGAAGGGGAAGATCTACTAAACGGCGGTTTAACCCTTTTATGCTGAGGGTGCCGTTACAGTGAGGCCCTGCTCTTGCCGAGTGGCGGTGAGAGGCTCTAACTATGATTTGGCTTAGGGAAATTCGTGGCCACAGACTGTTAAGAGAATCAAAACGTGTGGTCGTGACAAGTGAGGCCCTGACTGTAGCCCTGTAGAAGGGCGAGCGAGGCGTCTAGCTATGATTTGGGCATGGGGCCATACCTCCGTGTTGAGGTGGGAGATGGCCTCGCGGGACCGGATTTTACTTGGGTGAGCTAGGGGCCGGATCCTAGACCCTGTAAGCCAGCTCAACTTGTATCCTATGGGTTAAATGGTAATTATGGTGCAACGTGTGGATACTAACCTTGAAGGTGGTTATAACCGGAGAACTTGAACCTTCAAGTGTTTTTTAAGTAGAATGGCATGGCCGCTGCTGGTATCGTAGAAGAAGCCTAGGGGTTAAGACAGATGTTGATGTGTTTAAGCGTAACGTAGGGGCATATGTTTAGTAGTAGGGGTTGGCTATAGGAGGGTAACATGAGGTGAGGGATCCGAATGATTAGTCTAAGACTGGGACAAGTTTACATTGTAGGGGAGGCTGATTGAGGCCTTGTGGTAGCGAGTGCTATAACGAGTAAGAACGTAAGTACCTGGTAGTGTAGTTGGGTATACCAGGTTAGGTAGGTTGGGTAGTTTCTTGCCTGAAGGCAGTATGACCGTAGGCCTAAGTAGAAAAAATGTAGAGAATTTAACACAACAAAGGCGTAGGACCGTGAGCTAAACGTAATAAATAGAGATCGTGTTAGGTCTTGTATGAAATGTCCTCTGATGATTAGAGAACTATACCTTGATTTGTTGCACAAGTACTTGGATGAGCGTAAGTGTTTTTTTACGGAGAAACCGGAGGAGGCCTAGAATAAAAGGGAGGCCTAGAATAAAACTGAAGCTATGGATTGAACCCATTGAATATTTAACAATTAGCGAAGGCTGTGACAGTATGTTTAAATAACCAATTTATTCTATGGCAAGTTTAGAGTTCATGCTGCTTGAGGCCTTGACATGGTTGAAACTGAAATGAGTAAATACTATACCTGGATTTGTAAATACAAGGGCTTGAATTTGATAACATTATGCAGAAATACAAAGACAAACGAGGCGATCTGTGGAGCCAACGAAATGTAACAGAGGCTAAATTAAATGAAGTAGGGAGAGACCATAGCGAAATAAAATGAAATGTAGGGTTTGCCAGTATAACCCGAGAGGATCATGTTATTAATTAATATATGTTTGTAATGTTGTACAGGGTTGGCGTGGAGTTGAAGAATTCTGGCAATTTAGTTGGGTGTCAGGGGGATTTTATTTAGTTGAGTACTGAACCTCAAAACATAGTTTAATTAATTCCGTAGGCGTAGGAAAAAATAACCGAGTACTAAGATAAAGTGACATAAACTGAGGTTTTAATATTTTAAACATAGTTAAACCAGGAAACACAGGTTTGGTGGTAAATGGTTGAAGTAATAAACGGATTTAATAACTCATACGGACAGGTTTAATACAAACAGTTAAATAACCGAACGGTAGTATATACAAATATGTGTTTTATATGGTTCATGTGCACGAAATGCTAGTACTTGCATGAACAGGGATCGGTAGTTTTAAACCATACGGGGGACCTGTTTAAGTTAAGTATAGTGTGCATTCGTCTGATTCCGCATGAATAGGATTATTGCATGAATCAGGTAAGTATGCGAGGGATGGACTGAATATTGCGCGAATCACTAAATGTCCGAACTGGTAAGTATATATGTACATAGTTTGTTCATATGAACGAATGGTATGACAAAATTGTAACGAATTACCCCAGAGTTTTACCCGAACGAGGGTCAGTTTGGACCATACCAAGGACCCATGAACCGCAAGTATAGCTGGCGTCTGACTAATTTAGTCGCGCGAAAGCGGAAATGCACGAACAGGTAAGTATACATGAACGGGTAATGAAAAAGCAAAAGGGAGCCTACCCCTACATTTTCCCTCACTAGCTTACGTGAGCGTGCCGGTCTCGTGACCGGAAGCCAAGTACCGCGACCGGGGAGAAGACGGGTGGCAGACTGCAGAACGGCCGGAGAATTTCGGCTGGACACTTCTGCTGCTGGAGACTGGAGCAGAGGTGACTAGGGGCTGGGAGTTTAAGTAGGGGACTTACTCCTCCCACAAATTCAGGCCTAATTGCCTTTCTACATATACATATAGTGTTTTTTTATATTATATATATTTGCGTGTGTGTGTGTATATATATATATACACACACACACTTATTTCCTATGTATGTATAATATATTATAATTAAAGCATGTTATAATATATTCTACACATATATATGATTTCATTATTAGTGTATTTTCAGATATGTGTATATATCTCAAAGTACACTTATAATCAAATCATATTTGTATGATATATTATAAAATGCTTTAATTATTTTGATATATTATACATATATAATATATTTTATTATTTAGAGCAGACATTAGGCTGTTAGAGTCGGACCTGCCAAAGATGGGGTACATTGACGTTGTGGCAGGCTTATGCAATGTATGCTCATATAATGTAACTAAACCCCCATTATTTTTGCCTACATTAGGTGTTAAAAAAAATAGAAATTAAAATTTAAGTTGCTGTTTAGTGGATAGGTGAGTGTGCTGGATCTTGTGTAATATATATAATGTGCTGGATCTTGTGTAATATATAGATCCAGCGCACTCACCTATATATATATATATATATATATATATATATATATATATACACACACACACTGTTATTTCCTATATATGTATAATATATTATAATGAAAGCATTTTTTTTAAATATATTATACATATATAAATGCATATATATGATTTCATTATTAGTGTATTTTGAGATATGTGTATATATCTCAAAGAACACTTATAATGAAATCATATATATATATATATATATATATATATAAATATGTATATATATTTTTTTTTTTTTACTTTTTAGCAGCCTTGGGGACTGCCTGACAGCTATGACAGTGCTCCTGCTGGCTGCTCCATAGACTCCTATTGCAGTGGTTATCATGATCCGTAAAGACTTTTTTTTTTTTGTCGGACTTACCTAGTATGTCCGCGGTCCTAAAGGGGTAATGTACATGAACACATTGTAGGCAGAATACTAATCCACAACTATACTTAAAAAGTTTAATACTTTTGTGCCAGTATTGGGAAGATAACTATCACCCACAGTACAATCATTATTTATTTTTTATTTTTTTTTGGGGGGGGGGGTTTCTTCTAATTCTTTAAGATTCACTAAGTTAGTGTTTAGCATTTCTTAAATTTTATCCCCTTAGTTCCACATTCTATGTTTATTTTCTGAACTTAAATATTTAGATAGATTTTTGCTATGTATTTGTTGGTCTTTTTTTATTCAGTTCACACACACATATTAATATAGTTTTTTAGAAACATACATATTCTGGTAGAGTACTAGGAAAACATATAGATGGTGTGTACTTAGGAACTAGAATTGTGCATGTAGCTACCATGATGTGGGATAACCTATTCCACCTTATGGGAGGTACATTTAAGAATAGTTTCTCCTGTTGTGCATTTTGTGTCCATAGGTGGAGTAGTCAAAAAAGTGATGTTTCAAGCCTTTATTAGAGTTACTTGGTGTAACGGACTGGGTACCTCCATTACTGGATGCTCCTAGCACTTCCAGAGGGCTCCACACTCTCCGCCAGACACCACAACCAACGCAGACCCCACGAACTGATGCAGCTTGGTTGGGGTCTCGCCGTCTCCTACCCACCTTGGACCTACGACAAGGCTCCAGTGGGTGAACCTCTCCTCCAAGAGAGGTAAACAGGAACAAGCTGTTAAAAGAGCTTAGAAGTGATTATCCAAGGGACCATGCAGAGCATAGCAATTCCTTGTAGTGATATAGCTGGTTACCCCCAATAAGAGACAGGACTCTAGATTGAGGGTGAAGAAGAACTGACTCCAATTAGCGTTTATTCCTGCTTATATACAACTTTTACAGCAAGGTTATCACCCACATGGACCTTGTGGAGCACTGGAACTGTAAATTTAACAACCAATAAAATAAAAGCACATGGATAATCACACCCACTTTTTACAACAAGAATCCTCCTCTCTGCTTGGGAGATAATTGAGTTAATTACTGTATCAACTCAATTATCTCCAAGCTAAAAAAAAAAACATACTTTTATGCCATTTTTGTAACTTTGTGAGTTTACATGCAATATTAATAAATAAACTTATATTTTTATAACCAGCATAATTTGGGGATAAACATATTCAAAATTCACTTGAATCAGTTAAGTGGTTCAGGAGATAGGTGGAAGTCATATTTTGACAGAGGACAGACAAAACAGCCAGTTCCAACTGGTTTGGCAGTGTTCCTGGGACAACGCCCTATTGGAGAACAATGGGACAGGGGGAGGGGAAGAGGCACACCTTCCTATGGATTCAACGGGCAGAAAAAGTGTCCCAAAAGTTTCAATATGTCCATACACTGTTTGTAAAGCTCCAGCACTAGTCCAAATAAAAGTCAATGAGACCAAGTAATGGTTTTAAAGGGCCATACACACCAGGGCCATAGTCATGTGGCAAGAGGCTGGCAAGCAGGCTTCTCCATAAGCCAGGGGAGCAGAGCAGTTTGGCACATAGAAAGCCAGTGGCAAATGCCAGTTTGTCACACTTGGTGTATGTAAAAAACCCAGTCCAGGTTTCTAACTGATTTCTTTAAGTAAATGGGAGTGTAGCAGAGCTCCCTATTGGGTACCTCCATCAAGGATCACTTCCTAGCTGGAATCTGGGAAAACCTCAGCGCTTCTGCCCCAGTCACTGTTTCTTGACTGGGGTCCTCCTGGAGCCTCTCAATCTTGGAACGGGGTAGGAGACTAGCTCTATTACAACCCAGGGACTGGATGACACAAAGTCATAGGAGCGACAGTCCTTACAAGGACTTTCCCCGCTGAATCCCCCACAATCTGGAACAAGATGCTGAGCAGTGAATAGCCCTTTCCCCTCCCAGTAACTAGACAACACAGTTCTGGCAGTACAACTGATTATAATGAGCTAAACTCTATTTTTTATGCAAAGACCCACGCTGGGGGTCTCCAAACAATACAAGCCTGTAACGGCACCCCACGCATAAAAGGATCTTCCCCTTCCTGAGACACAGGCAGCTACTGTATACACCAATCCGCCGAACAGGAAACCATAGAATGCGTAAACAGCTGAATAGGAAAAACCATAAGAATAGGTTTACACTCCTAGCAGTTGAACTGGAACAGCATACAATAAATCCCCCCAAGAATGAGACAAGGCTCTGTTTTGAGGGTCAAGCAGGAACAGACAGAGCTGTGGGTTTATTGTTCTTATATACACATTCTTACACAGTAGTACCACCCACAGGGTTTTGGAAAACAACCAATAAACACGTACAATACACTCAGACACTCCCACACAAAATCCTCCCCTCTGCCTGTGATACAATTACCTTACACAAAGGGTAATGTAATTATCACAGGCAGAGAAATACAGTTTTTCCACATTATTCATAATTTTAAAAGTATGCATCACATTCACATAATCAGCATACTTCAAATACAAACATACGTAAAAATCATACAAATTGGTCCAGTGGTTCAAAAGATAAATCGTAGTCCTTTGTGACCAAATGAAGCATGGCTTTTTTGCCCAAAACCTGTTCCACAGAGTCTTCTATCCCGGAGATAATTGGGAAGTAATCCAATTATCTCCAAGGACAGAGGCAAAACTCCATTAGCCACATGGTAGGAAAAGACAATAAAATACATAAAAATATATAACTGTGCAGCTATTGCATAAAACAGGTACATTCAACATATCCCCAGATAGCTTAGATCTGAGAGTGCGCATTATTACTGAATGGCACTCAGATCACATACATACAGTTCAATTGCCAATGGGCTCCATGGCATAGCTATCTGGGGTATCACTGTTCAAATAGGGCAAGTAAACGGCTTTCGTGTCTTTGCAGGGGAAAATCAAACGTTTCAACATAGTCTAAAGGCAGCAGACGGGAAACCAGGCTCCTCCAATGCACAGTGGCGAGACTGGTCTCGTCACAAAGCCCATCCCAGAGATCTCTGCATCTGGGAGATAATGGAGTTAAAGACCGGTAAGTTAATTATCTCCCAGGAGAGCCAAAACATAAAAATATAAACATTATAAAAACATAGAATAACCCCACATGTCCTACATCCCCAAACAGCCCTGATCTGAATGCCCAAATTGTGTCGGGAAAATGCCACCATGGTAAAGTTCTGACCAGCCGCACACGTGGTCCTATGCCCAAAATAGTTCCAAAGCAATGTGCGCCTTGGCCGGTCAACTTTCGGGAGCTCCTGTGGCTGAAATACAGGGGTGCTCTGCCTTGCTCTCAGGGAGCATTTTTTTCTTTTCAGTCTCAGGCACCTTCCCTCCAAACACAAAACACTGGACCAAGTTGCCCAAAAACCGCAAGGTCACCTAACTGAAATTAGTTCCATAACATTCACAGCTAAGTACTGCTGAGGACCGTTCACGAGTTGACCGGGAACCACAAAGTCCTCATGCTTAAATTAGTACCATAGCGGTCGATGCTAAGTATAACTGAGGAACGTTCATGTGCTTGTTCATGTGAACGGCCGCCAGTGAGCTGGCGTTCAGTTCAGTTCATGAGAAGGGAAAAGGCTGAACTAGGCGCACCAAGGGAAAGCTGCGAATGTCGACTGGGCAGCGTAACTCCAAAACAAGGTTTTCTCCTTGCCCTGTAATGCACAGGGGAGTGAGACCGACCGTCTCCACTCCCAATAACTCCTGTTGGGGAGGGAGACCGGCTGCCGGCACTCCCTGCACTGTACACTGCCACTAGGACCAATTGTCTCCTCTCCCTGGAACATACTCTGATGCTGGGAAGTGAGACTGGCTGTCTCCACTCCCTGTAACTCACACTGCTGTTGGGGAGTGAGACTGGTCATCTCCCCTCCCTTGAACTCATACTTCTACTGGGGAGTGAGACCCGCTGTCTCCACTCCCAATAACTCACACTGCCATTGGTGAGGGAGGATAATATGCTCCGCTCCCTGGAATGCACAATGACACTGGGAGAGAGACTGACCGTCTCCTCTCCCTGGAACATACTCTGTCACTGGGGAGCGAGACCACTTGTCTCAACTCCTTTAACTCACATTGCTGCTGGGGATGGAGGATCATACTCTCCTCTTCCTGGGTTGCCAAGTTCATGAGCTCCATCACTTCAGAGATCATGTGGCGTTATCCAGCAAAACAGGCGTTCATAGTCCTGTTCGAGATCCCACTCCAAGTTAGAAAGATCCGGCTGAATTTCCGCTATCCCCATAAGCCCCAAGCTGTCTTCCTGCTCATCTCTGATGTAGGAACTGTCTAGGTCTCCAAATGCCTTACCATGATCAAAGACCTCCCACAAAAGACCAGGGCCATTGTAGTCCTCTCCCTCTACGCATTTATGCTCGACCAGCCATGGTGGGATGCATGCCACTGCAAGGCCCAGTATGAGTCACCCAACCACACTTTGCTCATGACAAGTGTCTCCAGTTCTATTACCAATTCCTCTTATGGCTGTTCTCCCAGGAACAACATCCACAGCTAGTTGTTTCCATCGGTGCTGGTCAGTGACCAGGAGGAACTCCCACCGGAAGGGTTGAATTTCGTTGAAGTCCTCCTTACAGAGATCAGTTCAGATCACCCTCCATTTCTTTCTTTGCCGGGATAGGGTGATCCGTACCATGCAGAACTTCCTGTAACTGCCAGTGGAGCTTTGCGCGGAAGTAGAATACTGCATGCTGGTACAGGCCCTACATATCTGTGCCTGGGAGATGATTAAGTTAATGACCGGTAAGTTAATTATCTCCCAGGAAAAGAGAGAAAAACATAAACAAAAACGTCACAAAAACATAAAACATAACAGTACCCCAAAACATTCTAAAAACATAAAATAACCCCACATGTCCTACATTCCCTGATCTGAGTGCCCAAAGTGTCCAAATAGCGCTCACTTCCATGCAGTGTAGGGGAAACGCTACCAGGGTAAAGTTCTGACCAGCCGCACACGGGTCCTATGCCCAAAATGGTTGCAGATCAATGTTTGCTTTGGGCTGTCAACTTTCGGGAGCTCCTGGAGCCGAAATACGGGATGCTCTGTCTGGTTCTCAGGGAGAATTTGTTCTTTTCAGTCTTAGGCATATTCCTTCCAAAAAACCTTCTCCTGGCGGGTCGCAAAGTTGTTCAATACACCGTAACCAAGTTGTCCGGGAACCACAAGGTTACCTAGCCGAAATGAGTTCCATAACATTCGCAGCTAAGTAACGCTGATGATCATGCAGGGTAACTCCCGAACAGGGTCTCAGACCTGGACAATAGTCGGTGGACAGGAGGCCAGCTTCCACACTCCCCCAGGAGTCTGTGGCAAATGATCGTGGAAAGGAGCATTTGTCACAGAGGGTAATTAAACTCACCTTTAATCACTGGAGAGAAAAACAAGTAGCAAGAGAGGTGAGAACAGACAACAGCTTAAGTAGCCATCCCTTTGGTGGGTCTCCACACAGATCTCATCTTGTGCCATTACAGAGAGAACAAATCAGGCTGGTCCCACCCGCAGTCCAATCTCGGGGCCTTCTTATCCAATTTAGTCACGCCGGCAGACTTTGCCTCCTCTAATGCTCTGACTAAGTCTTTATATAGATAGCCACGCTCGAGAAATTTTTTCACCATTTCTTCTAATTGTTCATAATTTGTCCTCTAGGGATTGGTTTTTCCCATTACTTTTCATGATGCATCTCCAGCAATTTCTAAAATTGTTAGGGACAATTGGAAAATGATAGCGTGTGATGATACGCTCCCAAAAGTTTTTAAAGAACCATCTCTCATCTGTTATCGGAGAAACAAGAATCTGAGGGATTTACTTGTTCACACGGACCCGGTTAAAAGCTAGCGAAGTACAGAGTCGGGGGAGTATACGATGTTTGGGTTGTGTCACCTGCAGCCCCATCGCGCACTTTCCATAACCCACATAAAAACAGGAGTTTCCAGATACATTATACCATCACTTGCAAGACTCCATACGTGGTCTACAAGCTTTCCTGCCTCTGTGGACTTGTATATATTGGCAAAACTGAGATTCCTTTGTGTGAAAGGATTAGGGGCCACAGATCGAGCATATTGGTAGCCTATCGGGACGGTACCTCCGATCAACCAGTCGCTAAGCATTTTCTCGCTTTTCAACATCCATTGTCAACGCTTAAGTTCGTGGCTATTGATCATATACCTCCATTAAGACTGAGGGGAGATAGAAGTAAACGTCTGTTAAATCGTGAATCATTTTGG
Source organism: Pelobates cultripes (assembly GCA_933207985.1). Classification (NCBI taxonomy): domain Eukaryota; kingdom Metazoa; phylum Chordata; class Amphibia; order Anura; family Pelobatidae; genus Pelobates; species Pelobates cultripes. The sequence goes on from OW240913.1 coordinate 222,900,509, forward strand.
ATCTACAACTTGGACACTATAGCCCCTAAAGGACTAAATGAGATGATCTCGTATCACTCATTTATATGAGTCCCCTGTAGTTGATGTTTTTAATTAATTTTTTTATATTTAGACCTTATTGTCATTAAGTCTCTGTATTTACTTTCTTTATTTATGATCATTGAATTGATGTCCATACTCCATATTGGTTTTCCATTAAGTTTAACTTTTTGGAGGTCGCCTACCTCTTTATGTGGATGTACTGCCTCTACCACACCTTTTTCATGTTTTGTTAACAAGCACATAGCACTCTATATGCACTAATAATAGTCCTATCTATGGATCTACCTCCCTGATACAACAGGCTTGTTGTGTACTCCACTGTATTTCTGGCATGCATTGTGTTGTACTGTCAAGCATAAAGTATTATTTAGAATTGTAAATGCCAGCACTAGTAGTTCATATACACTTTTCAACACTCTTTGCACTTTCCAGCACTAATGTCACTTTATATCATCTTTGTTATTACACTTTGTATCTTACAGATTCTATTTTTATATAGTAGGTACATTTAATTACAGTATGCACTTAACAATTACATTGGTTGTAATATTCGGACCAAAATTTATTAGGAGGCAAATACTGCCCCCCTAAGTGAAGTATGTTAATGGTAATGGATGTTTAGAGCACTGCACGACTTATATTGCACTTATTTCTTAACCTCATAGTTTATAATTTGAACCATGGTACTTCCATTATCACTGCTCTGTATTTCTTTTCTTTTTTCTAGAACGGCTAGTGTGTAACCGGGTTGCCATGGAGATGCGGCGTGTTCTAGGGTCTCCATGACAACGGATATCACATGGTCACGTACAGTGGGGGCAGAGCACGTCACGCATGCGTAGAGGACACTTGGGGCTGTGGGTGGCAGCACTCATGGGACCAGGTACAACTGGAGTAAGTTAATGTACAATGATTACTGTTCCTATATATGTTTGATTTGTAGTTTTGGCTTTTGTCCCTGATGAAAGTCCCAGGGACTGAAACATTGAAGCAGCTTTTTAAAGATGGATTAATAAATGTATAACTTTTAAACTATTTATTGGAATCCGTGAGTGCTGGTCATCTTCTCTTCTGGTGTATATATATATATTTGTGTATGTGTGTGGTGCAGTGTGTTGGGGAGGTTCTGTGTGTATGTGAGGGGTGTAGTGTGTATGTGAGGGGTGCAGTATGTGTGTGTGATGGATGCTGTGTCTGATGTGTGTGATGTGTGTGCGGTGTGAGGGTGCTGTGTGTGAGGGTGCTGTGTGCATGGGCGTCCGCAGGAATTTTTCCAGGGGGGGGCATAATTGTAATGACATCCATGCTTGGCCCCTTTTTGACAGTGTCATGAAAGGGAAGGGGCATAGTCATTATCACATAAAGCCAGGGTGAATAGCGTTTTCACAACTATGGTGTCAAGAATATATGTTTGTATTCCTGACACTATAGTGTTCCTTTAAGCAAATTAAAGGACCATTCTGGTCACCATAACAACTTCACCTAAATGAAAATGCTATGATGCCAGGAAGCCCCTGGGTGCTCGCTTTCCTTTAAGGGGTTAAATCGCTCTCAAATGGTTTAACCCCAAAGGCTTCCTCCGGCTCCAGGTCGCTTAGTGGTATTTGGCTTCTGAAACAGAGTGTCAGGAAGTACAGATTGACGTCAGGCTGATTGGTTAGAGTGTACAGTTGATGCTCTAAGCCAATCGCTAGTTCCCGGTTCATAAAATATTTTTACTTTTTTTATGAATGGGGAGCTACTGATTGGCTTAGAGTGCCAACTGACCGCTCTAGCCAGTCAGCGACACCCCTACCCAACGGCACTCTGTGCTTCTTGACACTCAGTAAATAAAAGTGAACACATTAATACTGATATTTTTTTACCTTTGGAGATGAGAAGGTCCAGCGTTTCCCTGCCTGGCCCAGGTACCAAAGCCTTATGATGTGGTGTCCAGAATAAAGTGGAGGTTCACTTCATTTGTCCTTCCTGCTCCAATCTCATTTTCCTCTCCTTCATTTGACAGTCTTTTTTTTTTCTTCTGACACTGTTTTCTATCCTTGGCCCCTTCTGCTCTTTTACCTTTCTACTATTTTCTGCTTATTTAGCGCCCTTCTGCTCCTTTCTCATTCTGATCCCTTTCTGCACCCTTTTCTACTTTACCTTTGTGCTCCTTCTGATTCTTTCTGCTCCTTTACCTTTGTGCTCCTTGCAGGCCCTTCCTGCTCCTTCTCCTATTTTACCTTAGTGCTCCTTCTGCCCCTTCCAGCTCATTTCTGACCCTTTCTGCTCCTTCTACTTTACCTTTGTGCTGCTTCACCTTCCAGCTCCTTGCTGACCCTTCCTGTTCATTTCTGTTCCTTTGTGCTCCTTCTCCTACTTTACCTTTTGTGCTCCTTGCTGTCCGAGCCCCTTGCTGCCCCTTTCTGCTCCTTGATGTCCCTTCCTGCTCATTTCTGTTCCTTCTCCTTTTCTTACTTTACCTTCCTGCTCCTTGCTGACTCTTCATGTAGGCTGTCTCCCCCATCCCTCACTTCCTGCGGCACGCCAATGGATTGAGACCGGCAGGGGAGATCTCTGGATCACCCCGGTCGGCTCATGCAGAGCCGACGCTATCCGAGCTGCGGCTCTGTTCTAAGCCTCCATGGGCCGGTGGGGAGATCAAAGTTCTACCTCACCGGTCCACAGCAGCATGGAGGGAGGCAGCAGAGAACCCGGGCTACCAGGGTTCTCTGAACCACCAGGGAAGGCAGCAGGACTGGGATATTAACTAATCTGCCCCCACCTCCACCCAAACATACAGCACACACACACACACACACACAGCACCTACACACAGCCCACAAACAGCACACACATACATCACCCTCGCACACACAGCACCCACACACACCCAGCACACTAACAGCATCCTCACAAACACACAAAACCCACACACAAACAGCACACTCACACACAAACAGCACCCTGACAAACACACAACACCCAAACAGCACACTAACAGGACCAGAACAAACACGCACACACAAACACCCTCTCTCACACACACACAAACAGCACACAGCACACTACCAGTTCCCTCACACACAGCACACAAACAGCACCCTCACAGACACACACACACACAGCAGTGTGTATATATATATATATATATATATATATATATACATATACAAATATTTACAAATTCTGGCACTCTTACCCAACAAAATCTCAAAAAAAATTCAGACCAAGGGTGCTTCTCAGTGCAAAATATAAAATCCAGAGAAATGAGAGCACTCACTGGGTTTAGAAAAATGTATATTTAAATACTAGGCAAACAAATCAACGTTTCGACCGTCAAGCGGTCTTTATCAAGATCTTGATAAAGACTGCTTGATGGTCGAAACGTTGATTTGTTTGCCTAGTATTTAAATATACATTTTTCTAAACCCAGTGAGTGCTCTCATTTCTCTGGATTTTATATATATATATATATATATATATACACACACACACACACACACACATACACATGGCGTGTGTTTGTGCTTTAGGGTGCACACCCTAATGCAGTAGGCTGTGCACGCCTATGCTCACTCCCCTAATCTATAGGATGCTGCCCTCCCCTCACTCCCCTAATCTATAGGATGCCCCCCTCACTCCCTAATCTATAGGCTGCTGCCCCCCTCACTCCCCTAATCTATAGGCTGCCCCAGCCTCACCCTAATCTATAGGCTGCTGCCCCCAGCCTCACTCCCCTAATCTATAGGATGCCCCCAGCCTCACTCCCTAATCTATAGGATGCCCCTCACTCTAATCCTATAGGCTGCTGCCCTCCCCCTATAGGCTGCCACCCCTCACTCCCCTAATCTATAGGCTGCTGCCCCCCCTGGCTGCCCCCCTCCCTAATCTATAGGCTCCTGCCCCCCCCCTCACTCCCCAACCTATAGGATGCCCCCTCACTCCCTAATCTATAGGCTGCTACCCCCCTCACTCCCTAATCTATAGGCTGCTGCCCCCCCCAAAAAAAATCTATAGTCTATCTCAAACCCTCCCCCCATCCCCCACTTAGCTGATCTGCAGGCTGTCTCTGGCTGCATGTGTTGCTCCCCTGCGGTTTCAAGCAGCAGAGAGAAGCAGGGATAAGATGCAGCTTCCGATCCCTGTCTCTCTCCATACACCTACTGGCCAGTGCCGGTATTGCAGTTAATTTTAAACCTCACACGAAAAATATCAGAACAAGCTGAAAAATCCAGGGGGATTGCCCCCCCTTGTCCCCCCCTACGGACGCCCATGGCTGTGTGTGCTGTGTGTGAGGGTGCTGTATGTGATTGATTTGTGTGAGGGTGCTGTGTGTGATGTGTGTTAGGGTGATGTGGGTGATTTGTGTGTGTGAGTGCTGTGTATGATGTGTGTGAGAGTGCTGAGTGTGATGTGTGTGTGGGTGCTGTGTATGATGTGTGTGAGGGTGCTGAGTGTGATGTGTGTGAGAGTGCTGTGTATGATGTGTTTTGTGATAGTGCTGAGTGTGATGTGTGTGGGTGCTGAGTGTGATGTGTGTGTGGGTGCTGAGTGTGATGTGATGTGTGGGTGCTGAGCATGATGTGTGGGTGGGTGCTGAGTGTGATGTGTGTGTCTGGGTGCTGAGTGTGATGTGTGTGTGGGTGCTGAGTGTGATGTGATGTGTGGGTGCTGTGTATGATGTGTGTGAGAGTGCTGTGTATGATGTGTGTGATAGTGCTGAGTGTGATGTGTGTGAGGGTGCTGAGTGTGATGTGTGTGAGGGTGCTGTGTATGAGTGCTGTGTGTAAATGTTAGAAGGGATTCTGTGTTGAAGGGGGGTAAATAAAAAAAATCTAAGCAGGCATTATATCCCTGTCTTACCTTTAACCTGGGAGAGGGGGGGGCGGCACTCTCACATCATCCCTGGTGGTCCAGTGGTGAGTGAACTCTAGCCTGCGGGCTAGAGTTCACTCTCGCGAGATCGGGGGCGTTGCCATGGCAACACTCCAGATCTCGCAAGAGTAACCCGGCGGAGCTGCAAGAAAGAGCTCCGCCGGGTCCTGCTCTCCCTCCCCAGCTGCATATCAAGTGGGCCGGTGAGGGAGATATTTGATCTCCCCACCGGCCCACCATGGAAAACAGCGGGGCCGGCACTCAGATAGTGCCTGCCCTTTTCATTCCTGGGCTACTATACGGTCTCAAAGTCAACATAGGCCAAGCAAACCAATCTGCAAATTTCAATGGAAAAGGGGAAATCCCTACATTGGACCACTGTAAGTTTCCAAACATTTATAAAACCTGTACATGGGGGTACTGTGGTACTCGTGAGACATTGCTGAATACAAATATGTGTATTTTATTGCAGTGAAATCTAACAGTGTTATGACATTCACAGTTACAGAAGCTTCCCCATTCACAGGTAAAATGTCATGCAGAACTTGAAAAAGAAATGTTTTTCTCATTCTTTTTTTAGATTTTATTCACATTCAGTTATGTTTTATAGAGATATTTGATATGAAATGAAAGCTCTGTTTCTCCTCAACTAAATTATATATAATAAATATGGGTGCACTTAATATGAAAGAGATGAATTATGGTTAAACAACATATAGCGCAAATTCCAGGTTTTGTTTACGTTTTGTTTTGATCACAACTTGTACAATTGGCTCCGTCCTTAAAGGACCACTATAGTGCCAGGAAAACAAACTAGTCTCCTGGCAGTATGTAGTCCATAGGTCCCCCTCACCCAGTGGCGTCGCTAGGGGGGGGCCAGAGAGGGCCATGGCCCCCCCTACATCATGCTGTGCCCCCCCTTGGGCCCCCCCAAATGCTGGCAACTTGCTGGCCAGGGGCTTCCCTCGGACTGTTACAGCCTGTTACAGTCTGAGGGAATGCAGGAGAGAGGGGCTGGGGGCTGTCTGTGGCTGGAGGGAGCACTGATTGGCTCCCCAGCACAGACCCCGCCCCCAAACGAAGCCCCGCCGATAAGCCCCGCCCCCGCCGTAAAGCAGCAGCCCATGCTGCTGCAGAAGATGGCTGCCTGACCCCCAGCAACATCCTCCAGTGACAGGTAGGCTTGGGGGGGGTATACACACACACTGCCCCCATACTGCCCCATACACACACACTGCCCCCCATACACACACACTGCCCCACATACTGACCCCATACACACACATTGCCCCCCATACTGCCCCCCTTACACACACACATTGCCCCACACACTGCCCCCCATACACACACTCTGCCCCCCCATACACATACACTCTCCCCATATCCTGTGTGTGTGTGTATGGACTCAGCAGTCTGTGTGTGTGTGTATGGACTCAGCAGTCTGTGTGTGTATGGACTCAGCAGTCTGTGTGTGTGTGTATATACTCAGCAGTCTGTGTGTATGGACTCAGCAGTTTGTGTGTGTGTATGGACTCAGCAGTTTGTGTGTGTATGGACTCAGCAGAGTCTGTGTGTGTGTGTACGGACTCAGCAGAGTCTGTGTGTGTGTACGGGCTCAGCAGAGTCTGTGTGTGTGTACGGGCTCAGGAGAGTCTGTGTGTGTGTGTACGGGCTCAGCAGAGTCTGTGTGTGTGTGTACGGGCTCAGCAGAGTCTGTGTGTGTGTGTACGGGCTCAGCAGAGTCTGTGTGTGTGTGTACGGACTCAGCAGAGTCTGTGTGTGTGTACAGACTCAGCAGAGTCTGTGTGTGTGTGACTCAGCAGAGTCTGTGTGTGTGTACGGACTCAGCAGAGTCTGTGTGTGTGTACGGACTCAGCAGAGTCTGTGTGTGTGTGTGTATGGACTCAGCAGAGTCTGTGTGTGTGTGTGTATGGACTGAGCAGAGTCTGTGTGTATGGACTGAGCAGAGTCTGTGTGTGTGTATGGACTCAGCAGTCTGTGTGTGTGTGTATGGACTCAGCTGTGTGTGTGTGTGTGTGTGTGTATGGACTCAGCAATCTGTGTGTGTGTGTGTGTGTGTGTGGACTCAGCAGTCTGTGTGTGTATGGACTCAGCAGTCTGTGTGTGTGTATGGACTCAGCAGTCTATCAATAATTAAAATTCCTGTGAGTTGTTGTGTAGGAAGGGCCCCAGTGCATTGCTTTGCCCAGGGGCCCTTAACTCTGTTAAAATGGTACTGCTTGTGTGTGTCGGTGAGCTTCTATTTAGGGAGCTTGTGTGTGTGTCCCTGAACTTCTTTGTAGTGAGCCTTCTGTTTATACAAGTGAGTGTCTGTAGTAAGCTTGTGTGTGAGTCAGAGAGTTTTGTCTGTCAGTAAGCCTATTTGCGCATGTCAGTGAGCTTGTGTGCTTACTGTACTATATATATTTTATTTTTTTTGACTTGTAGGAATGGCATACGTTTTTTTTCCAGGGCTGCTTTGGATTCCCAGGGATTCCCAGTTTGGCTCTGCCAGCGAGTGCACTTTACCGCTGAATAATCTGTGTGAGCTGCCGCACACTTAAGCCCTGTTACACGCGTCTGGGAGCTGCTGTTGACAGGTACTAGTAGTCTAGAGATTGGGGTTTATGCTCAGCTATCTGTATAATACAGATCTGTGTGTATAAAATATCCCGGGATAGTCAGTGCTTCCTGTATAGTGCTGCTCTCTGTCTTGGGATATTATACACAAACAGACCTGTATTATACAGAGAGCAGCACTATACAGGGAGCACTGAGTGTCCCAATTTATTATACACACAACCCTGTATTATACAGAGAGCACTGACTGTCCAGGGATATTATACCCAGACAGTAATTGATAGCTGTGCTGCAAAATGTCCTTGGAAATTTTTTTTTCAAATGTTGGCAACTATGGCACTGTATCAAGGATAATGTGTTTGTTTTTTAAATAATCCCTGGTGGAAAATAATGAATCCTCCACCAGGTATTATTAAAAAAACAAAACACATTGTGTCGGGGGCGTGGCTTAACATGCGACAGGGGCGGGGTCAAACTGTGACGAGGGCGGGGTTAAATGTGCCCCCCTACTTTTGTCACTGGCCCTCCATGTGCCCCCCCGAAAAATGAATCCTAGAGACGCCACTGCCCTCACCCTCAGGGTCCCTCTCCCATTGGGCTGAAGGGATTAAAACCCGTTCAGCCACTAACCTTTCTCCAGCACTGGGCTCCCTCTCCTCCTCCTGCCGACGTCAGCGCCATATGCGCATGAGCCTCACGTGCATTCAAGCCACCCATAGGACGTCACAGTGAGAATCGCGGAAGCGGACTCTAGTGGCTGTCAGTGAGACTGGATTAACCCTCAGTGCAAACATAGCAGTTTCCCTGCTGCAGGGTTAAAACTAGAGGGACCTGGCACCCAGACCACTTCATTGAACTGAAGTGGTCTGGGTGCCTTTAGTGGTCCTTTAAGGGCTTAAGTATATCACTTTTTTTGTGCACATTTGAAGTGCAGCACTGTTTTTTTGGTATTTTAACACTGTTACATATGAGCAGATATAGTGCAACACAGACACATGAAGGGAATCACAATGACTCACACAGAATTCCACAAGCATTGACAAATATGCACAGATACATACCCACACAGATCCACAAATGCTGATACCCTTGCACAGATACATACAGAGGTCCACAAAAAATGACAAACATGCACAGATACATACACTGATGCACACTCTTAGATAGCATAGCTCACCTACCTGTGGAGTGTAGTTTAATTGTTTCCACGGGCCCTGTTAAGCAGGGGTGTCCCTTGGTGGGATGGGGCAGAGGGAGCTAACTGTTAGAGAGAATTCTAACAAAATCCACATCCCTTGCAATGTACTGTGTGATTTAAATGAAAGTTAAATGATGTAAAGTTTTGGAAGAGTTTTTGGAACCAATTGTATTTCTGGGACATTAGATATGAAACATGTACCATGCCTGGTATCAAACATATTGTCTAGGTTCTTTCCCAAGGTGTTTAGACCTGGTTATAATGAGAACAAATGCTTCTGTATAACGATATACTGTTATTGTATATATTATGCCAGTTTTGGCATGTGTTTAGGACCTCTCACAGATCTTGGATTTCTACACCCCTGATAATCTGAATGAAATGAAAGTGTGCACAATATCTAATGAAACAAAAAAAAAATGGATGATTGAGAGGTATCTCAAACTTTCCTCATCAAAAGCTTATGTTTTCTGTTATTTTCCTTTTTGTTTTGTCTGTTTGAGTGGTGCAATTTGTTTATAATATAATGTTATTCGTATGCACTGTGGCTATTTTTGTTCATAATAAATGATTCTTTATTACCGGTAAGTTCTTCCTTTTTCTGGAATAAGAAAGAATCACATAACTGAAGAGATAACATAGTTCTGTGTTTTGTATACAGTTAAATGCTTAATCGTATTTTGTGGAGATTTAAATTTATTTATCCAATGTATTATGTTCTTGTGTATTTCTGGATCCGCTGACTTTGTCTAATTTCTTGACTCTGTTCATGGCCGATCCTGGGTGCACCGCACTCAGATGCCAGAAAGAGGGAGCACCAAGAGAGCAGGTCAATGGCCTGTCACAGGGGGCCCAGAAAGAGGCCAACTGGGAATCTAAGGTGCCCCAAAGTGGGTGTTTATAAGTAGTCACCTGCTGGATGGCAGGTGCCTACTCTGCTGCAATATACTGGGGGAAGACAGGCAGGCAGCAGAATATTCTTCCAGTTCCTCACTGCTCCCTTGCATGTGTGCATGTGAGTTTGAGTCAAACAGTCTCTATCCTGCTTCTATCTAGTTAGATTACAAGAGAGAGGGGGTTGTATTAGCACCCTGCTACAGCCAATGTACTAATCTATTTATTGATACTCTTTCTGTCTAGCATTGTGGACAGAATGTGTAGGATCAGAGTGCAGTATTCTTCAGTCAGTATTGTAGATGGGACATAATTATTGCAATATTTAAGACTCAGTTTTGTGCTTTGACTAAGACAGACTTCTCTTAGGAGATATAGATTCTGATTAATAACACCCATATCCTCTCTGCCATTTCAATCTAAGTAGAAGCATTATTTTAAGAAACTAATGGAATCACTTAGGCAGCAACACATTAAAGTCTGATATTGATCTACATCTGGTCAGTAAGTATAATTTTGTATAGGAACTTTCCCACAATATGTACATGCAGGAGAAAATAGTGAGGCCGAGGCTCTCCCCTGCCGGCCCATGCATGGCTGGTGCTATCCAAGCCCCAGCCCTGCTGTTTGCCTTCATGGACCGGAGATCAGTGAGAGAGAGAGAGAGAACCCGGGGGCACTCTTACCTGCAGCTCCGCCGGGATCTCTTCTCGCGAGCACGGAGCGTTGCTGCGGTTACCATGGCAACGCTCCGTTCTCGCAAGAGTGAACTCTAGCCTGAGCTGCAGGTTAGAGTTCACTCCCCCACTTGAACCGCCAGGGACTGTAAAGAAATCAATGTCTCCCCCTCCCTCAGCAAAGGTAAGAAGGGAGGGGGACATTATCTATATTTATTCAGTGTGATAAAGTGAAGGCAGAGAGGCCTTTAACATTTAACCCAAGGAGAAGTACGTGTTGTATGTGTGGTGTGCAACACAAAGCTACATTTAGTTATGGGCCCCTGGGGTGGAGCATTTGGAGAGCAGGGTGGGCCAATGCTCCACTCCTCAGTTCATACACAAGTAGGAGAAATAAGTTCCAGGCCAGAGTTTTTTGGAACGGTCTCCAACCCACTGCTCAGCTGCAGATAATCAGCTGTAGCAGTGGGAATAAAGCCCTCCCTGCTGGGCAGGTAAAGGGAGATTGCTGGCTTCCTCCCTGGAAACAGGTAGGAGAGATGCTGTTCTCTCCAGTGAGAAAGTCAAGGAGATTGAGCACTGGGAGTGCAGAAGGAAAGCCGTCAAGGCTGTCTTGAAGCACTGGGAATGCAGAAGGAAGCCGTCAAGGCTGTCTTGGAGCACTGGGAATGCAGAAGGAAGCAGTCAAGGCTGGCTTGGAGCACTGGGAGTGCAGAAAGGAAAGCAGTCAAGGCTGGCTTGGAGCACTGGGAGTGTAGAAAGGAAAGCAACAGGCTGACTTAGCACTGGAGTGCAGAGAGCCAACAAAGACACTAGGTTGGTGAAACCAATATTGTTTTTTTCTAGTTTAACCTGAGAGATAGGGAACCTGAAGTTAGTAAGTGCTCAGACAAGCTAGGTTTTTATTTATAGGTATTTGTGTTATATTTATGTTTTCATTTGCTGCTGTCTCCTGTGTGGACTTACAAATAAAGTGAGTGGATTATATGAAAATAAAAGGACTGTGCCTGTTGTTTACCCTAGAGGACCGTGCTACCTGAAGACAAAGATCACATTAGTCATTATTTAATCATTTTAAAAAAAATTATCTTTAATCTGCCCACCTATCCCCTCACATAAACTATAATCCCCTACACACTGCACTACACACAAATATACAGCCCCCCTTACACACAAAGCTCTCCCTCATTACACACACAGCCCCCCTCTAACACACACAGCCCCCCTCTTAAACACACAGCCCCCCTCTTACACACAGCCCCCCGTTACAACCCCCCCTTACACACACAGCCCCCTCCTTACACACACACAGCCCCTCTAACACACACACAGCCACCCATTTACACACACTGCCACCCCTACACACACCGCCCCACACACACACACACACACACCCCACACACACACACCTTACACACACAGCCACACCCTTACACACCTGCCCCCCATAAACACCATAGCCCCTATACACACATAGCCCCTTACACACACAGCTCCCCCAAACACACACAGCCCCCAAAACACACAACCCTCTACACACACAGCAGCCCCCACACACAGCCCTCCCCACACACACACAGCCCCCCTCCACACACACAGCCACCCCTTACACACACACACACACTGCCACCCCCTACACACACTGCCCCCTACACACACACACCCTTACACACACACAGCCACACCCTACACACTGCCCCCATAAACACACATAGCCCCCTTATACACACATAGCCCCCCTTACACACACTGCCCCCCCTTAGACACATAGCCCCAATACACACACTGCCCCCATACACACACAGCATCCCTCACACAAAAACACACTGCACTACTCACACACAAACACACTGCTCCCAATACACACACTGCACCCTTTACACACAAACACACTGCTCCCAATATACAAATTGCTACCCCATACATACACTGCACCCCTCTCACACACAAACTACCCCTCCATACACATACTGCGACCCTCACACACACTGCACCCCTCACACACATACACACTACAGCCTCTATCCCAGCAGACCCTAGGTAAGTTAGCAAAAAAAATTTAACAGATTGACTACTTACTCTGGGAGGGTGCCACAGCAACTCCTGGCACCAAAACCACTACAGAGAGCTGTAGTGGTTATTGTGCCTGAATTGTTTCTTAAAATGATCTGCCAGTGCCCCTCTTGGGTTAGCTTCTGGATCCGCCACTGAATTATGGTCAGGTAGATTAATTAATGGACCTTTTCTAACCTAATATATTTGCTATTTATTTTATATCTGAGGCAATTCCAAGGAAACCAATTTCTTTTAAGTGTTTAGTTGATGACATAAAGGGAGGGAGATAGATAGACAGACAGACAGACAGATATAATAGCATTTTGTTTCTTTACCTGAACAAATGATACCAGCATCCTCATGTGGCCTGCAGTCATGAACACCCCATCCTCTATGAGAGCATTGTGAAAGGGCTTGCTCACTTCCAGAGCACTTCACATCATCCATTAAGATGTATCCAGAACCTTTTTCAAAATATGCATTATGTAAAGCTTCAAGAGCATATCCACAATTCAGCTGTTTGCATACTATAGCTGCACTTTGGATGCTCCAGAAATCATCACATACTGAACCCCAGGATTTGTTATAATTAATCTCCACACGTCCAGAACATCTGTCCCAGCCTCCCACCAGGCGCACAGGGAAATTATCTATAAAAAACAAACAAACAAAAATCAAGAATATGTAAAAGATTTGCACAATGTATTGAACATTGTATACTAAATTCTTTGGCATTTTGTCAGGTGCAAAGTTGAAGACTTAGAGTTCTCCAGTTTCCATGCACCAAGTAATAATTACAAGTTCAGTAATTTAATCCAGTTGTTTAAACCAGCAGAGAGATTCTGTGTGTACTACATCTGTTTGCTAGTGTGTGTTTTCATACACCAACCAAATATAAAGCTAAATGATATTGCTCCTAGCTACATTAGTGGACACTGAACTGGAAAACACAATGAAATGTACCATATAATACAGCTATTTTTTCAACTGGTGGCCTCTAAATATTAACTAATGCACGAGACAACCACTACTAAAGAGAAGTTATAATGGCATCCAGCATTTCCTTGTTATTAGAAAATAGTGATCTCTCCTTTTTAAAACGTTACATTTTCATTATTGTAATCAATGGTTTGAGAGATTACCAGAGGAGGATGCCCAGGGATTACTGAGACTATAACCTTTACAGAGCACCATAGGCGTGCGCACGAGGTGTGCTGTGTGTGCCTGGGCACACCCTAATCCCCGCAGCACCCGTATGGAGTGAGACCGGCAGGGGAGATCTCAGGATCTCCCCTGTCGGCTCATGCAGAGCCGGTGCTATCCGAGCGCCGGCTCTGCTCTCAGCCTCCCTCCCCACTGACCCACAGGCAGGGAGGAAGGCAGGAGAGGACCCAGGGAGCTCTTGCCAGCAGGGTTCCTCTCGCGAGATCTGAGCTTTGCCGCGGTTACCGCGGCAACGCTCAGATCTCGCGAGAGTGAACTCTAGCCCCGCAGGCTAGAGTTCACTCTCACCACTAGGACCACCAGGGAAGGCAGAAAAGATCCCCTATCCCTGGCATAGGGTAACAAGGGAGGGGGGATATTAAGTAATCTGCCCCCACCTCCACTGGACAACCAGGTAAGGCAGCAGCACGACCCCCCCTCCATAAGGTAAGAAGGGAGGGGGGATATTTATTAACTAATCTGCCCCCACCTCCACCCCCACAAATCACCCAAACATACAGCACACACACAGCACACACACGCATACATCACATACACAAACAGCACACACACACATACAGCACACACAGCACCCACACACACACACACACACACACACAGCACACACACACATACAGCACCCACACACAGCACCCACACACATACAGCAAACAAACATCACCCACACACAGCATCCTCACACATACAGCAACCTCAAACACACATCACACACATCACCCACACACACACAGCACCCACACCCACAACACACACTCACACACATACAGCACCCACACACATACAGCAACCTCAAACACACACAGCACACTAACAGTACCCTCACAAACACAAACAGCACCCTCACACAGCACACTAACAGGACCCTAACAAACACACACGCAGCACACTACCAGTACCCTCACACACAAACAGCACCCTCACACACAGTACATAAACAGCACCTTCACAAGCACGCACACACACACAAACACCCTCACCCACATAGCACACTACCAGCACCCTCACACAGCACAAATACACACACAGCCGTGTGTGTATGTATATATATATATATAAATATATATATATATATATATATATATATATGTGGCGTGTGCTTGTGCTTTAGGGTGCACACCCTAATGCAATAGGCTGCATACGCCTATGCAGAGCACTGTAGTTGTTATAGTGCCTGGTTTGTCCATTTACATTTTGGATGAAGGCAGACCTCCAAGTATTATTTTAAGACATAGTGCAGTGTATGAGATCGATCACCTATCTCTCTCTCTCTATCTTTCTCTCTCCCTCTCTCTCTCCCCCTTTATCTATCTACATGGATATATCTATATGTATGCCACAAATTCTCATAGAGATGCTCAGGCAGTTACCTGGAATTATACTTGTGGGAATGCTCCATCCTGCAAGACAAATGACAAATGAGTTACCATTTAAGCATTTTTACATGTATAATCATATTTTAGGAACTCTCAGACTTATTCACTGTGACTTGCCAGGATTGTTAATTTAAGGGCAAAACATCACAAACACGGTCAAAATAAATTATAATAAATATTAACAAATAGTACACACTAAATTAAACTGTGTTGGTTTGGCAGTTTTGTTGCATGTGGTCATGCACTCATGAGAGTTTTATTTTTCTACTTTCCTATTATTTTTAGTATTTATATAACGCCAACTTTTTCTGCAACACTTTACAATTTTGAAAAACTTTTTCTTTCTGATAACATTTTATGTAACTTTGCTTCTAAGTTGAATAAATTAAAAATGCTGGATATATATATATATATATATATATATATATATATATATATATATAAAAATACACAAGATCCAGTACACTCATCTATCCACTCTGAACATGTCTTGTGAAATCTGACATCAAGGCATTAGCTGTAGATTTGTTGTTCCACACATACCACAGATACTCAATTGGATGTTGATCGGGGAAATTAATAAGCCAAAATATTATCCTGCTGAAAGACACCACTGCCATCCAGGGACACCATTGCCATAACGGGGTGCACATGGTATACAACAATTTCTAGGTAGATGGTACATATCAAAGTAACATCTACATGAATGCCAAGATCCAAGGTCTCCCAGAATAACATTGCCCAAAGCATAACACTGCCTTTGCCAGTTTGCCTTCTGCACATAGTGTCTCCTGCTGCCATCTTTTCCCCATATAAATGGTGCACACTAACCCGGCCATCCACCTGATTTAAAAGAAAACATGATTCATTAGATCAAGCAAACTTCTTCTATTGCTCCATGGTTTGACACTCACGTCCTCATTGAAGGCACTATGGTGATGGACAGGGGTAATCATGGGCATTCTGATTGTCCTGCGGCTACACACCCCATATACAGTAAATTGGAATGCACTGCATTTTGACATCTTTCAATCATGGCCAGCATTAAGTTTTTCAGCAATTTGAGCTACAGTAGCTCTTTGTGATAATACCAGATGGGCTAGCCTTCGCTCCCCACATGCATCTATGATCCTTGGGCTCCTATGACCCTGATGCCGGTTCACCAGTTCTCCTTCCTTGCACCACTTTTGGTAGGTAGTAAACACTGCATACCGAGAACACAGAGAACACCAGACCAAACTTGTCACTTTGGAGATGCTCTGATCCAGTCATCTAGCCATCACTATCTGACCCATGTTATAGCCACTCAGATCACACTTGCCCATTTATCCTGTTTCCAACACATGAAATTCAAGAACTGTTCACTTGCTGCCTATTATATCCAACCCCTTGACAAGTTCCATTATAATGATATAATTGTTTTTCACTTCACCTGTCAGTGGTTTAAATTTTATGGCTGTTCAGTGTATATATTAATACTACAAAATATATGGCTAAATTAAATCGTTAACTCAAATTGAATTTCAAATTTTAGGCCAAAATTGTTAAACTAAAAAGATGTCTCACTTGTCTACTGTTCATGAAGAAAGTTGAAGTGGGCACATATAGTTGGTGTTTAGGCATATTTTACTGGAAAACCATACAATGTTTCGGCTCCTGTGGGAGCCTTTATCAAGCTTAATAAAGGAGATCAAAGAATCTCCCTGGACAGTCCTTCAGGGCCGACTCTACCCTGTGCCTACCTACACCTGAAAGAGGGTGCCCCATCAAAGATTCCCTCACTTGTCAGCACTTTATAATGGTGGGTGGCCAGATAGCTTCTGGTCTGCATATCAAATGGAAACACTCTGATACTTTCCCAAGTGCCAGTCTGTGTCAGCAATCTGCACCTGTGGGAAATGAAAACCAAGTGCCTCATTTATCGAACTCCAAGAGCTCAATATTCCCCCTCCCTAACCAAATGGACTGTAAAATAAATATTTTTTATAATAATCTTTTTTTTAAATACTAAATACCTGACAGACTTCCCCTTTCCCAATTCACAAACATAAATACACACACTACAGCCCCTATTACCCACGCACACACCACAACACCATCACCCCACAATACAGCAACTATATCCCCCAAACACTGCAGACTCTATCCATACACACAAATATATACTATAGTACCTATCTCCCCACACACTACAGCCCCTAAACCCCTTGCACACACTACATTCTCTATCAACATACATTACAACTCCTGCCCCCAAAACACACACTACAACACCAATCCTCCAACACACTCACTACAGTCCTATCCACACACACAATACAGCTCCTATGTAGTCATATAACTACACCACTATCAGCTTTATTCACACACATCCAAACCTACAAGCAGTGTCCATGCTCCACCCAAGCAGTATCCCCCCACTCGCCTCCACACACAAGCACAGATCGCCACAGGTAGCCTTCCCAAACACACACATACACACATATACACAACCCAGGGTGTTCCCCTCTTTTGTTCTCTGGTGTCGCACAAACACAGCAAGTACACATTTGATCTTTTACACTTTGTAACACTACAAATCTTAGTCCTGAATGTACCATCAACACTAAAGCAGATAATATATACAGTCACATAATATTAGCAAACAGTTGTTATGCCATATACCGAAGTACTATAAATATTAAAACACCTTTTTATAAAATTCTATACTCATCTTTGGTTATATGATATCCATTTACAAATTACCTAAAGAGAGCACTGATCCTATGAGAAATAGAAAGCAGAGTGTCCTGTGAATGGTCCCCATTTGAAGAACATATGAAGAAAATAGAGGAAGATATATATATATATATATATCATATGTCTACTAATCAATTTTGATTACTCCTTCAACGTCAAACTCCCTTAACAAAAAGAAGACTATGTAAAGGTAATTGTATTTAAAACAACAAAAAAAGGATTATTTTTTTTGGATCAATGATTTCCATTGTTAATGTCTAACACTGAACTTTACATAAGCCTTCATGTATAAATTATGATTCACATGGCTAAATACACTGGGGTTTGCTTTGGTCATCATGTGGATTAAGTGACTGGTAATAAATCAATGTAAAGGTCAAATTCAGATTACTAAAACTGTTAATAATACTATGTGTTAATAAGTAAACCGAAAATAACTCTTGATAGTTTACCATTTTAGACCTACTTTTAACATTTCTGTCAAAAAAAATGGATACGCGGTAAATGTCTTTAAAAATAAAGGGGAAAACAATTATGGACAACTATTTGGAAAATCCACAATCTTGTATGGAACTGTTTTCTCATACTATTTTATTTTTCTTCAAATTAATGGGTTTCCATGAAGAACATGACCATGTTTTATTCTTTAGGAATAGGTAGAATTTGGAAAGGACCCCTAGCTCATCAAAAAAAAAAATAATAATAATAAAAATATAGATATATAGTTCTAGGAACAGCTAAGATACTGCGCAGAACCCTCAAACACCCAGGCCTCTGGTAGAGTTTATATGTCCACTACATTGTTTAGAGAAGCATATGACATTTAATCCCAGGGGGAGTATGCATTGTGTATATAACTTAAATTAATGTTTAGATAAGGACCCCTGGGGTGGAGTATTCGGAGAGTAGAGCTCCACTCCTCAGTTTTTACACAACTGAGAGAAATAAGGCCCAGGCCAGGGTTTTGGACTGTCTCCAAACCACTGCTCAGCTGCAAGTAATCAGCTGCAGCAGTGGGAATAAACCGCTCCTTGCTAGGCAGGTAAAGTGAGATTTGTGGAGGACTGGAAGCAGCAGGCTGACTGAGCACTGGAGTGCAGAGAGTTGACAAGACATTAGGTTGTTATAGTGTAACCCTTGAGAGATAGGGAATTTGATGTTAGGAAGCGCTCAGACGAGCTATGATTTTGTTTACAGGGATTTCTGTTATATGATTGTTTCTTTCATTTGCTGCTGTCTCCGTGGTGAATTTCAACAATAAAGTGCCTGGATTTACACCCTGTTCCAAATTATTATGCAAATTATATTTTTCTCATTTACCTAAAAAAATTATGTAAATAACAGTCAGCATACTTCTCATTTTATCAACTATTAAGAGTACAATTGAAATTTTATTGAACAAACCCCCTAATAACAGTATTTTTTTGAAACATAAAAAACTTACAATGCACTGTTCCAAATTATTACGCACAGTAAGTTTCAAAACACTTTATAGGTTGTAAAGAACTGAAAGTTGTCATTTGTTGTGTTTGCAGCATATTTACTGAAATCAAAAGCCATTGTAATCAAACTTATAACAACATTTTAACTTTTTTTTTAACATTTTAACAGGTCACGTTACATTTTAACATAGGACCCCTTATTTGATAGCAGCTTCACAAGTCTTGCATCCATTGAACTTGTGAGTTTTTGGACAGTTTCTGCTTGAATTTGTTTGCAATATGTCAGAATAGCCTCCCAGAGCTGCTGTTTGGATGTAAACTGCCTCCCACCCTCATAGATCTTTTGCTTGAGGATGCTCCAAAGGTTCTCAAGGCATGGCACTCATCAGTGAACAGGACTGTTTGAAAATTAGTCTTCATGTATTTTTCTGCCCAATGCAGCCGTTTCTGCTTGTGAGGATTGGTTAGTGGTGGCCGAATAGAAGGTTTATGCACAGTTGCAAGACTCTGGAAAACTCTACACCTTTATGTCCGTGGGACTCCAGAGGCACCAGAAGCTTCAAATATCTGTTTGCTGCTATGTAATGGTATTTTAGCAGCTGCTCTCTTGATCCGATGCATGG
The DNA here is from genome assembly GCA_933207985.1 of Pelobates cultripes. NCBI lineage: Eukaryota > Metazoa > Chordata > Amphibia > Anura > Pelobatidae > Pelobates > Pelobates cultripes. Next base: position 222,920,213 of record OW240913.1, read on the forward strand.
CTCTGGCAGAAATCTTCCTCAATGTGCATTTATCTGCACGAACCCCTCTGTGCTCTGAATCTGCCACATATCTCTTAATAGTGCGATGATGACACTTAAGTTTTTGTGAAATATCTAATGTTTTCATCCCTCATCCAAGGCATTGAACTATATCACTCTTTTCGGGACCAGAGAGATCCTTTTTCTTTCCCATATTGCATGAAAATGGTGCTCTGCTTAATAATGTGGAACACCCTCCTTTAGTAGTTTTTCCTTAAATTGGGCTCACCTGGCAATCTAATTATCACAGGTATCCGAAATAGTTTTCAGTGATCAAAAGAGCCCTGAGACACAATGCCATCCATGAGTTTAACTGAAAAACAAAATATTTAATCTTTGTGACACTTAAATAGAATGTGCATAATAATTTGGAACAGGGTGTGTGTTACTTCAAAAGACTGTGCATGTTTGTACCCTAGATGACCATGCGAATTGATATAAAGGATCACAATATATACACATTATATATATATGTCTCAGGAGTCGTAACCCAACACGCAGAAAAGAGGAAACCACAAAAGGTGTATCTGAAGACGTATTACCGAGCCTTAGAATGGCCGGACTTAACGTAACTAAACAACAAGAATCAGGGACAAGAATAAATCAAGGACAGGAATAACAGGAATACTCAGAGTCAAGACAAAGCCGGGATCAGGATACCAGAAATCATGAGTCAAATATAAATCCGGGATCAGGATAACAGAAATCACAAGTCAAATATGAAGCCGGGTTTGTATAGGTGACTGCGATGAAAGGAACGGACCAACCTAGGAGTATGAATATCAACCCAAGGGACCCAGGAACGTTCCTCAGGACCATACCTATTCCAATGGACCAGTTACTGGAGACTACCCTTCAGGAACCTGGAGTCAAGGACAGGAATTGTCATATTCCTCCACCACAACAACCGATACAGGAGCTGGAGAAGGGTGAGGTCCAGTAAACCGATTACAGATCAGCGGTTTCAACAGGAAGGTATGGAAAATATTAGACATACGCATGGAATGAGGCAAGTCCAGAGCATTCGATAAAGGATTCACTATGCGCAGGATGCGGAAAGGACCAATGAAACGAGGAGCGAACTTCATTTATGGTACATGGAGATGGATATTTCAGGTAGACAGCCAAACCCTATCCCCCATTACATAGGAAGGAGCTACATGACGATGCCTATCAGCCTGTACCTTCTGTCTCTGAGCAGCCTTAGCCAATAATTGTTGTATTACAAAAAACAGCCATGTGTTCATCCAGAGCTGGCATTCCCTGTGAGGAGAATGCAATCAGAAGAACAACAGGATGCTGGCCATAGACTACGTAAAAAGTAGCGTTATTGCGAGCAACCTCAGCCCAAGGAAGCAGGTCAACCCAATCATCTTGGGATGAGAAACAAAACTATGTATGTACTGCTCAAGAGACTGGTTTACATGTTCAGCAGCTCCATTAGTCTGAGGATGGTAAGCAGAGGAAAAGGACAATTAAATACCCATCTGAGCAAAAGGCCCTCCAGAAGTGAGAGACAAACTGACTACCTCTGTCAGATACAATTTGTTGCGGTATGCCGTGTAGACGGAATACCTCCCTGGTGAAAATCCTAGCCAATTCTGCTGAGGGTGGGGAGTTTTCTCAGGGGTATGAAATAAGCCATATTGAAAAACCTAACTACATCCATGACAGTATGACCACTGGAAGGGAGTAGTTCTACAAAAAAAAGTTGATAGGCAAGTTGGACCAGGGTTTAGTGGGTAAAAGTTGGAACAATCCACATGGTACCCGGTGAATGGTCTTGTTGCTGCACAATTGTCACAAGCAAGCACATATTCCTTTTTAGGCCACCAGAAGTCACGAGTTACAAGGTTGGTGGTCTTGGTTATACCTGGATGTCTGGCGGTTTTGCTGTCATGACATAAGTACATAACTTCCTGTCTGACAGTAGGGGTAACAAACAGTTTATCAGTAGGTTTGTCTTTAGGGGACTCATATTGAGTAGCTATGAAGCGGCTTAACAATAAAGAGGACATGGAAATAACCATTGTGGCCACGATTCTTTCTGGGGGAATGATAAAATACTCCTCTGGCTTTTCCTCTTCACTCACATCGAATTGCCTGGACTTTTACATTGCTTGGTCCAGGTCTCTAAGTGATTATAAAATTAAAGTTGGAGAGACCATCTCGCCTGCCTGGAATTTAGCCGTTTAGATCTCCTAGGTACAAGAGGTTCTTGTGATTGGTCAATACCATGATAAGATCTTGGGAACCCTCTAGAAGATGTACCCTTTAAGGCTATGATAATGGCCAATACTTCTCTATTGGCAATGTTATAGTTCCGTTCTGCCTGCAGGGGTTTTCTAGAAAAGAAACCACAGGGGTTCAAAGGCTGGTCAGGGGATAAGCGTTGGGAAAGAATAGCCCCTACTCCTACCTCAGAAGCATCTACTTAAAATACAAAAGGAAGTGAAGGGTCAGGATGTCTGAGGAAAGGAGCAGAAACAAAAGCTTGTTTCAGGCTCTCAAAAACTTCCCTTGCCTCAGGGGGCCAAACATAGTGGTTCGTAGCCTTCTTAGTGTGATTCTTGATAGGGACATTATTAGGGGATAATGGTAGAAAAATTGTTTATAAACCTTCTATATTAATTGTTGAACCCTATGAGCCTTTGAATAGGTTTTAATCCCTGAGGAAAGAAGCCACTCAACAGCGGCTGATTACTTCTTGGGAGCCATACTGAATCCAGAGGCCAAGATGACATAATCCAAAAAATTGACTTCTTTTTGATCAAACACTTCACTAGTTTACAAGGTAAACCATTGTTGAGAAGCTTTAAGACCTTAGAGACATGTACTTGATGTGTACTTTGGTCAGGGGAATATATCAGGATATCGTCTATATGCAAGGGCATAGATCTCCCTCTTTTTTGGGTACAGAAAAATACAGCCCCAGGAGAGAAAGATCTATGTATAAAACCCTTTGCTAATGAATTACCTATATACTCCTCCATTAAGGTACTCTCCTGGGAAGACAAAGGATAAACCCTTCCTTTAGGTGGCATAGTACCAGGTAGGAGATCTATGGCACAATCATATGGCCTATGAGGTAGTAATCTGTCTACCTTCCTCTTATGAAACACTGCCTTAAGGTGTATCAGGGGATGTAACAAATCTTCTGTGTGTAACATATCAGAATGCATACTTAACTGTTTTGTCTCATGGGTGATCAACAGAGAATATAAAGGTCTACCATCTATGGCCACAACAGTCAATGGTGTCTACTTCTTTCTTAGGGGTGGTAAATGGGTTCTTCTGTCAGCTACTCCAGAATCTATGAGCACTAAAACATCTATAGATTTTTCACCCCAAGTTAAGGTGATGGGGAGAAGTAGTCTATTAAAGGGGATTCTGATGTCACACTTGTGATGAACTGAACCTCGTCATGGGTTCTTGGAGGGGCCTGCTGGCCAGCCTCTTGCCTCAGGAATATGGGCCATGCAATAAACCTTGCCCAATGCACTTTAAGCTCTGTTCATGTGAGTTATGTATTTTTGCACTCCAGACAGAAAGACCGATCGTTAGCCCTCATTCCCTGGAACTGTTTTGGGCATAAGACCATGTAAATGGTCGGTCAAAATGATGACTTCCGTGGAAATCCCAAACCCCTTAACCGATCTGGGTGATTTTTGGATATGTTGGTCACCCAGATTGGGGCTATCAGGGGATGTAACTTTTGTGGAGTTTCCATGGGTTTTGTGGCTATTTTCAGGGTATTGTTAAAAGTTGTGTTTTTTTGTGCCTGGAGATAATTGAGTTAGTTCAGTCTTGTTTTGTATGGCAGTGTCCTGGATCTGAGAGCCAATGCAATTGTGTGTATGTTTTTACTGTAGTGTACTCTTAGGTCCAGGGGGGGAGTACCCCTTGCATGGGGACGGTCATAAAAGGCCAGTTGTGGCTGCCATTAAACAGAACAGTTTACCCCTACATGAAGTCTTGGCTCATTTTTGAGGGATTGGAGAGCTATATTCAATCTGGGGATTGTTATAATCACTATACTCCCTTGGATCACAGCGATTGGTCTTGTAAGAGCTGTTCTCTGGACTAGGAGAGGTCTACTCACTGGAACCTGGATCCTGGTCATGGGGCCAGGGTTGGAGGATGACAGAGAGACCCAAACCAAGCTGCAGTGCTTTGTGGGGTTTACAGTAGTTATGGTGTTCCAGTGCAGTGCTTGTGGTGCTCGCAAATACTAGGAAGCAGCAACTGATGGAGGTACCTGGTCGGGGTGCCAGATGGTCCGTAACCACACCCAAGGTTGGTCTCCTGAGCGACCTTAGGTGCAATAGTTTTCCGGACTCACTGGACAAGTCAATCTAAGATGCCCCTTCTGGCCACAATATAGGCATAGCCCCGCCTTTCTCCTTTACTGTTTCTCAACCTCAGACAATTTGGTAACTCCTAGTTGCATGGGCTCAGTATCTGAAGAAGGCAGAACATCAGGAACTGAGGCCCTAGGGGTTACAGTTACAGTAGGACATCTAACACGAGTCCTCTGTTGGGCTCTTTTTCCTTAGTCAATTATCACTGTCGATTAGATAATTGATAAGGTCTTCTAGAAAGACTGGAAGGACTCTGGCTGCCACTCATCCAGAATGTTATCATTAACCTCCTCCATGAATGCAGAAGTTAAACCACTATTTGTCCATTCCACCTCAGAGGCAAGAGTGCGTAAACTAATCGCATAATCCGCTATGGATCTGCTTCCCTGCCTAATCCTCATAACACATTTAGCTTCACTCTTCTCTCTGCCAGGTGGATCAAACACTTTACGGAACGCTGTTACAAAGGTCTTGTAATCATAAAGTCCTTGTTTGCCTCCCATAACGGTATTAGCCCATTCCAAACCTTGTCGGTTAATTGGTGCATTAAGAACCCGACCTTGGACCTTTCAGTGGGAAAAGACATGGGAGACGTTCCAAAATGGAACTCTATCTGGTTTATGAACCCTTGACAGGTCTTAGGATCGCCACCATATCTAGGAGGTGGTGTCAGGCTAGTGGTCATACTGTTTTGACCACACGCTTCAATCACCACAGGGTAGGCATAGGTGGAAGGATATATATATATATACAGTATCTCACAAAAGCCCCTCATATTTTTGTAAATATTTTATTTTATCTTTTCATGTGACAATACTGAAAAAAAATACACTCTGCTACAATGTAAAGTAGTAAGTGTACAGCCTGTATAACGGTGTAAATTTGCTGTTCTCTTCAAAATAACTCAACACACAGCCATTAATGCCTAAACCATTGGAGACAAAAGTGAGGAAATGTCCAAATTCGGCCCAATTAGCCATTTTCCCTCCCCGGTGTCATGTGACTTGTTAGTGTTACAAGGTCTCCGGTGTGAATGGGGAGCAGGTGTGTTAAATGTGGTGTTATTGTTCTCACACTCTCTCATACTGGTCACTTGAAGTTCAAATGGCCCCTCATGGCAAAGAACTCTCTGAGGATCTGAAAAAAAAAATAGTTGCTCTACATAAAGATGGCATAGACTATAAGAAGATTGCCAAGACTCTGACTGAGCTGCTGCCGGCATTACCGCAGAGGTTGTCAGCCTGTCAGTGCTCAGACCATACGTCGCACACTGCATCAAATTGGTCAGAATGGCTGTCATCCCAGAAGGAAACCTCTTCTAAAGACGATGCACAAGTAAACCCGCAAACAGTTTGCTGAAGACAAGCAGACTAACTACATGGATTACTGGAACCATATCCTGGAACCATATCAAGCCATTTGATCTTGAAAAAGGTCCCAGAGAGGACCAAAATATCGATCTGCTGTTTTTACTTATGGAAAAAAGACAACTACACTATGAGAGACCGTGAGTGCAGTCCATATGTCTATTATTGTGTGTATATATATATATATATATATATATATATATATATGTAAACAGACAGGGGTGCACTCACAGGTCTTGAATAAGAACGACAATCAAATTCTTAAGGTGCAAAAGTCTTCATTATATCCGTGAATAAATCAACGTTTCGACCCCTAAGGGTCTTTTTCAAGATATATATATATATATATATATATATACAAGTATAGTGGCACTCACCCTTTCAATGAATCAGTAAAAGACTGCCTTGGTGCAATCCCACGCTGGATATGTAAAGCAAAAAGGAAAGAGATGCACTCTCAGGTCTTTGTAGAAAAAAACTCGATATTATTTAATAACAGGTAACATACATCTGATCAGATGTATGTTACCTGTTATTAATTAATATCGAGTTTTTTTCTACAAAGACCTGAGAGTGCATCTCTTTCCTTTTTGCTATATATATATATGGAAAGCATTTACCTGAAATTGTGGGAGGGATTATTGGTCCTATTTAAACCCAGTAACCCCTGCTTACCTGTCATCACCGATTTCGGAAGTTCCTCTGTTCTACTTCTGGTTCTCAAAGACTCTGATGTCATTTCCCACCCTTCGTCAGTCCAATCGAACACAACCATTCAAATTGCTTTTGTGCAATTTCATGAGTATTAGAAAAAATGAACACAGTCATCGGAAGAACAGGCAAATTATAAATAGTTTGGTTATTTGAACACTTTTTATCATACATTAGTCTCATTCATTTGTTTCCATTTCGTGTGTTTCTCCGTTCTGTTAAATTAGGTTTTTAGTCTGCTTCATTCATGTACTTCGGTTATTTTCCTTCGTATGGGAAGCATACGAACTGCAAAAATCACAATACTAAAATTCGTATGAAGGTTCTGTTCGAGTATTTCATTTCTCTCTCCGTTCCCTATGAGTGAAATTCGTTTAGAATTTTGCAGGCTGCAATTTAGGTCGGTTACACTATTCATAAGTTAATTTCCATTAGAGTGTTACGTTTTTCTCCATCCATAATATCTGCGGGCTTAGTCATATCAATACGTTTGCATAATTCATTCATGTTCACAAATAAAATACTGTTCATGTAATTATATTTTCATTTTCTTAAGTAGATTTCAGGTTTGATTTTTCTTTTATTATTTTTATTTGTTCGGTTAGATGCCTGTATTAACTCTTTTGTTTAAAAAGTATAGTAAAATTAATCAGAACAGCATTCTTGCAACTCAAATTATGCAGTACTAGTTAAATAGATTAAAGTTTTCTCTTTATTTCTTCCCTCCAAAATACTATGATTACAGATATTGGTATGCCGTCATCCAGTTATTAAACCTAACTCAGAGATTATATAAATAGGTAGGTCTCTAGTTTGCTCTCTCTCTATGCCTTCCTTTTTTTTTTTTCTCCATTCATTTTATCTGTTATAACCAGGACTATTATTAAAGAGTTCCGGCTTTTGTTACCCTCCATAAATAGTTATTCAAGTTAATACGGTTTCCCAGTACAAGTCCAAGCTTCTCCCATTTCAACCTAATAGCTAAACATTTGGTAAGTATTTAGTTTTCTCTTTCTCCTTTATTATTCTCATCATTGGTCTACAACTACTTCTGGGGGCTAAGGTTTTAACTAATTCATTATGATATGTTATAGGAGCAAGTTGGGGTTATCTTACCAAATACGCCCTACCGTTCCACTAGGGGGTAAAAAACCCACACTAGATATGAAGTAACCTTTTATATAAAAGTCCTCGCCAATTAGGAATAATTTCTTTTTTTTTCTTTGCCTTAAGTTGAGCGGTCCCGCAAGGCCAACTCCCATCCTCACGCTCAGAGGTATAATCCCAACGGCCCAACTCATAGTTAGTGCCTTGCATGGTGTCACCTGTCACGATCAATCTATCTTAAATCTCGTAAATATCACCGAGAGGCCAACACCCTGCCACTTACGTCTGTGGTACCAAAAGCCCCCATGAGCCAAATCATAAGTTGAGCCACTTGGCAATTAGTGAGGGTGTCATCTGTCACCTAATAATTAGAATAATATAATTTTGCCTCTGGGCATTAAATCTAGTGAGCTGGGTTACTTCATACCTATCAGGATTCCTAATAACCAAGTCATTTACTTCATACCCATAGCATGTCTAATGCTTCAATACAAGGAGATGACCTGTCACTTACTAGCACCCCGACCAGACTTAATTCCCATATGAGGCAAACCCTTGTAGCCAGCCCAGCATCTAGCTACAGATCTTGGACAATTCCAAAAATTACGGTTGAACTAAAAAGAAAGAACATTCCCTTTCCTGCCACAGCCAGGAAAACGAATCTATTTTGCTTGTGAAACACGCATAATGATAATGAAAGGCATGACCCTAGTTCTAAATGTAATATACAAAACAGTTTGTCAGAACTACATAACATGATCTCCTCTCTAGTGACCTCTGAAGCCACTATTAACAACCAGTTGGATAATCTGGAATCCACTAACCAAACAATCATCCTGGATGTCCAAATTCCCATAGCTCAGCCAGAACCAAACACGGGGGGGTAACTCTAGTCCTCTACTCCCCAAAAGTACTAACATCATTAATCCAGTACATCTCTACAAAACTTAAAACATGACATATTAGAAGGCAAATATATTAATTTCCTCTCTCCTCATTGTATCACAGGATATAATTGAAAACAGGCCATACACGTTTGACGATTTATCGGTGGTAATGAAGTCTAGAGACCCTAGACTTAACAGAAAGTTAAATATTCTATAGTTTGTCTAAGCTTTCGGATTATAAAGAGACAACATTTGCTCTTCTTTTCCCCACCGTAGAGAGGAATTAGACTTATACTTACACAAACTTGTGGACCTAGCTTATAAATACGGAGGCTATGCGATTACCCTAAGTCCTTTTCAGCAAAACGAATTCCTTAAACTTATTACAGGGAATTTTTATTTATGCCCTCCAAAATATCACAAACATTGTTTGGCCTATACAAATCCTTCAAACACTGACTCGTCATCGTCAGAATGTTCGAATAAATCACGACATTGTTCTTCGGTGATGCCATCAGCGTAAACGTCGTCTTCGCTGTCGTCATCTGTTGAATTGGTATATGAAGCCGATTCATCTTTCTCTGATCCATTCATAGCATTACTAATTCCGCATTTCAGGAACAACATCCTGATCATTTCTGGTGATATTGAATCCCAAGCATCCTTTACCCATTTCGTTATCAAATCAATGTCTGGTTTCATCAAGTTTCCTCCTTTTGTTAACTTTGCTTGACCAGAACACATCCATTGTTGCCACATATTGCGCATTCGGTCCTTGAAAGGCTTGTTGAGACAGACATCCAATGGCTGGAGCATTGATGTTAGGCCGCCTGGAATCACTGCTAACGTAGTTGCCATTTTCTTTGCTTCGTCCTTCACATCCTCTGTTATATGCGCACGGAACATATCCCACACCAATAACGATGGACATTTTCTTAGCGCTGCGCCTGGTCGCCTGCCCCACACATTACGCAGCCACAACTTTGTACCCTCCTCATCCATCCAGCCTTTAGGGTGAACACGAACAGTTACTCCTGCCGGAATTTTTAAGTTCTTTGGCATTGTTTTCCTCTTGAATATTATTACCGGCTTTAGTGCCATCTGCCAGGCAAGACAGTACAACAGTGAAATGTGACCGGTTGTTTTTATAAGTACAGTTTTTTCTCCAACGCTTGCTACAGTTCGATTGCCAGGCATATCAAATGTCATTGGAGTTTCGTCCATATTACCAATGTTATTCAGAGCAAAACCATTCTTTTTTCTCTGTTTGATAATGAATTTGTGGAATGACATGACCTTTTCGTCCAGCTCTTCAGGCAGCTTCTGAGCGATCTTTGTTCGCTGACGAAGACACAATCCATATCGGTTCATGAATCGTGTGCACCAACCAGACGATGCTCTAAATTGTGCCATAACTTCAGTCGCCAAATACTTTTCTTTTGTTATCTGAAGTGCTCATATTCGAATGCTCGAGCGAGTCACAACATATTCATTTTGTCTACATTCCATTATCCAGTCATTCAAATCCTTTTCCATTCCATCAAAAGGTGTAGCTTCAACTTCGGCATGGCTTGCAATTTAGCCTAATTTTTTTCTCCAATCTCTTATGAGTTTTCCGCTGATACTAAACGTTCTTGCAGCTACACTATTATTGGCTTCCTTTGCACGTTCAATAACTTTCAATTTAAGCGCAGCAGTGTAAGAAGCTCTCGTTTTTTCTTTGCAAAACTCATTTTTCTGAAGATAAGAATTTACCGAAAATATTATTCTGTTATTATTAATGTAATCTTAATAATCATTTGACAAAAAAAAGAGTAAATAGTCAATCAAGTTCTCTTATATGGTGTACCGGTATGTTTCTTTCTCCCCCTCACTGCTCCTATGTGTCCATTTCTCCCCTTTTCTTCACAGTCTCTATTTACCCCCTCTGTCTCTCTTTCCCTCCCCCTGTGTCTCTCTCTTGCCCCTGTTTCATTATCCCCTATCCCCTGTGTGTCTCTCTTCCCCTCCCTTCTGTGTGTCTCTCTTCCCCCTCTGTCTCTTTCTCCCCCCTCCCCTTGTGTCTCTCTATTCCCTTTCTCCCGAGGCTGACCTTGCACGTGAGAGACTAGAAATATAACACAAATGTCTCTCTATCATGCTCCCTCGCGGTACCCACAATTCCCAGAATGGACACATCACGGAGTAAACAATACTCTATGATGTGGCTATGCTGGGCATTGTGGGAGCCGCGAGGGAGCATCATAGCTTTGTCTGCTCCCTACTTCAGTTCATGCTTTCTGACAGCTGCACTGCTAGGGTGAACCATGCTGCCCTGACAGTGTTTAAGCCCATAGTGTGCAGGGCAGCATAGTATGCCTTAACTATTGGCCAGGGACCCTACACTATAAGGCCAGGAATAAATTTGTGTTCCTGACCCTATACTGTTTCTTTAATATATATTGTATATAGTGACATTCACTGACAGAAACACATACACACACTGACAAACACACACATTCACTGACAGAAACACACACACACATTCACTGACAGAAACACACACACTCACTAACAGAAACACACACTGACAGAAACACACTGTGACAGATTCATCTGCATTGTTGGTTCGTCTGTTTCCCTTTGTTCACGGAATTGCCTGTTCATATACCCCCGTTCGTGTAATTTGCAAAATGCCGATTGAAACTACCGAACGAACGACCACCCAGGAGAGGAGTGTGCTGCTGGTTAACCTCTTGGCCCCAATTAGAACGTTGTGGTTAACCGCAGACACCTCTCCATTCCATTCGTACGGGTGGTCGTCGTTCGCATGTCGACCACGAGGCAGCGGCCATTTTGGGACATACGAACACAGAGCGGTGTTCGGTACAAACTGTATGGAACTAAAAACGGACACTTAAACTACCGAACACCGCTGAAAAGCTGCTGCCTACCTTCCTTTTCGACAAGGCATGCGAACGTCGGTCGTTCGGGAGTTTTATTCATCCGTATGGACTTTTACCCCGACAGCCATCCCATGGAGTCATTTGTATACCGAAGGACTGGTGAAAGACTTTGACTCCATGGCGATTCGACTAGATACATCGGATCTGAGCGCTGTTCGGTGAAAACATGCCCTCAGATCCAGGCTGTCTGGGGATACGTTACACGAACCATATGCATTCGGTATTTCTGTCGTTATGTATTTTAATGTATTTTTGTTATTGTATTTCAAGATGGCGATTGTCTCTACCTTGAGAGATAATTAGGTTTCTTCCCAATTATCTCCGAGGTAGAGAAGACGGAATTATGGGCCAGATGGGAAGGGCTATTATTGAAGCCACTGCGATTGGCTACTGTCCAATATGTTTTACAGTCTTCCACAAGGTCCCCTCGGGGAGTGTCCACCTTGTGGAGACCTGCATAAATACCGGGCAGGTAGCCCCATTAAACAGATCTTCATTTGACCCTCAAGACGGAGCTTGGTCTCGTTTGTGGGGGGAATTATTACTGGGACAGCGCTTTCGTTATTTCTAGCTGTGGAAGGCGTTCGACTGTTTGGCTGATCGGGAGTTGCCGTGTTCGCGGACTTCGTTCGGGAGTTTGGCGGTCGGCTGAATTTAACCTGCATTTCTGGAGAAGGGGATTATTGCCTAAACGGCGGCTTCATCTACCCGACGGTACGTGTCGTAACAATTGGTGGCAAGCGACGGGATGAATCCTACAGCCCAGAAGGCCAGCTACACATCCCAGGTTGGAAATGCAGTATGAGGAGTTAAGGCGTGCTACCCTTAAAGATATATTGGAACGCAGAGGACGATCAGCGAGTAATCTCAAGAAAAGAGAGATTATTGCCATACTATTAAAAATGGATGCAGCACAGGGAACGGGGGGAGCGGATGTGCCTGGCATACTGGAGTTAACACCCGAGGAGATACAGTTTAACCGGGCAGTTCAGATCAGGCTGGCACATTTTGGCCCCAACCCCGCAGCAGATATTGTGGTGCAAGTGCAAGCGGCAGTAGCAGCACAACAGGCGCTTCAAGGAAGAGGCGCTGCAGCAGCTGAGGTACCGTATAATAATAATGGGAGGAGAAAAGTACCTTTTGCTGCATTTCGGAACTTTGTAGAAGCCGAAGGAGAAATTGATGGGTTCCTGGCGGATTTTGAAAGGCAATGTGCCTTACACCAGGTACCCGCAGGAGAATGGGTCCCCATCCTCTCTGGGAAGTTATCCGGCTGGGCCAGTGAGGCGTTTCGGGCCATCCCAGAGGAGGAACTTACCAGCTACAGGGCAGTGAAAGATGCCCTTTTGGCCAGATATGCTGTGACCCCGGAGGCATACCGGCGGGACACTAACAAGCAGGCTGGTGATTCTTATGTTGAGTGGGCATGCCGAGTACACCGCACCGCAGCCCACTGGATGGCAGGGTGCCAAGCGGTAACTGGGGAAGAGGTGCTGCAAGTGTTTATGTTGGAGCACTGTTTTGACCGCTTACCTGTAGGAGTCAGAGAGTGGGTTAGGGACCGCAAACCCGCTACCTTACCCGAAGCTGCTCGTCTGGCTGATGAATACACTGACGCCAGGAAACTGGACCAGACAGCAGCCAAGGTCCCTACCCGAGTGGAGTACAAACCAGCAGCCCCTCCAACCTCTGCAGTGTATCAACACCCAGCACAACGCACCCCCACCATGCCAACAGCAAACAATTACGTTCAGCCAGCCCGGTTCAACGCCCGGGATTACTCACAGCCGATCCGTTGCTATGGGTGTAAGCAGTTGGGGCACAAGCGACCCGAGTGCCCATTAAACAATTCAAGCCAAGCCCAGTCGTGGAGAAGACCAGCCGGCGGAAATCAGCAGCCACCCCAACCTTCCGCTCACTATCTGGAGCAGGAGGAATTTTGGGGTATATTACATGAGGCGGATCCGGTCCAAGCAGCGCAGCAGGATAACCGTCAACAGCACAGGCAGACCGTTAAACTAAATGGCAAAGCGGTAACTGGACTGAGAGACACCGGAGCCACTATGACTTTGCTCCAAAAGAACCTTGTGTCCGAACACCAACACACTGGAGATACTGTGACAGTGAGGGTGGCGGGAGGTGCAGTGTTCCGTTTACCGGTTGCCCGGGTTCACTTGGATTGGGGGGTGGGCTCTGGACACGTGAATGTGGGGGTCATGAAAGACTTACCTGCCGATGTGTTACTTGGGAATGACTTGGCCCCTTTGGTGTCCGCCTATGCTCCAATGGGACCTGCCGCTATCAACCCAGTGACTACCCGTGCCCAGACCCGTGCTGCTGGAACCAGCCCACCTGCTGCTGAGACCCAGGTAAGGACCGAGTCCCCGACTGGTACCCTAGAACCGACTTTTGTTAACTGGGATTCCCCAGAGGAGTTTGGGAGGGAAACTCAGACAGATTCGACCCTCCAGAAGTATAGGGACAGAGCAGATACTGGAGAGGAAGGATTAGATGGGGAACGGTATGAGTGGGTGGGGGACAGGTTATATAGGATCCCCAAGCTTTCCCCGAAGAGTGTTGCCCCTCCGCCGAATCGACAGCTGGTAGTGCCCGCGAAATACCGGCAGGAGATTCTGCGGATAGGGCATGATGTTCCGTTAGCTGGACATCTAGGTTCCCGCCGCACAGCCTATAGGATCATGCAGAACTTTTTTTGGCCAAACTTCAATCAGGCTGTGCGGACATACTGCAGTACGTGTGACACATGTCAACAGATAGGAAAGCGGGGGGACCACCCAAGAGCTAGGCTTATGTCTATGCCTATCATTGGGGAGCCCTTTGCCCGCATAGCCGTTGACATTGTGGGTCCACTGGCCAGGGCTAGTCCATCCGGTAAGAAATATATTCTCATCGTGGTGGATTATGCCACTCGCTATCCAGAGGCAGTAGCGCTGTCTAATATAGAGGCAGAGACAGTTGCTGATGCCCTGGTTAGGATTTTCACCAGAGTCGGGTTCCCTCAAGAGATTCTCTCTGACCAGGGAACCCAATTCACCGCTGTGCTCACCCAGCAACTGTGGAAGGTGTGCGGTATTAAACCGCTGCTTAGCTCACCCTACCATCCACAGACTAACGGTCTCTGCGAGCGATTTAATGGCACCCTCAAACAGATGCTGAGGACCTTTTCTGACACTTGCAGAGACTGGGAGCGATTCCTGCCTCATCTGTTATTTGCCTACAGAGAGGTGCCCCAGGAATCTACTGGGTTCTCCCCCTTTGAGTTGCTATATGGGAGAAGGGTCCGCGGACCCCTAGATCTCATTAGAGGCCACTGGGAGGGGGAGACAGAGCAGGAAGGGACCCCCATAGTACCATATGTTCTGGAACTCCGGGACCGCATGGAGAAACTGTCCCTAATGTTAAGGGAGAATCTCCAGGTGGCTCAGGGGAGACAGAAGAGGTGGTACGATCGGGGTGCCCGACAGCGAGTCTTCCAGGTTGGGCAGAAAGTGTTAGTACTCAAACCTGTGAAGGCGAACAAGATGCAGGCATCTTGGCAGGGCCCGTATAAGGTGTTAGCGCAGGTATGTGATACTACCTACCTTATAGCCAGCTGTTCAGATGAAAGGATCCAGCGATCCTTCCATGTGAACATGCTAAAGGAGTATCAGGAGAGACCGTAGAATGTCGCTGCAGTATGTGCCCCTGCTGCAGACGATACAGAAAGTTTACCCTTACCAGATTTGTTAGAGAGGGACTCCCAGACGGATCTTTCTAGCCTGGTACAGCTAGGGGACAGATTGAGCTCCACCGAGAAGGACCAGGCAAGACCAGGCAAGACAGCTTCTGTGGGAGAAGCAGGCGACGTTCTCCCAAGAACCTGGTTACACTACCCTAGCTGTACACAAGGTAGAAACCCCTGGACAGAACCCTCTGCGACAACCCCCCTACCGTATCCCTGAAGCAGTCCGGGAAGGAATGCGGAAGGAGATACAGGAGATGACCCAGCTGGGGGTCATCGAACACTCCGATAGCCCTTGGGCTTCGCCTGTAGTCCTGGTGCCCAAGAAGGATGGGACCACCCGGTTCTGTGTGGACTACAGGCGCTCAATGAGCGGACCACCACTGACGCCTACCCGATGCCCCGGGTAGACGAATTGTTAGATCGCATTGCCAGGGGACGCTATCTGACCACCATAGACCTGTGCAAAGGCTACTGGCAGATTCCCCTGGCCGAGGATGCTATCCCCAAGTCGGCCTTCGTCACCCCATTTGGCCTGTACCAATTTAAGGTCATGCCATTTGGGATGAAGAATGCCCCGGCTACCTTCCAGCGTATGGTGGATAGACTTCTTGATGGATTCCAGGAATTTGCTTGTGCATACCTGGATGACATTGCGATCTACAGTGAGTCCTGGGAAGAACACCTAGTACATGTAGGGGTAGTACTGGACAAGATTCGGGCCGCTGGCCTGACATTGAAGCCAGAGAAGTGCCATTTAGGTATGGCTGAAGTGCAGTACCTGGGTCACAGAGTGGGGTGTGGGAGCCAGAGGCCAGAGCCAGCCAAGATAGAGGCAGTTGCTAACTGGCCCACACCTATCACCAAGACCCAGGTGTTAGCCTTCCTAGGGACAGCAGGGTACTATAGACGCTTTGTCCCCGACTACAGCACTATTGCTAAACCCCTGACTGACCTGACCAAGAAAAATCTTCCTAAGCAGGTCCTGTGGTCTCCAGCTTGTGAAGCTGCGTTCCAAGCACTCAAACAAGCTCTTGTGAATGCCCCTGTCCTGGCTGCCCCAGTCCCTAACAAACGTTTTCTCGTCCATACAGATGCTTCCATGTATGGACTGGGGGCTGTGCTGAGCCAGGTCGGGGAAGATGGAGGAGAGCACCCTGTCGCATATCTCAGCAGGAAGCTGTTACCCAGGGAAGTGAGTTATGCGGCAGTGGAGAAGGAATGTTTGGCTCTGGTGTGGGCATTGAAGAAGTTAATCCCGTATTTGTATGGACAGGAATTTTCCCTTGTGACGGACCACAATCCCCTTGTCTGGCTTAACCGGGTCTCTGGAGACAATGGCAGACTGCTGAGGTGGAGTTTAGCGCTACAGCCATATAACTTCACCATCACTTATCGACCCGGTAAGCAGAATGGGAACGCAGATGGATTGTCCAGGCAAACCGACATCCTCACCCCATCTTAGTCCGGTCATCCCCACGTTGACCCGCTAAAGGGTCAAGCCGGGTCTGCCGGAGTGTCCCACAAGGGGGGAGCCGTGTGACAGATTCATCTGCATTGTTGGTTCATCTGTTTCCCTTTGTTCGCGGAATTGCCTGTTCATATACCCCCGTTCGTGTAATTTGCAAAATGCCGATTGAAACTACCGAACGAACGACCACCCAGGAGAGGAGTGTGCTGCTGGTTAACCTCTTGGCCCCAATTAGAACGTTGTGGTTAACCGCAGACACCTCTCCATTCCATTCGTACGGGTGGTCGTCGTTCGCATGTCGACCACGAGGCAGCGGCCATTTTGGGACATACGAACACAGAGCGGTGTTCGGTACAAACTGTATGGAACTAAAAACGGACACTTAAACTACCGAACACCGCTGAAAAGCTGCTGCCTACCTTCCTTTTCGACAAGGCATGCGAACGTCGGTCGTTCAGGAGTTTTATGCATTCGTATGGACTTTTACCCCGACAGCCATCCCATGGAGTCATTCGTATACCGAAGGACTGGTGACAGACTTTGACTCCATGGTGATTCGACTAGATACATCGGATCTGAGCGCTGTTCGGTGAAAACATGCCCTCAGATCCAGGCTGTCTGGGGATACGTTACACGAACCATATGCATTCGGTATTTCTGTCGTTATGTATTTTAATGTATTTTTGTTATTGTATTTCAAGATGGCGATTGTCTCTACCTTGAGAGATAATTGGGTTTCTTCCCAATTATCTCCGAGGTAGAGAAGACGGAATTATGGGCCAGATGGGAAGGGCTATTATTGAAGCCACTGCGATTGGCTACTGTCCAATATGTTTTACAGTCTTCCACAAGGTCCCCTCGGGGAGTGTCCACCTTGTGGAGACCTGCATAAATACCGGGCAGGTAGCCCCCATTAAACAGATCTTCATTTGACCCTCAAGACGGAGCTTGGTCTCGTTTGTGGGGGGGGAATTATTACTGGGACAGCGCTTTCGTTATTTCTAGCTGTGGAAGGCGTTCGACTGTTTGGCTGATCGGGAGTTGCCGTGTTCGCGGACTTCGTTCGGGAGTTTGGCGGTCGGCCGAATTTAACCTGCATTTCTGGAGAAGGGGATTATTGCCTAAACGGCGGCTTCATCTACCTGACGGTACGTGTCGTAACACACACACATTCACTGACAGAAACACACACTAATAAACAAACATACACACTGACAGAAACTCACTAGATTATAAACACTTTTTTGTTTTTATAAATTAAACAAGTGTGTACCAGTGGCCATCCTTCTCTATTTCCAACACTTGGCCGCTGGGATATGATGTAATGTAACTCAGCAGCCCTTAACATAATGTGAGCTGATTGGCCGCAGCTCACATCCCCTCATTTGTCTGGCACATCTGGAGGGGTAAGAGAGTGTGACCGGCAGGAGAGTGGTTTTATGTGCTCCAGCCAGTCCCACGGACATCAATGTCCCGTCCCCCTCCCTCTCGCTACTCTCATTATGCCGCCGCCGCCCTCCTACAGTTCGTGCTTTCTGACAGCTGCACAGTCAGAAAGCACAAAAGTGAGTATGCCGCCGGACCGGCAAGGCGGCCGCCCGGTCCAGCGGCACCACTATGATGCGGTGATCCCCCCTCACACCTGTGTATAAGTTGAGCTTGCAATATAACATTAAGTTTGCAGGTAAAATTTCTGGACTTAGAAACGGGTATATATGGTAATTGTTTTGCAGACATTATGCGGGACTTAAAACACCAGCTTGTGCAATATGTTCCTCAGCTTCACATACTTTTAACTTCTGTCCCAATAACATTGCGTTACCTTCCACTAGCAATGCCAACTCAGAGTTTCAGCCAAATATGGCTCAAAGAGAGTTGAAAGATAAATTAGGCAGGCCTATCATTTTTCTTGGGAAAGCTGAAGTATGTAATACTTTTAATGCAGGGGGATGTAATTATAGTGCTTGCCGATTTCTTCACGTTTACTCACTTTGTTTCAGAGCACACGCTAAAACAATGTGTCCGAACAAATTGTTTCCCAAAAAATAATTAACTCCAAGAAACGTATCCTATATGCAATGTTAACTGACGGATTATCCTTCTTCAAATCTTCAAGACTTTCTTACCTCTGGTTTCTCCAATGGGTTTCACACTGATTTTGTTGCACTCCCCACAGGACGCTGGAAATCGTCTGCATACAAAAGATACATTCCAAACCCAGAGAAGGAAATCAGACTTGCTTTCCATAATATGTCTAAATAATGTTTCTTGTGAAATAAATAAAAATAGTTTCATAATTTTTGCCCTCTTTTTTACAGGTCTAACCTCTCGTCGGTTTCGGCACACCATATACCAACTTTGTTCTTATCAAATTACATTCATTTTAATCATACGTCCCCACTATTATCGCGTACACAAGTGGAAGGCATATGCCTGAAATTGTGGGAGGGATTGATGCTCCTAGTTAAATCCAGTAACCTCTGCTTACCTGTCATCGACGATTTTCCCCTCCCACCTCACCCTTTATTATTTCATATTAATTTATCTAGGTGGGCTCTCTTTTTTAACTTCTCGTCGGTTTCAGCACACCTCAACCGACTTTGTTCTTATCAAATTACATTCATTCTAATCATACGTCCCACTATTATCCTCTACACAAATATATATATATATATATATATATATGTACGTTTCAGCTCCAACACAGAGCTTTCGTCAGGACAGACAGTTGGAGCTGAAACGTTAACATTTCATATAGTCTTTTCCTCTGGCACCTTGGGAGTTCAGCCTCTCTCCCTTGGGAAGTCTACAGTACATGGCCCTGCACAAAGGTGACCCCCAGGAATTATGGTGATGGCATGATTTTGCTATCCTCATCAGGTCACAGCAAGTTAGAACCCCCCTTTAGTGACTGGGGGTTCTAACTTGCTGTGACCTGATGAGGGTAGCAAAATCATGCCATCACCATAATTCCTGCAGTGACCCAAGGGGTAGCAGGCTGGACATGCAAACACAGAGCTTATGGATTGCAAGGATTAATATGACAAAAGTGAGTATGCCGCCGGACCGGCAAGGCGGCCGCCCGGTCCAGCGGCACCACTATGATGCGGTGATCCCCCCTCACACCTGTGTATAAGTTGAGCTTGCAATATAACATTAAGTTTGCAGGTAAAATTTCTGGACTTAGAAACGGGTATATATGGTAATTGTTTTGCAGACATTATGCGGGACTTAAAACACCAGCTTGTGCAATATGTTCCTCAGCTTCACATACTTTTAACTTCTGTCCCAATAACATTGCGTTACCTTCCACTAGCAATGCCAACTCAGAGTTTCAGCCAAATATGGCTCAAAGAGAGTTGAAAGATAAATTAGGCAGGCCTATCATTTTTCTTGGGAAAGCTGAAGTATGTAATACTTTTAATGCAGGGGGATGTAATTATAGTGCTTGCCGATTTCTTCACGTTTACTCACTTTGTTTCAGAGCACACGCTAAAACAATGTGTCCGAACAAATTGTTTCCCAAAAAATAATTAACTCCAAGAAACGTATCCTATATGCAATGTTAACTGACGGATTATCCTTCTTCAAATCTTCAAGACTTTCTTACCTCTGGTTTCTCCAATGGGTTTCACACTGATTTTGTTGCACTCCCCACAGGACGCTGGAAATCGTCTGCATACAACAGATACATTCCAAACCCAGAGAAGGAAATCAGACTTGCTTTCCATAATATGTCTAAATAATGTTTCTTGTGAAATAAATAAAAATAGTTTCATAATTTTTGCCCTCTTTTTTACAGGTCTAACCTCTCGTCGGTTTCGGCACACCATATACCAACTTTGTTCTTATCAAATTACATTCATTTTAATCATACGTCCCCACTATTATCGCGTACACAAGTGGAAGGCATATGCCTGAAATTGTGGGAGGGATTGATGCTCCTAGTTAAATCCAGTAACCTCTGCTTACCTGTCATCGACGATTTTCCCCTCCCACCTCACCCTTTATTATTTCATATTAATTTATCTAGGTGGGCTCTCTTTTTTAACTTCTCGTCGGTTTCAGCACACCTCAACCGACTTTGTTCTTATCAAATTACATTCATTCTAATCATACGTCCCACTATTATCCTCTACACAAATATATATATATATATATATATATATGTACGTTTCAGCTCCAACACAGAGCTTTCGTCAGGACAGACAGTTGGAGCTGAAACGTTAACATTTCATATAGTCTTTTCCTCTGGCACCTTGGGAGTTCAGCCTCTCTCCCTTGGGAAGTCTACAGTACATGGCCCTGCACAAAGGTGACCCCCAGGAATTATGGTGATGGCATGATTTTGCTATCCTCATCAGGTCACAGCAAGTTAGAACCCCCCTTTAGTGACTGGGGGTTCTAACTTGCTGTGACCTGATGAGGGTAGCAAAATCATGCCATCACCATAATTCCTGCAGTGACCCAAGGGGTAGCAGGCTGGACATGCAAACACAGAGCTTATGGATTGCAAGGATTAATATGACATTGACTAACATTCCATCGCTGATGAGACTGACTAGCATTCCAGTACTGAAAGGGTTAATGTAAACAGCTCTGCTATCTTTCCCATGGATTAACTTGCATTGACCCTAGAGGTAGCATTTGCCATCACCCTATTTCCTGCTATGACCAAGGAGTATCAGGCTGTGCATGCACATTCAGAGCTTTTATATTGATATAACCCTTTCTACCCTTCATCAATTTCATCTGAACGGTAAGAGATTCCTGCTAATTTTAATTTCAATCTTTTAATACAGCCACTGGATTGAGCCTTCTACCTCTATCCTTTCTTTTCAGATGTTAGAGGGAACAGAGCATCTTTCCAGTTCCCAGTACCGTTAAGATCCTTATTGTGGAGGAATGGTTCTACACTTAGAGAAGTTTTCAGCACAAGGGAGTATCTCACATCTTCATCCATTGGGATATCAGATGTTTGTACCTGGGACTCTGCTCCTAAGTGGACGATGAAGTACTTAGACTGGCTAAATGTTCCACTCTGCCTGTAAACCCAAGGAGTGCTCTCTCAGGTGCTACCTAAATGGAGGTATCCACTGGAGGGAGACGAAGGCCCCAGCGGAATCCCTGGAGCTGTTAGTTGGCTTCACAGCCCCAGAGATCCCACTGGCTGCCTGGAAGTCCGTGCCGACCAATAGGAGAATGAGCTCCCATTCAAACTGGGTTCGCACCATTCCCCTTGATAGGTCGGCACAAGGTGAGAGCTGATTGGTCGCTGCAGGGTACAAGCAACTAATAGTAGAAGGAGTGACCATTCAAGAAAAAACACACAAAAGTGGATGTGGATAAAAAGGCGCTTAATAATTATTTGGTGTGAATTATATAAAATATAGCTGCTATGTGCACTTTTAGTGAATACTCCACAAGACACTATAAATATAAACCATACAAAAAACAGTATCAAGTAGTGAACAAAGTGCAAAAGACCTCAAACACAGCTTGATGTGAGTGGAGCGCTAAAACAGTATTATAAATTGTGATACACTTACCCCTCACAGTGTATATGGGGTATATATGTGGAAATAAACAGAAAAGAACATATATAGAGTAGTATTGTCTGATGCGGTTGAAAATGTATCTAATAAATGAGAAGAATAAAACTCACATTTGAGAGAGCCTTTTATAAGGATATAGGCTCTAAACACAACAGCTTCTTTATGGAATAAAGATAGCTAACAAAAATATTTATTGATACATAAAATAAACATAAATAAAATATACATATGTATAATAAAAAAGAATCCTCTCTCTCCTCTATCCAGAAATGCGTTTCGCCGTCCTTTTCGGCTTCCTCAGTCTGTATTCGTGGGTATCCTTAGTGTTTGTTTTTATGTCTTCCTTTTGCGCCTTTTTCGGCCGTCACTTCCGGTTTGGCGCTGTGACGTCACTTCCGGTTTGGCGCTGTGACGTCACTTTCGGTCTGGCGCTGTGACGTCAATTTCCGGGTCGGCTCGAAACTGCCGATACATCACTTCCGGTTTCAAATACATACTACAATTCCCAGCATGCTCCACTACTCTTCATAAAGTCGAACTCATTTTGGCATAATATATGAAATGGAAAAGTCCAAAAGAAGTCCATCTTACATAGCTCAAACATGTAAAAAAAGGCAGTATTAATAACACAACAAAAACAAATATATAAATCCTTATTATAAATCCATATTAGACCAGAGAATACATATAATATGTTCCTAAAATCAGATTTCTAAGTTTAAAACGTGTATAGTAAGTTCCTAATTTCAAGAAATAAATAAAAAAATAAATAAATAAAAAAATATAAAAAATATAAATACATATAGCATACAAAGTCTTCATTGATACATAAAAATCTTATGAAATTTAATAAAAAACTATGGAAATAAAATAATAGTAATAATAATAATAAAATGTCCCCAATCTGCATAACCTCATATATCAATACTATTTAAAAGATATATATAAAAGAATTATAAGTTATAAAAAATGACATAACTCAAAATCTATGTTAAGACCGAAAGGAGCAAGGGTATTGAGGTTAAAAATCCATTTCATCTCAATTTGACCTAATTTTTTTTATCTCATTATCTCCTCTCCAATTCATCTCTACTTTTTGAATAGCAAAGAATTTTAAAAGGGTAGGGTCACTATTATGTAATGTTTTAAAGTGCAAGGACACATTGTGTTTATCATAACCTTTTTTCATATTCCTCATATGTTCATTAATGCGTACGTGTAGGGCACGTTTTGTCCTCCCCACATAGTACAGACCACATGGACACTGTAAGATATAAATTACTCTTTTAGAGAAACATTTAGTCATCGTTTTTAACTTATATTCTTTTTTGTTTTGAGGATTTTCGAAGGATGTGAGGTGCCTCCTATCACTTTTAGTATTTCTGCAAGCCAAACATTGACCGCACCCAAAAAAACCTTGTTTTTGAAAAAACTGAGGTTTTTTTTTCTTTTATACAATTATTTGTTAGAAAGCGTTTTAAATTGGGAGCACCTCTATATATAATTCTAGGTTGGTCAGGTAGTATGCCATGTAATTTGGGATCATTCTTTAAAATAGGCCAATGCTTTCTCATTATTCTTTTTATTCTGTTATTATTTTGATTAAAATCACAGATAAAAGAAATCTCTTTAAAACTTTCATCTTTCTTCGGTTTATATTCTAGGAGAGTTTGTTGATCTATCTCTTCTACGTCTTTCATAATATTTTGCAATGTTTTCGTACCCCTTTTCTACAAATTGATTCTTAATTCTATAACCTTGATTTTTAAAAATATCTATATCTGTACAATTTCTCCGGACTCTTAGGAATTGTGATCTTGGGATATTTTTCAGCCAGGGGGAAAAATGGCAGCTTTTAAGACTAATATAATTGTTTACGTCAACTTTTTTGAAAAATGTTTTGGTTTTCAGTACGTTATTTTTTACATAGATAGTTAAATCTAGAAAATTTACCTTTTCTCTACTGTATTCTGTGGTAAGAACTATTCCCCATTGGTTATTATTTAAAAAGCAGAGACAATTTTGTAGTTCCTCTATTGTTCCTTTCCAGATAAATAAAATATCATCTATGTATCGCTTATAGGTGACAAGGTTCGCGCTCCAGCTAGGGTCTTCCAGGATGTAATTTTGTTCCCAAAACGCTATAAACAAATTAGCGTAACTGGGCGCGAACCTTGTCCCCATAGCGGTACCGCATTTCTGCAAATAAAAATAATTTTGGAACCAAAAATAGTTGTTTTCCAAAATTAATTGTATCCCTTGAAGGATAAATTGAATTTGTTCATCCGGATAAAATTGCGCCTGTTCAAGGAAAAATCTAGTTGCTTCTAACCCTTTTTGATGGGATATAATAGTATATAGAGACCCTACATCGGCAGTAACTAGAAACTATTTGTTTTAAAACTTGAATGACATTAAGTGTATCTTTCAGGTAACTAGGTGTATCCTTCACTACTAATTGTAAACATCGATCTCAATATTCCGAAAGTCTACTAGAGACTGAATCAATCCCTGAGACTATCGGTCTGCCAGGTGGATTTATGAGGTCCTTATGTATTTTAGGAAGATGGTATAGTACTGGAATTTTTGGTTTATTGCTATTTAGGTATTTAAACTCATTGTCATTTAATATTTACATTTCTTTACCTTTTTGAAATAATTCCGCAAATTTTTTTCTTATATCGTTTGTTGGATCTCCTGGTAGCTTACAGTACGTATTACGTATTCAAACTGGGTTTCACGCCCTTTCTCAGGATTGGGCGGCGAAACACCTCTCCTCCCCAAGCACCGATTGGTGCAAACTGGTTGCGCCTTTTCTTCTGATTTGGCAGTGAAACCCCTCTCCTCCCTGAGCGCCAATTGTTGCACAGGGGTTTTGCGCCCTTTCTACTGATTGGGCGGCGAAACCCTTCTCCTCCCTGAGCGCTGATTGGCGCAAATTGGTTTTGTGCCTTTCACCTGATTGGTTGTTGCTTGGTTTAAGCGTGAAGTTTGAACTGACCGTCCTAAATCAAGCAATCCCGTGGAACTAATTTCGGGGATGGACAAAGCCTCGAGCCCAGACTTTGTACAATTGTTTCTCGGGCTCTGTACATCTGATAGCCCCACTATTTGCAGGGATCCTAGTTGGGACCCGGGGCTATCCAGTGATATATGTTTTATATCTGTGACCCCTTCTCTTCATGGGGAGTAGAGCCCCTAAGTTCCCCCCGTATGTAATATGTTTTAATATATGTAACTGTTGTGCTGTTGGTATCTCCCAGAGCAGGAGATGGTTATCTGCAACCCCCTTCTACCTGGGACTTAGGGAAGTGTACTAAAAAGAGTGGAGACCCCCACAGGGGGACTGTGTATAAATTGAAGCTGTACCAAGAAAGGATTGTCAGAGGTATACACCAGAACTGTGTGTTGTCCAGTTACTGGGGGGAGAAAAGGGTTAATCCCTGTGCCAGCTTGTTGCAGCTGGTGGAGCATGCAGTGGGGAAAGTCCTGTGTGTTGTCCAGGCCCTGTTCCCCAGCTAGGAAGCGGTCCCTGGCGGAGGTAACCCAGCCAGGGTACAGGGAGTTCTGCCACATCCTTCAAGATGAATGGGTCAAGAGAATGGCAGTCTACTTCAAGACCTAAGGTTCAGGAGACCATTTTGATACAAGGACTCATTCCTTTACTTCCAGGACTCAGTTATTTCCCACCTGAAAGAGCTTGATAGAGAAGTGGTTATTCTTCTACCAGAGGAAGAGAAAAGGTTAAAAGAGACGCATTGTAAATTTCATAGCTTCACCTTAACTAGAGGAAGCTATTGGAAGAAATTTCAAAAGCTGCTAGAACACAAAGATTCTGTTTCTAACGGGCACATTGAGATCCATTCTAATTTACAGGATTCTTGAACATTTTTCATTATAAAGGCATCCTAATATATTGGATGATTTCTACAGATTTGCAGGATGCTTATTCCCATGTACCCAATGTTCCACATCACCAAAGGTTTCTCAGATTGCAGTGGAAGGACAATTTCATTTTTACATCTTCATGATGAAAGATAAATGTCTACTGAAATAACCTTGATCCCACCTAGTCCAGAGTATAGCTTGGACACAGTTTGACACAGTCCAAGGTACACTACAGCTCTCTTCAGAAAGTGCAGTATGACTTATCAAGTAACTAAAGAATTGTAACTGTCTTATTACCTCAGCAGAGAATGCTTTGATTCAAGTCCTCCACCATAGGTCTAATAAGATGGCACAAGGGAGGGTGTTAACTTTCCTATAGAATTTCCTTGGACAGTGTAAACTATGTATTCCATCCATTTAGTGTGGGGAACTTTTCTCCGAAATCGAATATGTTCATGAAAGGGACATCCTTAACATCCAAAACCTCTCTTCTGCATAGGTTGCAAGAGCCAATATCAATATGGTATTTACGTCTGTGTATCTTCTTTAGTACCTCCATGTGATCTCACAAAAGAGTTCTTCCCTCTTCTATCAGGTCCAGTGCTGCTGTCCTCTTTCTGAAGGTTTTGATATTGAAAAAAAGGGTTTAAATATAAGGGTTTTCATGTGCAGTAATTAATACCCTTCTTAAGGCCAGGAATATGTATATCCTCAGCTACCGTTACAGAGTTGGGATGCCTTTTTTTCCTGGTTTATTTCTAATTAGGTGCTCATGCAAATTCCTTCTACCAAGGAGGTTCTAAATTCTCCAATCCAGGACTCATCTAGGACTTAGTTACATAACCTCAGAGGTATATGTCTCAGCACTCTGATCTTTCTTTTCGTGAAGGGACTTTGATATGGAGGTATCTAAATATCTGTCGCCTGTATTTATATGATCCCTTAGTTAACCATTTCTCCTGTGGACTTCTCACCCCTTTTAACCATTAGACTCTCACTCTCCACAACTGCTTAATATTAGTCATAAAGTGGCTTCTTCTCTCCATGGTAATGAAGAAATTATTCTTCCTGCTCTTAAAGCCTATTGATTGGAATGAAACTTTTTCCCCTTGTCCTAGATAGATGTGTTTAGATCTATTTCTATAGATTAACTGTGACAGACCCATCTGTATGGACTAGAATTGCTGTGTTATTCTGTTTTGCCATTTGTATGAATTTCCCCAATCGTATGCTTTGTTTAAGGGAATGTCTTTTTTTTGTCGAACGGAACTACCGAACGGACAGCCACCCAGAAGAGAAGTATGCTGCTGGTTAACCTATTGATCCCAATTAGAATGTTGCGGTTAACCACAGACACTTCTCAATTAAAACCGAATACCGGGTGGTCGCCGTTCGTA
This sequence comes from Pelobates cultripes, assembly GCA_933207985.1. NCBI lineage: Eukaryota > Metazoa > Chordata > Amphibia > Anura > Pelobatidae > Pelobates > Pelobates cultripes. Next base: position 222,947,683 of record OW240913.1, read on the forward strand.
TGTCGACCACGAGGCGGCGGCCATTTTGACTATGTGAAAGCCCAGCGGTGTTCGACGATTATTTCATGGAACTAAAAACGGACACTTTTTCAACCGAACACCGCTGAAGCCGTCGACCTCCCCTTCTCAATCGACAAAAGCATACGAATACCGGCCGTTCGGGAGATTTAATAACACGAATGGACTTAACCCAGATAGCCTTCCCATGGAGTCAATCGCATACCTAACTGTAATAGACTTTGACTCCATGGCGATTGAACTATGCGTATGGGATCTGAGCGCTATTCGCCAATAATATGCACTCAGATCCAGGCTATCTGGGGATGTGTTACACGAATGCAATATGTTTGGCAGTTATAAAGTTCTGTATTTTAATGTGTTTTGTAACTTTGAGTTAAAATGGCGATTTGCCTCTGCTCTGGGAGATAATTGAATTACTTCCCAATTATCTCCCGAGCAGAGGGGAGGAAACTGTGATGCATGCTGGGAATATTGTGGGGATGTATGTCCAGAATGTCCCCCTGTCCTTCTGTCATTTCAGTCTCCCATTTGGTCACCTAGGGGAGTGTCCACCAAGTGGAAGACCTGCATAAATATGGGCGGGTAGCCCACAGTAAACTGAGTTCGTGTTTTACCCTCAAAGCGGAGCTTGGTCTTGTTATTGGGGGGATTTTATTACCGGCGCCTAGAGACTGCTTATTGGAATTATTTGCCGCTTGGAAACTATTGCCGTTCGGCTGCTATTGGTGATTCGTGCATTTGGAGCTCGAGAAGGGAAAGAGCCGTACAGGTACCGTTCAGGAGTTTGGAGTGTTCCCTAGCTGGCGGTTCGCATGGTTACACTGCATACGCTACCAGACCACATTATTGCGAACGGGGAGCATTCACTAAATGGCAGTTTGTGCATTTACTAATGGTGGTACCGTAACATTAACTATCTGGCTTTCTTCTTATAGTCTATTTATCTTTATTAATGCTCCAGGAGAGGTCTTTATGCCTCTATATAAGCCATCAGCAGAGGGATAGTCTTGGCTATTTTCAGGCTACTAAGCCGTAGGAGTTACAGTACCTGAAGGTCTGTTAGCTCTTCATTAGAGCTGTTTCTCCCTTTTGAGCATCAGTGATCAAGTTTCCCTGGAACTTATAGGTTAAATGGCTGCTTGGTCCTCAACCAATACTTTTTTCAGACATTTTCTTTGGTACATTTGAGTAGGCCAATGTGGTAATGTGGCAATAGTGGGCAATCAATTACTACTTACCATAATTTTCTTTTCCTGGCCATAGGCCATGGCAGCACAAAGATCCCGCCCTAGGATATTTCTGGAAACAAGACTGAGGGTGGGAGGGGTTACTTATACCTTCTGTTTTAATTATGTTCCTGTCTAATTAGGGATAGGGAGGAGCGACCCATTATTGAGCTGCCATGGCCTATGACCAGAAAAAAAAAAGGTAAGTAGGAATACATTTTCCTTTATATATTTGTGTCCGGGTCATTATAAGCTGTATAATTAAAATATATTTAATTAACCTGTAATAAAGAGGAACCACCTGGTGAAATTATTATAAATAATAAGTGAGGTGGGAGGGAAATTTCCAAAAACAGTGACGACAGGTATACAGCGGTTACCTTGGTTTAAGTAGCCCGACAAAACCCCTCCCACAATTTCAGGCTTATGCCTTCCATTTGTGTCCAGGACATTATAAGCTGTATAATTAAAACATATGTAATTCTATAAAAACATAAGTCAGTTGAGAAGTGCCGAAACCGACGAGAGGCTAGACCTGTAATAAAGAGGGCAAAAATATGAAAAACAAGTTTATTTATTCTTATCACAAATTACAATTATTTAGCCATATTATAAAAAGCAAGTCCAATTTCTTTCTCTGGGTTTGGAATGTACCTGTTACATGCAGAGGATTTCCAGTCACATTTTCTTAATTATGTGTGTAGGAATATGGTTTCTAGAAGCCACCATGGCTGCCCCAATACAGAATGAATGTCCTGAGAAGGAGGCAGGATTGAGACCTAAACAAGTATTAGTGTAGAAATATATAGCATGAATTGTTTTGTGGTTAGTGATTTTCTGTTTAGTCATAGTAAGGGATAATTAGGGTTCTGGTTACATAGTTACATAGTTACATAGCTGAAAAGAGACTTGCGTCCATCAAGTTCAGCCTTCCTCACATTTGTTTTTTGCTGTTGCTCCACAAGAAGGCAAAAAAAACCCAGTTTGAAGCACTTCCAATTTTGCAAAAAGCTAGGAAAAAAATTCCTTCTTGACCCCAGAATGGCATTCAGATGTATTCTTGGATCAAGCAGTTATTACCCTACATTGAAAGATTATATCCTTGAATATTCTGTTTTTGCAAGTATGCATCTAGTAGCTGTTTGAACATCTGTATGGACTCTGATAAAACCACTTCTTCAGGCAGAGAATTCCACATCCCTATTGTTCTTACAGTAAAAAAACCTTTCCTTTGCCTTTGACAAAATCTTCTTTCTTCCAGTCTAAACGCATGACCTCGTGTCCTATGTAAAGTCCGGTTTGTGAATAGTGTGACGAGACCAATCTCGCCACATTGCATTGGAGAAGCCTGGTTGCTCGCCTGCTGCCTTTGGACTATGGCCCCCTTTTAAAAGACTTTATTTTTGCCTGCAGAAAAGCTGTATTCGTGCTTTTCTGCCTGGGGTTCAGTAGATTTGTTTGAATGTGTTATACCCCAGATGGGAATCCCATGGAGCCCATTCGTATGAAACTGACTGTAAAGACTTTGGCTCCATGGTGATTAAAACTGTATTTGTGTGGTCCGAGCGCCATTCACTTAATAATGTGCGCTCAGACCTGAGCTATCTGGGGATATGTGAAATGTCTGTGTTTTATGTATAAATGTGACTTTATGTATTTTAAAGTGCTTTGTGTCTTTTTGCAACCATGTGCTTAATGGAGTCTTGTGTCTGTCCTGGGAGATAATTCAATTACTTATCTCCAGGATAGAAGACTCTGAAACTGGTTTGAGCCAGAAAGCCATGCTTCATTTAGTCACAAAGGACTTTTTACTAACTTTTGAACCCCTTGTCTGATTTGTGCCATTTTTGAATATGTTGTTCCCCTGAATGGATTGATTGAGAATATGTAATTTTATGTGAATGTGATGTATGGTTTTGGAGTTATGAAAGTTGGGTAGAAAGTATGTTTTAACTGTTTGTATAATTGGGTTTCCTCTCAGGATAAGGGGAGGGAATATGTGGGATGTAACTGTGATATGATTGGTTGTTTTATCCCTCCCTGTGGGTGGTCCTGTATTTGAAACACTGTAATAAAAACCAGGCTGGGTGTGCCAGCACCTCAGACCACTGCTTGAACCTCAACACGGAGCCTTGTCTCGTTCTTGGGGGGATTCACTGTATGCTGTTAGAGACTGATTGCCAGGAGTGTAAGCTGTTCGTCTGCTTTTCCTGTTAGTCTGCTAGCAGCTATTTGGGAGGTTCCGGTTCGGGAGTTGGAGTGCTATTTTGTATCCAGTTCGTGAGTTTTGGTGTTCTGCAGTAGCTGTGCCTGGATCTCTGGAAAGGGGGCCGATCGCCTAAACGGTTTTTACCCCTTGTGTGCAAAACGGTCCGTTACAATTAGATTTCCACACAATGGTTTGTATTGGCCCCGAATATATTTGTATATTGTTATCATATTCCCTCTCAGGCGATGTTTTTCTAAACTAAATAGGTTTAAATTTGTTAGCCTTTCTTCATAGCTGATATGTTCCATTCCTTTTATTCATTTTGTAGCCCGCCTCTGCACTTTTTCTAGTGACATAATATCCTTCTTTAGAACAGGTGCCCAAAATTGCACAGCATATTCAATATGTGGTCTTACCAGTGATTTTTAAAGAGGCACAATTATATTCTCGTCTCGAGAATGAATGCCCTTTTTCATGCATGACAATACCTTACTGGCCTTGGCTACTGCTGATTGACATTGCACATTGTTGCATAGTTTGTTGTCTATAACAATTCCCAAGTCCTTTTCGTGTCTTGTTATCCCTAATTCGTTTCCATTAAGAGTATAAGTTGCTTGTGTATTCTTTTCGCCGAAGTGCATAACTTTGCATTTTTCAACATTAAATTTCATCTGCCATTTGAGTGCCCAGTCCCCCAGTCTATATAAATCCCTCTGCAGCAAAGTAATATCTTGCTCACATTGTATTATTTTACAGAGTTTTGTGTCATCTGCAAACACTGAAACATGACTTTCAATGCTTTCGTCAAGATCATTTATAAACATGTTAAATAGAAGGGGTCCCAGAACAGACCCCTGAGGGACACCACTTACCACCTCTGTCCAGCTTGAAAATGTACCATTAACGACAACTCTTTGTACTCTATTTTTAAGCCAATGTTCTACCCAAGAACAAGCATTTTCATCCAGGCCGATTTCCTTGAGTTTGAACACTAATCTATTGTGTGGAACTGTATCAAATGCCTTGGCAAAATCCAAATAGATCACATCCACTGCAACACCCCGATCTATACTTCTACTTACTTCTTCGTAGCATGCAATCAGGTTAGTTTGACATGACCTGTGCTTCATAAAACCATGCTGATTTTTGCTGATAACCATGTTCTTCTCAAGGAATTCTTGAATATTATCCCTTAATAACCTTTCAAATATTTTCCCAGCTCACAGGTCTATAATTTCCAGGCAAGGATTTTGAACCCTTTTTGAATATAGGAACCACATCTGCCTTCCTCCAAACCTCCGGAACACTTCCTGAAAGAAATGAATCTTGAAAGATTAAAAACAGAGGTTCACTTATTTCTACACTTAGTTCCTTAAGTACTAGTGGGTAGATACCGTCAGGCCCTGGAGCTTTGTTTATATTAACTTTCTTTAGTTGCTGCAGCACCTTGTCTTGAGTTAACCAATTACAATCATTCTGCAAGTTTTTAGTAGCAAGCATTTGCACATCTATTGCCATGGGTTCTTCCTTAATATATACGGAGGAGAAATAGTTATTTAAAATTCCTGCCTTTTCCTGGTCTTCATTAACTAACACCCTTGTTTCAGTTTTTAATGTACTTACACTTTCATTTTTAGTTTTTTTAGAACTTATGTACTTAAAAAATGCTTTGGGTTGGTTTTGCTCTCTTTAGCTACCATTTTTTCATTTTGAAGTTTAGCGAATCTAATCACCTTTTTGCACACATTATTAGCTTCCTTATATCTTTTATAAGATGCACCTGATTTGTCCGATTTAAATGCTTTAAATGTCATTTTCTTATTTTTAATCTCTTGTTTTACTTCTCTACTCAGCCACATTAGTTTTAATGTGTTTCTTTTATATTTATTAAACAATGGTACATACTGAGGAATGTACCTTTCTAATATTTGTTGGAAGATGTTCCATTTATCCTCAGTGTTCTTTTCATTAAAGAGTTTATGCCAGTCAATATATTGTAAAGCTGTCCTTAACTTTTAGAAATTGGCCTTTTTAAAATTATATGTTTTAGTATACCCCATGTGCTTTTGTTTTTTTGAGTTTATTTCAAAGGACACTATATTGTGATCACTATTTCCCAAGTGCTCACCTACTTGAATGTTGGTCAAAAGATCAACGTTGTTTGTTAAAACCAGGTCCAGACAAGCGTTGGTGCTTGTACAAGTTGTGACACGAAGGTGTCTTTTAACAAGTTTAAAAACGTAATTCCCTTTGCTGAGCTACTAGTCCCTCTGTCCCAATTTATTTCCGGGTAATTAAAATCTCCAATAATTAAAGTGTTACCTAGATTTGCAGCTTTCTCAATTTGCTCAAACAGCTGTTGTTCCTCATCAATATTAACATTACGTGGCTTATAACATGTCTCAATCAATAGCTGATTTCCCTTCTTTTGCCCCAAGCAGATATTTACCCATAAAGCTTCCACATTTTCCTCATCACATTCCACTTGCTTAAGATTTGGCTTTAACTCATGGTTGACATAAAAACATACCCCACCACCCTTATTGTTTTTCCTATCCTTCCTAAATAACATGTACCTATTTAAGTTAACTGCCCAGTCATGTGTCTCATCCCACCATGTTTCAGTTATGCCTATTATGTCATATTGTTTAGTGTATGCTACTGCCTCTAGTTCCCCCATTTTGTTATTTAGGCTCCTTGCATTAGTAAGCATACATTTAATATCATGAGTCACTTGAATTTTTTGTGAATTATCAACATTACATAGCTTGCCCCTCCTCTCTTATACTGAGCTAAAGCCCATCTCCTTTCTGTCCTATTTCCATTTTGTAGATTGCTATGACCCTCCCCCCGACTACTAGTTTAAATTCTCCTCTAACTTTCTAGCCATCCTATCCCCCAGCACTGCAGACCCTCTCCCGTTTAGGTGCAACCCATCACTACTATAAAGGTTGTACCCAAGCTCAAAGTCCGCCCAGTGCTCTAAAAAACAAAACCCTCCTTCCTGCACCAAGACTTCAGCCACGCATTGACCTCTCTAAACTCCCGCTGCCTTTCCACTTTAGCGCGTGGCACAGGTAATATCTCCGAGGTAATATCTCCGAGGTGGTAACCTTGGAGGTCCTTTTCTTAAGTTTGCAACCTAATTCCCTGAAATCATTCTTTAGGAAGTGGTTAACCTGACATTGAAATAATGCGTCCAAAACTTGTACTGGGCACCATTTAGAAAAAGTTGGATAGTATGGAATTTCTACTGGTGGATCAGTCTGATTTGTTTTAGTATGAGGAATTAATAGTTTATATTTGTCGTTTACTTTATTGCCAGACACAAATGCACAATGACCACAATATTAAGCACACACACATGGTCACAAACACACAAACAGATACATAATGTGCCAACTCATGAACTCTGGTAGACCCACAAATGCAGATTCCTACTTCTAGACACATTTGTGTAAAGGCATAACGTCAGCACATAAACAGATGCACACATGCCGTCAGACACACAGACACACTTATTCTTTCAGACAAAAATACAGTTAAGTAAACTCACAAAAAACTGTTAGATACACACACATACACACAAACATTTCCTCACACATACTCATACATATAAGACACACATTCTTTCACATACAAATTATTTCAATTAATAGTATTTTGTGTGCTTTTTAGTCTAGTCTAGTAAAGACAGCACCATCTTTTGTTTGTTGGGCTTGATCCAAGAAGAGCCACTGGGGTTAGTTATGCAATTATGAAGGGATATGCCATGTTGCTTTTGCTAGATATCTTCATGTGTAATTAATGGATTACATATCTAGCTTAATTCACTGAGGCCATGTAACCAAAGCCGGTTTAAATAAGGCAAACATACACAAGTGAAAATTCAAAAATCCAAGGAGAATTGTATAACTTCACTGCTTTGCAAAAGTAATCACCCCTCTTGACTTTTTACCTATTTTGTTACATTACAGCCTTAAGTTCAATGTTTTATTAATCTGAATTGTATGTGATGGATCAGAACACAATAGTCTAAGTTGGTGAAGTGAAATTAGAAAAATATATACATAAAACTTTATTTTAGAAATAGAAAATAGAAAATTGGCATGTGCGTATGTATTCAATCCTTTTGTTAAGCCCATAAAAAGCTCTGGTGCAACCAATTACCTTCAGAAGTCATTTAGTGATTAATTAGTGAAATGATGTCCACCTGTGTGCAATCTAAGTGTCACATGATCTGTCGTTACATATACACACCTTTTTTGAAAGGCCCCATAGGCTGCAACACCTAAGCAAGAGGCACCACTAACCAAACACTGCCAGGAAGACCAAGGGACTCTCCAAACAAGTAAGGGACAATGTTGTTGAGAAGTACAAATCAGGATTAGGTTATAAAAAATTATCCCCCCAGGAGCACCATCAAATCTATCATAACCAAATGTAAAGAACATGGCACAACAGCAAACCTGCCAAGAGACGGCCGCCCACCAAAACTCATGGACCGGGCAAGGAGGGCATTAATCAGAGAGGCGGCACAGAGACCTAAGATAACCCTGGAGGAGCTGCAGAGTTCCACAGCAGAGACTGGAGTATCTGTACATTGGACGACAATAGAGTTGGGCTTTATGGCAGAGTGGCCAGAAGAAAGCCATTACTTTCAGCAAAAAACAAAATGGCACGTTTTGAGTTTGCGAAAAGGCATGTGGGAGACTCCCAAAATGTATGGAGGAAGGTGCTCTGGTCTGATGAGACTAAAATTGAACTTTTCGGCCATCAAAGAAAACGTTATGTCTGGCGCAAACCCAACACATCACATCACCTAAAGAACGCCATCAGCAGCCGGGACTGGGAAACTGGTCAGAGTTGAGGGAAAGATGGATGGTTGAGGGAAAGATACAGGGATATTCTTGAGCAAAACCTGTATAACTCTGTGCGTGATTTGAGGCTAGGACTGAGGTTCACCTTCCAGCAGGACAATGACCCCAAACACACTGCTAAAGCAACACTTGAGTGGTTTAAGGGGAAACATGTCAAGCCCAGACCTCAATGCAAAAGAAAATATGTTGTCAGACTTAAAGATTGCTGTTCACAAGCAGAAACCATACAACTTGAAGGAGCTGGAGCAGTTTTGCAAGGAGGAATGGGCAAAAATCCCAGTGGTAAGATGTGGCAAGCTCATAGAGACTTATCCAAAGCGACTTGGAGCTGTGATTGCCGCAAAAGGTGGCTCTACAAAGTATTGACTTTAGGGGGTGAATAGTTATGCACATTGACTTTTTCTGTTATTTTGTCCTATTTGTTGTTTGCTTCAACATAAAAAAAAAAAAAAAAATCTTCAAAGTTGTGTGCATGTTCTGTAAATTAAATGATGCAAATCCTCAAACAATCCATGTTAATTACAGGTTGTGAGGCAACAAAACATGAAAAATGCTAAGGGGGTGAATACTTTTGCAAGGCACTGTATATGAAATAGAAAAGATACTGCTGTGCAGGAACTAATGAACAGAGTGTCATGGTGAAATAAATGTACCCCCACCCTATAGAACAAGGTTTGTAAAAGGTAGATTCTCAACTGTTGTACTATTCCCAGGATGCATTGCCACTGGATGCTGTGTGTTTGAATACAAGCGTAATCTTGTATGGAGTATGAATGAATGCAGTGTTGTATTTGTGTATAATTTAGGCATTTAAATGCAGTTGTGTTTTTGTATGTACTGCTGCCATTCGAATGCAATAGTGTATTTATGTGGTGTTGAAATTTGAATGTAGTCATAGGCGTGTGCAGCCTATTGCATTAGGGTGGACACCCTAAAGCACAAACACACGCCGCGTGTATATGTATGTGTGTGTATATTTATATACACACACATACTTACACTGCTGTGTGAGGGTGGTTTGAGGGTGTTGTGTGTGTGTAAGGGTGCTGTGTGTGAGGGTGCTGTTAGTGTGATGTGTGTGTGAGGGTCCTGTTAGTGTGCTGTGTGTGTGAGGGTGCTGTGTGTGTGTTTGTGAGGGTGCTGTTTGTGTCCTGGTTGTGAGAGGGTGCTGTGTGTTTGAGGGTGCTGTATGTGTGAGGGTGCTGTATGTGTGAGGGTGCTGTATGTGTGAGGGTGCTGTATGTGTTAGGGTGCTGTGTGTGTGAAGGTGCTGTGTGTGTGAAGGTGCTGTGTGTGTGGGTGCTGTGTGTGATTGCTGTGTGTGTGTGCTGTATGTGTGTATGTGTGTGTGTGTGTGCTGTGTGTGTGTGTGTGCACTGTATGTGTATGTGTGCGCTGTATGTGTGTAGGTGCTGTATGTGTGTGGGTGCTGTATGTGTATGTGTGCTGTATGTGTGTGGGTGATTGTGGGGGGTGGAGGTGGGGGCAGATTATTTAATATCCCCCCCCCCTTCTTACCTTTTGTAGGGATGGGGGATTCTTGTTCCTGCTGCTTTCCCTGGTGGTCCGGCAACGCGATAGGAACCCGGCGGAGCTGCTGGTTGAGCTCCTTGGGTCCTCTCCTGCTCCCTCCATGCTGCAGTGGGGAGGCTGAGAGCAGAGCCAGCGCTCGGATAGCGCCGGCTCTGCATGAGCTGACAGGGGAGATCCTGAGATCTCACTTGCCGGTCTCACTCCATAGGTGTACCGCGGGGATTAGGGTGTGCCCAGGCACACCCCGTGTGCACGCCTATGAATGTAGTGTTAGTGTTTGAATGCAGGAGTGAGTTTGTGTATAATGTTGACATTTAAGTGCAGGGGTGTGTTTGTTTGTAGTTTTGAAGTTTGAATGCATGGGGGTGTGTGTATGTAATGTTTGTGTTTGGATGTGGGGCTTATATGTGTGTAGTGTTGTGTGTTTGAATGCAAGAGTGAGTTTGGGTATAATGTTGACATTTGAGTGCAGGGGTGTGTTTGTTTGTAGTTTTGAAGTTTGAATGCATGGGTGTGTGTAGTTATATAGTTACATAGGCTGCCTTCCTCACATTTGTTTTTTACTGTTGATCCAAAAGAAGGCAAAAAGAAACAGTTTGAAGCACATCCAATTTTGCAACAAGCTAGGAAAAAAATACCTTCTTGACCTCAGAATGGCAGTCAGATTGTCATGCGGTAACACTTCCGGGTTCAGCACTTGCGCCAGAGAGAGGGCGCTTGGTGATTGTGTGACCTACTTCCATCATACTCACCACCTCCCGAGGCTCTGACAATGTGGGACCGACTCCCTGGTATACACACTGGCTCCATAGACTCCGGCCTTTGAGCTAATGCATGGATGATACTGCATGCCATGGAGGATTACTGGAGAACTGATACTTGCTAATTATCAAGTGGACTATAACTTTGAACTCTTGGAGGATAACTCACCTTAACCTTAAGTATACCTTTCAGCTATTCTCTGCCATCTCATTTATTGATGAACTATTTACTGCTTGCTTAAAACTTCTATGCTTCAAGCTACTAATTATATGGAGGACAACTCCCATCAAGCTTAATCACGAGGAACTGTTTCTTGCTTTGCAAATACTTTGCTACCTGCTAAATATCATTATTGAAGATTATTCCTAGCAACCTAATGAATCTTATTTAAAATATCTCTGAGGAAATACTTTTAGATGAACTTTGTATTGTTTAATGACTTTCACTTATTCTTATTGGATTATTGCCTAAATGCAATTCGTTAAGTTTAACAATTATTAAAACTTAATTTGATTCTCAAAGTGCCAGCAATCCTCTCCTTTCTTAACGCTAGAGTATTGATACTTTAAAGATTCTCTGCTTCTTCACTATTGTAATTAAGGAGTTCTATAAGCTGCAGTTGAGTTCCAATTCAAATAACCCAAGTAGCATAACATAGATTAATCCTCGGATCAAGAATCTATCACGCTACAGTTGAAAAATTATATCATTCAAAAGCTTTGTATAGTTAGCTGAGAAGAGTTCTTTCTCTTTATTGGTTATTCTGATACCTAAGAATATTAAGTAATCTTCTCTCCAATCATACTGATAGCTTGCTTTTAATCTATCTTCCATTGCTAGTAGTGTTAAAACACATAGCTTGCGTTTTTACGACATTAAGTTTGTAGTATGATTGTTTACTGTATATTTGCAGTTCTTTATGCAAAGAAGGTAGTGTTATAAATGGTTGCGTTATTGAGAAATACATCATCGGCAAATAAACTAAGTTTATATTCCTTGTTGCCTACTAACACACCATGGATGCTACCGTTTCTCCATATTGATATTGTGAGAGGTTCCAAAGCTAGCACATATAGAAATGGAGATAATGGGCATCCCTGATGGGTTCCATTAGTGATAGAAAAAACTTGCAACTGAAAACCTGCATACAATACTGTTGTTGAAGGTGCACTGTATAGAGCTTTAACTGCAGGAAGAAAAAAAGGTGGAAATCCATAGGCCGATAACGTTTCCTGAAGGAATGACCTGTTCAGACGGTCAAATGCCTTTTCGGCATCAAGGGATATCATAATACTCTCCTGTTTGGTGCGTTTTAAAATTCCATATAAATCTAGCACTTTCCGAGTGTTATCTGGTCCCTGTCTGCCCGTCACAAATCCCATTTGGTACATGTGTATTAATGTCGGTATGATATTACTGAGTCGTTCTGCAAAAATCTTAGCATAAAGTTTAGCATCAACATTTTAAAGAGATATTGGTCTAAAATTTTGACACATCATTGACGATTTCCCCGGTTTAGGGATATTAATTACATGGGCAGACAGGAACTCAGTCGGGAAAGATCCCAATCTAGTGGCGTTGTTAAAAAAGCTAGTAAGAGCTAAAATTAATTCATGTTTGAATGTAGCATAATATATACTAGTATAACCATCTGGACCTGGTGTTTTCCCTTTTGGCATATTTTCAATTAGGCGCAACACCTTATCTGCAGTGATAGGTGCACATAGTTTTTCTAAATGTTTTGGTGTTATTTGAGGAAGGGCGATGTTTGCCAGGTATGAACGTATAGATATATGCGTGGGTTGAGGTTGAATATGCTGATCTTTCAAATTATATAAAGTCTATAGTATTGTGCAAATTAATTACATATCTGTACTGGTTGCATAACTTTATGGCCTCCATGCGTCTTTATAAATGGAATTCTTGCTTGTGCTTGTTTGTTCCTCAGTCTTTGTGCCAGAACTTTAGTAGCCTTATTTCCCATAGAGTAAGATGTCGCCTTTAATTTCTTTATTGCTAAATTAGCTTTCTTGGAATGGATTGCATTAATCTCTTGATGCACTTCCAGAAGTTGTTGTTGAAGAGCTTGGGTGGAGTTTGCTTGGTTTTCTCTATGAAGATCCTGTAGTTTTTTAAGGAGAGTAATCAGTGCTGTATGATTTTTTTTCTTGAGGTAAGATGCTCTACTCAGTAATATCCCACGAATAACGGATTTATGATCCAACCATAGTGCAGCAGGGTTCGTATCTTCATTATCATTTATACTAAAATAGTGCTGTAATTCATTTCAAATCTTATCCGTAAATGTGGTATCGTTGAACAGCTGTTCATTCAATCTCCATGGACTTCTGTTTTTATATTGATATGAATCTGTCAGGGTAAGTAGCACTGGGTTATGATCTGATTCTGTCGAAATGCCTATCTCACAGGAGCTTACTTGCTGTATATGTGTGTTGAGCATGAAATATCCATCTATTCGGGAATATGTATTGTAAACTTGTGAGTGATGTGTATATTCCCTAACGTCTGGATGTAAATTTCTCCATATATCATATAACCCATATGCAGCTAATGTTTTATTAAGTGCGTTACATTGCTTTTGTAAAGCTTTTTTCCTTTTACGTGTATGAGAAGTTGTATGAGAAGCTGCAATAGGATCTAATATATGGTTAAAATCTCCACATATGATCAGAATCCCTGTTGGCACCTTCTCTAAAAAATAAATTGATTACCAACTGGACTCATGGAAGCATCTGTTTTTATCTTGGGTAGGAAGGATTGCAGCGCTCAAAATGTCAATCCTAGCAAAGATTTTATATCTTTTTAGATCATTGCATATTAAACTTCCGCAAAAGTACATATCGTCTCTCCAAGCATCTATTGTATGTTTCAACTGGGGTGGCAAACACCCTAGAGTACCCTAGGCTCTGCTTCTGAGAAATGTGAAGAACGGAGGAATGGGAATACCAAATATAAGAGCATATTATCACTCAGCCATCTTAATGAATGTTATCAGCGCCCATTCGACGGATTATTCCCCCCAATGGGTAGCAATAGAAAGTAACTATTGTGGAACACAAGATCTTTCCACAACACTCTGGAAACCTTATCAATTGAGGTAAAGAAGGTAAAATATGTTATCTTCCACTAAACATCTTCTTAGAATCTGGGACACTTGCAGGGACAAAAAATGTTCAGCATACCCATGGGCCCTCACGACCCCAATTAAAATTTTATTCTATTGTCATGATACGTTTCCCTATCAGAAATGGGAAAAAGCAGGTATCACACATTTATTTCATTTATGCAACAAAGAGGGCCTTAAGTCTTTTCCAGCACTGCAAGAAGAATTTTCATTGCCCTCATATTTTATATTTGCTTATCTTCAAATCAAAGTGATTGTAACTATAAACAAGATTTCAACAGTAGAATCAACACTACACGCTTCTATAACGGAATTTGAAGAACAATGTTTATCATTACGTCCTCCGAAAAAGACACTGTCTATCTGCTATCAAAAACTTGCTAATCCCGCTGTGCAGAGCAATTGGAAATTCATGCAAGACTGGCAAGAAGACTTACAAGTTAATATTCCTTTGACTGAATGGAAACACATTTTTACCGCTCACATAGGGCTAACCACCAGTACCGCCCATCTTGAAGCAGCACGGAAAATTCCTTACAGGTGGTATTTGGTACCAACACGTCTAAACTCTATGTTTCCTGCAATGCCAGACCAGTGTTGGCGATGTCATAAATGTAAAGGTACTATGTTACATGTTTGGTGGTCATGCAAAGCTGTAAACTCTCTATTGAACGACATAACAAAGATGATAAAACAAGTTACAAATATTGATTTGTCCCACGACCCTAAAATCATACTGCTATGATTACTTCCAAGTAATATACCTAAGTCAATCAAGAAAATGATTTTCCTCTTATTGAGTACAGTGTCTATACTAATTGCTAGACAATGGAAAACTAAGGTTTTACCTTCTCGAGGAGAAATTGAAGAAGTAATGACCTCAACAGTGGAACATGAATTGCTAATGTGGAATCAGATGAAAATAGGGAAAATGAGACCCTACATAGATCAAATGTGGCAGACATATTTACTAACACAACACTAATTAAATCTCTGTACATCTACAGATAAATATAGAGGCCTCTATATGGAATACATTTTCTGATTATAATCAAACCCATAGAGGGTCTCATCTAATCAGTTAAGCAATAAAAATGATATCATAAATTATTCCAAGCTATTGTAAGCTAGAATGGGGGACAAGTTAGCAAACTACTACTTAGGTACTATTCTCGTGAGTACGTGAGTAAGTTGCTTCTTTCCCTTTACCTAGTTAATAGGTTATTGTTTCCCTTCCCTTTTCTCTCCTTCCCCTCTTATAGAAACATAGAAACATAGAATGTGACGGCAGATAAGAACCATTCGGCCTATCTAGTCTGCCCAATTTTCTAAATACTTTCATTAGTCCCTGGCCTTATCTTATAGTTAGGATAGCCTTATGCCTATCCCACGCATGCTTAAACTCCTTTACTGTGTTAACCTCTACCACTTCAGCTGGAAGGCTATTCCATGCATCCACTACACTCTCAGTAAAGTAATACTTCCTGATATTATTTTTAAACCTTTGTCCCTCTAATTTAAGACTATGTCCTCTTGTTGTGGTAGTTTTTCTTCTTTTAAATATAGTCTCCTCCTTTACTGTGTTGATTCCCTTTATATATTTAAATGTTTCTATCATATCCCCCCTGTCTCGTCTTTCCTCCAAGCTATACATGTTAAGATCCTTTAACCTTTCCTGGTAAGTTTTATCCCGCAATCCATGAACCAGTTTAGTAGCCCTTCTCTGAACCCTCTCTAAGGTATAAATATCCTTCTGAAGATACGGTCTCCAGTACTGTGTACAATACTCCAAGTGATGTATCACCAGTGTTCTGTACAATGGCATGAGCACTTCCCTCTTTCTACTGCTAATACCTCTCCCTATACAACCAAGCATTCTGCTAGCATTTCCTGCTGCTCTATTACATTGTCTGCCTACCTTTAAGTCATCAGAAATAATCACCCCTAAATCCCTTTCCTCATATGTTGAGGTTAGGACTCTATCAAATATTCTGTACTCTGCCCTTGGGTTTTTACGTCCAAGATGCATTATCTTGCACTTATCCACATTAAATGTCAGTTGCCACAATTCTGACCATTTTTCTAGTTTACCTAAATCATTTGCCATTTGGCTTATCCCTCCTGGAACATCAACCCTGTTTCATATCTTAGTATCATCAGCAAAAAGACATACCTTACCATCAAGACCTTCTGCAATATCACTAATAAAAATATTAAAGAGAATGGGTCCAAGTACAGATCCCTGAGGTACCCCACTGGTGACAAGTCCAAGCTTCGAATATATTCCATTAACTACAACCCTCTGTTGCCTGTCACTCAGCCACTGCCTTACCCATTCAACAATATTGGAATCCAAACTTAAAGATTGCAGTTTATTGATAAGCCTTCTATGTGCAACAGTGTCAAAAGCCTTACTGAAATCTAGGTAAGCAATGTCTACTGCACCACCTTGATCTATAATTGTAGGTACCCAATCAAAAAAATCAATAAGATTAGTTTGGCATGATCTCCCTGAAGAAAACCCATGTTGTCTCTGATCTTGAAATCCATGTGTTTTTAGATGTTCAGCAATCCTATCCTTTAACATGGTTTCCATCACTTTCCCCACTACTGAAGTAAGGCTTACTGGCCTATAGTTGCCCGACTCCTCCCTATTACCTTTCTTGTAAATGGGCACAACATTCGCTAACGTCCAATCTTCTGGGACTACTCCTGTTAACAATGATTGGTTAAATAAATCTGTTAATAGTACACCACTAAGCTCTTTTAATAGCGTTGGGTGTATTCCATCAGGTCCCATTGACTTATTTGTCTTTACTTTTGACAGTTGAAATAGAACCTCTTCCTCTGTAAACTCACATGTACTAAATGACTCATTTATCCTTTTTCTTAACTGAGGTCCCTTTCCTTCATTTTCATCTGTAAATACCGAACAAAAATATTAATTGAGGCAGTCAGCTAGACCTTAATCCTCTTCTACATAACTTCCTTCTTTTGTTTTTAATCTAACTAATCCATGTTTTACTTTTCTTTTCTCATTTATGTATCTAAAAAATGTTTTATCCCCCTTTTTTACTGACTGTGCTATTTTCTCTTCTGTGTGTGATTTGGAAGCTCTTATAACTTGCTTAGCCTCTTTCTGCCTAATCTTATAAATCATTTTGTCTTCCTCACTCTGGGTTTTTTTTATAATTCCTAAATGCTAACTTTTTGTTTTTAACTATTTTGGCCACATCTGTGGAGTACCACAGTGGTTTCTTGATTTTTTTGCTTTTACTGACAAGCCTAATGCAATTTTCTGTTGCCTTCAATAGTGCAACTTTTAAATAATCCCATTTCTCTTGGACTCCATTTAAATTGCTCCAGTCTGATAATGACTCCTCTACCCATATTCTAATTTTAGAAAAGTCCTTTGTTTTTGTGGTGTGACTCAGTCACTGTTCTTATATTAAACCACACTGACTGATGATCACTGGATCCTAAACTTTCACCAACAGTAATATCTGATACCAAATCTCCATTTGTTAACACTAAATCTAGTATGGCCTCTTTACGAGTTGTTCTTCAACAACTTGTTTTAGAGACAATCCCAGTAGGGAGTTTAGAATATGTGTGCTCCTGGCACAAGTAGCTAATTTTGTTTTCCAATTTACATCAGGAAGATTAAAGTCACCCATGATGATAACTTCCCCCTTCATTGTCATTTTAGCTATTTCCTCAACTAGTAGATTATCTAACTCTTCAATTTGTCCTGGGGGCCTATAAATCACACCTACACGAGTTACTTTGTGATTACCAAATTCTAACGTAACCCAAACGGACTCTATGTTTGTAAAAATATAATCTCCTGCCGCAAGATAGAGAACTGTCTACAGATTAGACAACAACCAAACCTCCAAAAAGTGGAACGTGAAACAAATGCATAGCAACTATTACACGGAACTAAGTCTGCCATTCCAATGAGGAGAATAATTTAAATCAAACAAATCTTAACTTTTTATTTATCCTATTGAATACCTCAGATTACCTCCAGTTTATCTCCAGAATATCTCCAACTACACACTTAGAAGCAACACTCTCCAGAATATCTCCAACTACACACTTAGAAGCAACACTCTCCAGAATATCTCCAACTACACACTTAGAAGCAACCAAGCTATATTAACCAAGCTAATGACAACAAGCCTTATATAACTCCTAAAATCACAACCCACTAGGAATGTTTAACACCTGGGTAGGCCTCTGCTTATTTGCAAATAATAGCTAATTTAAACAGCAATGAATAGCAAGTAATCTAATCAAATGCCTTATCATTACCAACAGGAATTCAAACCTTGTGCAATCAGTAACCTTTTCCTACAGATGAATCTTACCTGTAACAGTAGAAAAGAAAGCTCTTAGCACAACTCTTAGACAGTTGAAGCTTCTGTAAAACTCTCCAGAATATCTCCAACTTCTCCCCTCCTTTTTTTTTTTTTCCATCATTAATGAGGTTTAGATAAAGTACAAGATCATTATCTTGAATAATGGTATAGCTTTTAGTAGTTCAAGATAATTAGAATCCATCGGTAACCAAACTAGGAAATATGTCTCCCTCGTTACTAGGCATGGTTGGCACAGTGATACCCTTTGGAGTGACAACTGCTTTTATCACTGGTTAAAGCAAAGGAGGCAATATAAGGGTCAGTTAAAGAAGTATTTTTGAATGTGTGTATCAATTACCATTGTAATTTACTTTATATATTTTAAGACACACAAGCTATATAAGATAGGTTAAGTTTTGGGAATTTTGACTATATAAAGTTATGAACTATATGTTACAATATTGAAGATATCTATATAGATAAATTATCTCGTTTGGATGTCCACTTCCTCTTTTTTCTTTCTGTATCCTTTATTATTTGGAAAAATAAAACAAAGGTGTTGCCTTAGCCTCTTAATTACCCAGATCTCAATCCGATTGAGCATCTGTGGGATGTACTGTACAAATCCGATCCAACACACAGATACACACACAGATACTCATACTAACACATACAAACAGATACACATACATACACATGCAGATACACATACAGTTGCAAGAAAAAGTATATGAACCCTTTGGAATGATATGGATTTCTGCTCAAATTGGTCATAAAATGTCCGATCATCATCTAAGTCACAACAATAGACAATTACAGTCTGCTTAAACTAATAACACACAAAGAATGACATGTTGCCATGTTTTTATTGAACACACCATGTAAACATTCACAGTGCAGGTGAAAAAAATATGTGAACCCCTAGACTAATGACATCTCCAAGAGCTAATTGGAGTGAGATGTCAGCCAACTGGAGTCCAATCAATGAGATGAGATTGGAGGTGTTGGTTACAGCTGCCCTGCCCTATAAAAAAACACACACCAGTTCTGGGTTTGCTTTTCACAAGAAGCATTGCCTGATGTGAATGATGCCTCACACAAAAGAGCTCTCAGAAGACCTACGATTAACAATTGTTGACTTGCATAAAGCTGGAAAGGGTTATAAAAGTATCTCCAAAGCTTTGCTGTTCATCAGTCCACGGTAAGACAAATTGTCTATAAATGGAGAAAGTTCAGCACTGCTGCTACTCTCCCAAGAGTGGCCGTCCTGTAAAGATGATAGCAAGAGCACAGCGCAGACTGCTCAATGAGGTGAAGAAGAAGTGTGTCAGCTAAAGACTTACAAAAGTCACTGGCAAATGCTAACATCTACAATACGTAAAACACTAAACAAGAATGGATTTCATGGGAGGATACCACCGAGGAAGCCACTGCTGTCCAAACAAAACATTGCTGCACGTTTACAGTTTGCACAAGAGCACCTGGATGTTCCACAGCAGTACTGGCAAAATATTCTGTGGACAGATGAAACCAAAGTTGAGTTGTTTGGAGGAAACACGCAACACTATGTGTGGCGAAAAAAGCACACCAACATCAAAACCTCATCCCAACTGTGAAGTATGGTGGTGGAGGCATCATGGTTTGGGGCTGCTTTGCTACATCAGGGCCTGGACGGATTGCTATCATCGAAGGAAAAATGAATTCCCAAGTTTATCAAGATATTTTGCAGGAGAACTTAAGGCCATCTGTCTACCAGTTGAAGCTCAACAGAAGATGCGTGTTGCAACAGGACAATTACCCAAAGCATAGAAGTAAATCAACAACAGAATGGCTTAAACAGAAGAAAATATGCCTTTTGAAGTGGCCCAGTCAGAGTCCTGACCTCAACCTGATTGCGATGCTGTGGCATGACCTCAAGAAAGCGATTCACACCAGACATCCCAAGAATATTGCTGAACTGAAACCGTTCTGTAAAGAGGAATGGTCAAGAATTGCTCCTGATCGTTGTGCACGTCTGATCTGCAACTACAGGAAACGTTTGGTTGAAGTTATTGCTGACAAAGGAGGTTCAACCAGTTATTAAATCCAAGGGTTCACATACTTTTTCCACCTGCACTGTGAATGTTTACATGGTGGGTTCAATAAAAACATGGCAACATTTCATTCTTTGTGTGTTATGAGTTTAAGCAGACTGTGATTGTCTATTGTTGTGACTTAGATGATGATCAGATCACATTTTATGACCAATTTGTGAGGAAATCCATATCATTCCAAAGGGTTCACATACTTTTTCTTGCAACTGTATACACACAGATTCACAGAGTATCACGATTTGGTAAAGCCCAACATGCAGTATGTAATACCACAGAAAATAAAGAACGTATTACCAAACCTGCTTAGCGTTGGACAGAAAAAAACACTCAGAAAATAGCCAAAATAACAAAGGATGCCAGAAATGAGGAGAGCGATACCGGAATATCTGGGTCAGGATACCAGAATGTAGGTCAAGATACAAGCAGAGGGTGGAAACCAGAGAACAGCATAGTCAATAGCCAAGCTGAGTCAAATATACTATGAGAACACTAATAGACAATAAGTAGCACTATAGGGAACAGTAAGAACCCCAATAGGGTAAAGTACAAAGCAAAAGGTGCCCTTTTTATATGAGAGCCTCTTTAGGTTTAATGCCACGGCCCCAAAACATTCTAGGCCAGTGAAAATGACGCTCATGATTCACGTCATCAACGCAATGATGTCAGTGCACATGCACACATCATGAGAGGGGGCATGATTCCAGCAGCCAGCATGGGACATGCAGATCCGCCTAAGAGAAGAGTCGATATCTGGTGTCGCACCACGTGTGCTTGCTGGTGAGATGTAAGAGATCGTGACATAGACATAAACAAAGAAATAAAAAAAAAATATTTTTCTGTTTCTATTCATGATCAGAGATACTTATAGGATAGCCCTATTTGTTGATGGGCAGTTAATGAACCCCCAAACACATTGCCTTTAATCCCATCGCTACGTAGCAGACTTGTAGAATGCTTCAATACGGCTAATTGGGCCAAAAAGTTCTCTTCAGTTTTCATACTTTTGTAAACTAAGTCAGTCCACTGTCATTAACACAGACAGATAACATATAATGATAATACCATAGCAAGTAATAAATTATGTGACCATGCCTCAATTTAATCTGTTTGTATCAACTTTAGAAATGTTCACAATCTGCAAGAAAAAAAAAAATTAAAAATATTTATCTACAAAATTCCCCATATACTTCAATAATGTCTTCAGTAGACAAATTGTGCAATGGAGCTCCCATACTCCGACTAAGTACCTACGCCAGGTCAGTTTCTTAGCTGCTATCAGGGACCCTGGAGCGCTTGAAACCAAGTATGCTGAAGTTTGACTGGGGTCTCTAAAGACTTCCTCTATCAAACGAAGTTGCAGTTCTCTTCTTCCAGGCATGTATCGTCACCTTTACCTTTGCCTCTTCTGTTCCTCTCCCAAGCAGGTATCAACACCTCTGCGTGCCTTGCCTTCAACTACTGCCTTTACAAAGGCACTTGAAGCTCTTAGGCCTAGCAATTTATTGAAGTAGTCCCAGAGATCAGGGACCATTGCAGCTAACCACAGGTCCTAAAACTCTGCTATTGGGATCCCTGAACAAACCACATAGGACACGCAGCTTTTAATGGAACTAACTCACTATATATTTTTTTTAATTTATATACATCCTTAAGCATGTGGTGAAAACAATGAAAATATAAACAAACACGCATAACTTGAAAAATAAACAACATAATTCTGCATCAAATATCTAATATAATCACAACTTTCTAAATTATGCTAAAACACAGAAATATAAATGCCACTGGTCAGTTTTTTGGCACTATCCTAATTTGCATATTGATGTGATTGTGAGAGTGGTTAGACAAGTCAATGCATTTTCCAGTTTCACCAACAGAGAACAACCTTGCAACAGAGGCAAGCCTCCTCAAAATAGAAACCCATTCCAGGCCAGGGCTCCTGGTCGGTGGGAAGGAGGTTGACCTACAGTTCTTTCCAAGGTAAAAGAGTTTTCCATTACATTTTGTTTAAAAAGTTTTTTTAAGAGAGTGTGATAATTTCTGATGTTGATCCACACAAAAGTGAGGCATAACTGTTTACTAGAAGACATGTAAAGCTGTTCCTTTGAAAACTTGGGCCTTGATTAAATTAATTTCAAATGATTACAATCTGTTAAAAAAAAACTTTTATAAAAAAAAAAAATCCCCATGAACTTTAATGGTGATTTCATTATTCATGTGATTATTTGAAAAACGTGACCCAAATAATTTCATTGATGCATTGCTATCAGCATTAATTATTAATCAAGAACCCAGAAATCAAACATAGTGTCAGAAATGTTGGGTTGAAGGGAGAGAATACTCCAGAGATTGGTAAGAGCCTACTGAGGTTATTTCCAAAAGTCCATCACTTTGCCTAGAGCTTTATAAATGTCAACTTGGAAGGTCTGCAAACACCACCAAAACTATGATGTTGCTGAAATCAAGGGGTCCCTCTTATGTCCTTGTTTATTCAAAAAAAAGTGTGAATTGCTGAGAAGTCAGAGTGAATTCAAAGAGAATTTAAAATTTTAGGCCAGACTGAGATAACTGAAAGCATTGGATAGAAAAAAAAGTGTGCGGTGCCTTTAAAGATAGTAATTCATATATACATCTGTGTATGTGTATTTTTATACATAAAGTGCAGACAGGTCATATAAAAGTGCAAGCCCATACACTATATAGTATAAATATACTGTGGCGAAACCAGTCTCGCCACTGTCCACTGGAGGAGCCTGGTTGCTCGCCTGCTCCTTTTAGACTATGGCCCGGCAGTTAAAACCTTTTATTTTCCCTGCAAAGCATATTCATGCCTTTCTGTAGACTGTTAAAGCCATGCTACCCCAGATAGCTATGCCATGGAGCCCAGCCGTATACTGAAAGACTGTATGAAAGACTTTGGCTCCATGGCGATTGAACTGTATTTATGTGATCTGAGCGCCATTCGGTAGTAATGTGCACTCAGATCTAAGCTATCTGGGGATATGTAGAATGTCTATGTTTTATGGAATAAATGTAACTGTATGTAATTTTATGTCTTTTATTGTATTGTTACTGCCATGTGGTTAATGGAGTCTTGCCTCTGTCCTGGGAGATAATTGGATTACTTCACACTTATCTCCTGGACAGAGAGGAGGGATTGTGATGTAAATGTGGGTGTGTTTTATGGTTCCCCTGTAACGATTGGTTGTACTGTGTCCCACCCTGTGGGATGTCCCCTTGCATGGGGACTTGCATAAAAGCCAGTGTGTGGCAATTACAGAGAGTTCCTGCTTAACCCTTAAAGTGAAGTGTCGTCTCATTATTGGGGGAGGATTTATTGTATGCTGTTCCAGTTTGACTGCTAGGAGAGTAAACCTATTCGTATGGTTCCTATTCAACTGTCTCCAGCATTCATATGCTTGCGAGCATTCAACTGCTCCTACGGTTCGGTGGTTTTGGTGTCTACTGCAGTGCTTGGAGTCCTCAGGAAGCGCTAGGAGCATCCTTCAACGGAGGTACCCAGTCGGGGTGCTAGGCGATCCGTTACAATTGGTGGCAAGCGACGGGATCATTTCCACAGCCCAGAAGGACAGTTATAATACAACACCAGTTCCTGGATTACAAATTGAGGGCAACGCCAGTACCCGTACAGCGACCCTATCTACAAAAGAACCAACTTCAGCAGCGCAAGCATGGCACCCAGCTACACTCAGGAGCAGTATGACAGAGAGTTTACCATGCGGCTGGCTTTCTTTGGACCCAACCCCCCGGAGAAATACTTGCAGCTCGTAAGGAGCCAGGTAGACGAGTACCTGCAGTTCATGGCAGATCCAGCCAAAGGTATCGGCCGCCCTATCCGGTGGCAGAGTGCTATACGGGGACTCAAAGGTGTACCCCAGGGAGCTGAAGGTGTCGTCCTTCCTCCCCAGTGGCAGAGTAAGTCCCAGGGAGCTGAAGGTGCAGTCCTTCCTCCCCAGCGGCAGTGTGTATCCCAGGGAGCTGAAGGTGCAGTCCTTCCTCCCCAGCGGCAGTGTGTATCCCAGGGAGCTGAAGGTGCAGTCCTTCCTCCCCAGCGGCAGTGTGTATCCCAGGGAGCTGAAGGTGCAGTCCTTCCTCCCCAGCGGCAGTGTGTATCCCAGGGAGCTGAAGGTGCAGTCCTTCCTCCCCAGCGGCAGTGTGTATCCCAGGGAGCTGAAGGTGTCGTCCTTCCTCCCCAGCGGCAGTGTGTGTTCTTAGGAGAGGAGACAGTTGGTCCCTCTCCCCAGCGGTCAAGTGAGTCCCAGGGAGCTGAAGGTGTCATCCTTCCTCCCCAGCGGCAGATTGTATCCCAGGGAGCTGAAGGTGTCGTCCTTCCTCCCCAGCGGCAGAGTGTCCTGCAGGGAGCAGAGACCGTCAGTCTCGCACCCCAGCAGCAGGACAAAATATTGAAAGGGGAGACAGCTGGTCCCCCTCACCACCAGCAGAGAGAGTGTCAGGGAGAGGAGCCTGCTACCCCCTCTCCCCAGCGGCAGGTTACAGTTCAGAGAGAGAGGAGCTTGTTACACCCTCTCTCCAGCGGCAGCCTAACCCACCAAGGGGAGATGTTACACCCCCCAACAGAGCAGATGGGACCGTAATCTTTGCACTTGCAGCACAAGGGGTAGGGACGGTCGGTCCTGTCCCCCAGCCCCAGAGCTGTGTACCCAGAGGGGAGACGGTCGGTCTCCCCCTCCCACAACCAGGCTCCAACCAGGCTACTTCAGTGGTAGCGCTGGCACCAGGGCAGAGTACCGCTGGTCTCTGCCCACTCAGCAACCCACCAAGGCAGTCTACCAGCTCCCCACACAGCCGTGGTGAGGAACCTGGACCTGAACAAGCTGCTACTTTATCCAGGTGGAGTAAACATTTATTGTGGGTGGGAGGTACTGCTGTTTGTGCTTCGTGGGTGGGTTGCTGGACTAACCAGGGCACTGACCGACAGGAGGTCAGATATCCTGTTAGTCTGGATGGTAAAGGGGAGAAATGTGGCGAAACCAGCCTCGCCACTGTCCACTGGAGGAGCCTGGTTGCTCGCCTGCTCCCTTTAGACTATGGCCCGGCAGTTAAAACCTTTTATTTTCCCTGCAAAGCATATTCATGCCTTTCTGTAGACTGTTAAAGCCATGCTACCCCAGATAGCTATGCCATGGAGCCCAGCCGTATACTGAAAGACTGTATGAAAGACTTTGGCTCATGGCGATTGAACTGTATTTATGTGATCTGAGCGCCATTCGGTAGTAATGTGCACTCAGATCTAAGCTATCTGGGGATATGTAGAATGTCTATGTTTTATGGAATAAATGTAACTGTATGTAATTTTATGTCTTTTATTGTATTGTTACTGCCATGTGGTTAATGGAGTCTTGCCTCTGTCCTGGGAGATAATTGGATTACTTCACACTTATCTCCTGGACAGAGAGGAGGGATTGTGATGTAAATGTGGGTGTGTTTTATGGTTCCCCTGTAACGATTGGTTGTACTGTGTCCCACCCTGTGGGATGTCCCCTTGCATGGGGACTTGCATAAAAGCCAGTGTGTGGCCATTACAGAGAGTTCCTGCTTAACCCTTAAAGTGAAGTGTTGTCTCATTATTGGGGGAGGATTTATTGTATGCTGTTCCAGTTTGACTGCTAGGAGAGTAAACCTATTCGTATGGTTCCTATTCAACTGTCTCCAGCATTCATATGCTTGCGAGCATTCAACTGCTCCTACGGTTCGGTGGTTTTGGTGTCTGCTGCAGTGCTTGGAGTCCTCAGGAAGCGCTAGGAGCATCCTTCAACGGAGGTACCCAGTCGGGGTGCCAGGCGATCCCTTACATATACTATGTATCTTTTGCCTCTCAATCAAAGTGCATAAGTGATACAATGTGTAAAAAGAGGGGCACTTACTTTTATAACTTGAAATGTTGGGCAGACTAGATGGGCCGAATGGTTCTTATCTGCCGTCACATTCTATGTTTCTATGTTTCTATAAAAGGGGAATAGTTTAGTATATTCTCCCAAGTAATGGATATACCAATCAAACCAAAAAATGAAAAAAAAGAGGAGACAGTAAAAAAAATATATAGTGTACATCTGTGACACATGCTCAAAAAATATAAAGTAATTGACCAATCAACTCACAAGCGTGGAGCAGTAAAAGTCTGCTCTAACTCTTCCTCTGTAAGACCAGTCCTTAGACCCTCCTGACACCCTGGCTAGCACTTGCGGTCTTTCAGGAACTGGAATGCTATATGTTTCTTCCTTGAGATGCGAGCTTCCTTCAGTGTGTCCTGATGTCGTGCGTTGTGCGTCTGAAAGCGTATTTGTATAAAGAAATGTCCATACAGCCTTATAAATCATAATATTATCACATAACTATCTAATGGACCTTATATGAATATACACATACATTTGTGGTATATATAATAACTTATAAATATCTCTTAAAGGGAAATGACAGAAAAAATATATTATTAAAATAAAGTCCAACTAAAAACAAATTTAAAAATTATTTTCTAAAAGTATAATCTTAAAAAGTCAATTTAAAATAGGCATTTACCTACTAAAAAGGAAGAAAAATAAGAAACATTATTTTAACATATTGGGAGCCTATAAAAAATTATATAAGTCAAATTGAATATTCAATCCCTTCGGTTCCAGAGTCTGCAATTTATAAACCCATTTCATCTCTTCTTTTCCTATATCTAAAATGTAGTTTCCTCCCTGCCATGATTTTTTTACCATTTGGATACCCAAAAAATTATGTCACTTGGATCTTTGTTATGGTGTCTTTTACAATGTGCTGAGATGCTATGTTGCTCAAAGCCTTTTTTAATGTTATTGTTTAATGTTCATAAATCCTTTTGTGAAGAGGACGAGTAGTGCGGAAAACATATTGTAATCCGCACGGACAAATTAAAAGATAAATAACATTTTTACTAAAACAAGTTATAAAATCATTAACATAAAAGTCCTCTTGCTAATATTTAGTTCTGAATTTATTAATGCCCTTTAACGTCCTATTTTTACAGCATATGCAGCCTGCGCACGTCCTGCAGGAATAAAAGCTTTTTTTATTAACATTCAAAAAAGTTCTGGGAACTTCTGCATTAGGGTGGTTAAACGTTAACATCCGTTTAAGGCTGGGAGCTACTCCGAATGTAATAGCAGGCTTATTTGGAATTATATTTGAAAGCTTCTTATCTTTTTTAAGAATGTGCCAAAGCTTGTTAATAATATATTTAATCTTTTTACAGTCATTATTAAAATCAAAAACCAAGGGTACTGAATTAAAATACACTTTTAAATTTCTGAATTATTTTCTTTATAGATAAGACTCTCCTGGTTTAATATTTTGACTTCTTCAAAAGCTTTAGTTAATAGCTCATTAGGATATTTTTCTGTGAAGATGTATCTAGAATTATGGTAGTTTGTTCTTCAAATATTTATTTCTCCGTACAATTTATTTTTATTCTTTATTCTTTTATTCTTCGCAGTTGCCCTTTTGGAATATTATTCAGCCAGGGTGTGTAATGTCCACTATTATACAAGACGTAATTATTGGCATCTACTTTTTTTTTAAAAACTTTTCGTTTTTAAAATGCCACTTTCTATGTAAATTGCTAAATCTAAAAAAATAATATTGGTGGTACTAAATTGGCTATTCAACTGAATGCCTCAATTATGCTCGTTGATATGATTAAAAAAATATTTAAGTTACTCTGTGAACCTTTCCAAATAAAAATTAAATCGTCTATATACCTATGGTATGTGACCAGGTTCGTCCCCCATGCTGGGCTATTAAAAATAATTTTAACTTCTTCCCATCTTAGCATAAACAAATTAGCATAGCTGGGGGCGAACCTGGTCCCCAAAGCTGTACCCTGGCGTTGTAAATACAATTTAGATTTGAAAGCAAATTCATTATTCTCTAAAATCCATTTAATACTATCCATTAAAAAAGCAATATGGTTGACTGTAAATTTTCCTGATTTCTGAAGACATTCTTGTACTGTCTTACAGCCCAAGTCACGAGGAATCAATGTATAAAGTGCAGATACGTCAAAGGTGACCAGGATATCGACATATTTAGAGAGGATTGCAGAAACTATAGGCCTACCGGGGGGTTGCGTCTGGTTTTTATGTAACTTAGGTAAGGTATAAAACACAGCTATCCTAGGAAATTAAATTTTTTTAAAAACTATACTCTTTTTCATTTAGCACCTCCATCTCTCTACCCCTATCTGAAGGTCGTATAGAGTAGATTTGATATCCTGAGTGGGATCTTTCTCCAACTCAGTATATATAGTTTTTTCCAATAGCTGTCTATAGCATTCTTCTAAATAATCTCATGTGTTTTGAATCACAATGCCCTTATCAGCGGGCTTAATAATAATTTCCTTATTTTTCCTTAATTCTTGTAGACCTTTGTTTTCTTGTAAATTTAGATTATTTAAAAAAAAATTTTACTCCTATTTTGTGTGTCTAATTTATTGAAATCCTCAATAACCAATTTTTCGAACATATCTATAGCACTAGTTCTGTAATTTCTTAGATAGAAACTGGATTTGTTTCTTAATTCAGTATGGGTAACTGAAAACATATCTGCATTGGAGATTTTTTTTTCAAATTGGCAACTTTATCCTAAAAGTTAAAATCTTTATTTTTTTCTCTGTAACACAGTAAAAATATAACCATTTATAATATCCTTAGTAGGAGAAACTGTTTGTGAACTAATTACTGCAACACGTTGCAAGATATCTAACTAAAAAAAACAACTAAATGTTTAACTTCTTTATAAAAAGAAAGGATATTAAAATGTTGAAATAAAACTGTCATGTGCAAAGATGCCATAAAATGCTGTTTCTGTGGAATGTGATATACCAGGAAGGAGGATAACTATATAAAATATATATAAAATCACTATATATATATGATGCTATTGATTTATGAATGTTTTATTGTTTCTTAAATTAGATTATCAAGAGGGCAGCCTCATTATCTTATTATGGGTAATATTTTACACATGCTTAAAACATTCTCTTTCATAGGAGTTTCATCTTTGCTGTCAGTATTTTTTTTTCTTTCAATTATACGCAGTTATATGAAATCCCACTGTCTTAATCTAAAGCACTGGAGAATATGTTAATGCTACATAAAGGCTATATAAATACAGTAGATGCACGTGTTAGTAGACTGGTGGCCTGACAGACTAATAGTTGCATTATGTTTACCTCAGAGAAGGTCTGCTAAAGGTTGGATTAAAAGAGATGTAGGAGACACTATTATTATTTCCATGGCTTACTGAAAATAGGTACTGCAATGCTTCTTATGGCATCCATCTTAAAATGGTGGATTGCAAGCATCACAAGTAAAAATTAATAGCTTTAGCATTGTTTTACCATAGTTTTCCAGGGTCTGCTTCCACTGGGTTAGACTTCTGAAAAAAAAATTAAAATTCAATCCCTCCTGGCTATCATAATACCAGAGAGCCAACTCACTATCTCCTGTACACATTCACAGGAGCATCATAACAAGCTGTGTCACTCAATGCAACTCATATATGGAGTTCACACATATCAACTGCCTTCTGAAACATGGCTGCAACCTGGGCCAATATTTTCCTGTATGCAACAGAACACAAAAGCTTCCAATTTAACTGGAAGTTAGTGAAAGTGGTGGTAGTTATCACTATCTTCATCCAACTGAATTCCCCAATCACTTTCATCATTAGTCTATTAATTAAAGGAGCACTATAGTGCCAGGAAAACAAACTCATTTTCTTGGCACTATAGGGTCATTAGGTCCCCCCCCCACCCTCAGGGCCCCCTCCCGCTGGGCTGAAGGAGTTAAAACCCCTTTAGCCACTTACCTTTCTCCAGCGACGGGCTCCCCCTGTGCTGGGGAACCCTCCACCCCCTGCCGACGTCAGATCCAAATGCGTATGCATGGCAAGAGGGAGAGTGAGGGAGGGAGATCTCTATTAGCTGGGCAGCAGGCCAGCTCTTGACCACCCCGCCCTCAGTGGGCGTTTGGGGGCGGCATTTTTGCCGCCCCCTAAATAGTGCTGCCCAAGGCAGCACAACCCTGATTACAGGTTCCAACACAACTGTAATACATTTACTAGGTTTTGGGCTCATTAATATGCTGTTCTTTTTGCATGCTCAAATTATTTTTTGCTAAATCTTGCACCACAAGCCTGCTTCCTGAACCACATTCCATTTTAAAAAAAAAAAGTACTTCCTTATTAGGGTATCAGCACCCCTCAGTCAGTGCTGTACTGAACTGAAAAGCAGCTTCACATGTCTGGAATGTATACTACTGGAAACCTTTTTATTCATTCAATGGTCTGTTTTCTTTTAGACATTGCTTGAAAGCAGACTCTATTAAGTAGACTCTTTCAAGTATGAGTTAGAAAACCAGTTCATTGGAGAGTGGTTTGTATACTGCGGAGAGTGGTTTGTATTTTATTTTATTAGCAAAAATTTTAAAAAAATAATAGTTTTTTTGTTTTTTTCTGTGTTCTGTTTTTTTTCCTCTCCTTTGTGCTGCTGCTTGATTAATTGGGGAAGTGTTCATTAATTACCACCTGTGTGGGATTTGTATTCCCATATGAGCACACCCCTAACTCACTGAGCTTGCTCACATTACTTGAAAGCAGATTCTATTAGAAAACTAGGAGTTTAAACTAACAAGGAGTTTCAACTCACAAGGTAATTGTTTTACTGTTCTGTCTCTGGGGAAATGAGTGTTAGCAAGATTGGTGGTTTGACTCAATGCACATCTTGTTGCATGTCAAAAGGCCCAATTACAAACCCTTGGTCAATCTCTTTCTGTATTAGTCGGTCAATAGCGTCAGGATCTGCCATGGCTGTTTGCAAGTTCTTGCATTCTAAGATCCCAGTAGGCATGTGGATGATACCCGTGTGAAAACCCGCTGTGAAACCTGACACCAAAAATTCCACTAAGTGTTGGGATGGGTGACCACACAATAACTTTCTCAGTAGTGAGACATCAATAGACGATAAGTACTACTTGGGGTATAATTTATTTGGGCATATTGCTTTAGAGTGAGCCCGGAAACATAGGGAACAAACATGAAGCAACCTACATACACTGAACCCGCACGTGCCTGTATTAAAATTGTTGCAAACCTGCGACTTCCCCCAAAAAATTATATCACAGCACAGTTTATCTTTAAGGACCTTGGCTGGTCTCCCAGTTGGTGTCATATTGGGAGGGGGGTAGAAAGTATTTACCTCTGGGGTATTGGGACATCAATTTGCCGTGTGTGAATTGGAAGCACAAATGGCACAAGCCGGTGTCTTGAGGCCCGCAAAGTGCCGACAAAAAAGCTCTGTATCCAGCACACTCCAGTCAACTTGATAGCTAAACTGGGACAGAGCCGCCAACGCTTTTGCGGCAAAAGCACGGTGGTAGTCATAGAAAGCCGTACCACCGTACTTGTGCCCCAAATCCACCAGCTGGTGTAGGTACAGATCCAATTCCTCCCTCCTATGGGGATGCACTGAGCATACAACATCCCTGTATGTCCCAAAAGCCAGGACAAATTCCAGGATAGACAGCTTACGGTTTAGTCTGGGGTCCCTAGATTTAAGTACCACCGATATGTCACCATAAGCATACGTCTTATTTTCCAGGACATCTTGGGAGGCAATGAGTAGTGATACCAAATTTACCTCCTTCCCCTCCAAGATGTCCTTTCTCAAATTAGCAGGCACCAAATGTGCCGGGTTAATAATATGCGGATTTTTAATACCCGCCGGAATATTACCAGTAGAAGTGCTGGGGACAACCGCCATGTCACTATCTCCCCGAGCCGTTTGCGACTGCTGTCGGCTCTCTGTATCCATTTTATCCAGTTTATCGGTAATGCGACCTAAAGAGGTCAAGACCGAGGATAAAATTGCGTGCAGATCAGAAGACTGACCGCTACTAGACCCTTCATCAGCCCCAGTATTATCAGTTTGCGTGTTTAAAAGTCTATATAATTCGGCTTTCCTAGCCGTAGCTGGGAATGGAATATTCCTTTTCCTCAATTCAGCGGTGATCCGAGGAATCGTCCAGGAGCGGAGAGATGAGGGACTTGCATTGTCGCCTCCTTGAGATGGAATGACCGATTGAAACGGACAATTATCGCTAATTTTATTAATTGTTCCAAATATCTAAATTAATACCAGATATGGTATTAACTGGTATATCTTAATAATTTAGATGTTGCTCCCAAAGTACAAATGAAATAGGATGAATCCAAAATGGAGTCTACTCAACATGTGGGCTATTCCAAAAGGAGTTAGTCACATGTGGCATGCATCACAATGGGAGTCAAATAACACTCTCCTGAAAGTATTACCCAAAAAAGAATGTACACTCGAAGAGATATGATTTAACAATTAATATCCAAACTGACACACACCTTGGTAGTTGTGTAAAAGATATATAATGTTTAATATACATGCATAAAGAAACAATATATATACACATATATAAAACAGTTGTCAAATATTATATACTTTAACTAACAATGCAATACTACAACAATCTTAACTGCAATAATCTCACAATGCTAAATACACATCAACCATTGTATAATAAAAATGATTTTGCCCTACCAAAATGTTATCCAAAAAATATGATTTACCGTTTAATTAAACCACCAAATAATAATTGATTAAACTAAAATGAAACTAAACTAAAATGAGATTAAAATAAAATAAAACTAAACTAACTAAAATAAAACTTAAAAATAAAAACAGCGATACAAATACTTATCAGTTGCCAGCTGCAAGATGTTCAATGCTTGGCCTGGAAAAAGAATGGTTCCCTTCCAGCACGTGGCTTCACCTTATAAAGGGACTGAGCATGTGACTTTCCTTACCCAATCCCTGTGTGCCATTGAATGGGGAGGAGTCAGGCATCCATCTTGGCCGCATGGCTCAGACAAAGAAAGTCTCCAAAAGGGTGCTCACTACTCCCCCTAATGGTACAATTCAAAAATGGCACTCAACATAATAAACTATATTAAGTGATTTCTAATGAATAAGACCATAATAAACCCGTGTCCATTACAATCCACCTCTTGGTCTTATCCATAGATATCATCTTCTACACCGCTGTTTCCACTTATGGCAAAGTCCTAATCCCTATACCCAGCTGGCTACACAAACACACACACACACACACAAAAACAAAACAAAACAAAAAAAAAATAATACTAATATATAACCACAGCTACTGACAGTCTATGAAAACCATGTTTCTCAAACAATCCGGTATATGATTCTTCATGTAATGTTTCCTGTATGGTGGAAAATGTAGCCAAATAGTCCATGAGCAACCATATTCCTAATTTCATCTCCTCAAAACACCTAAGCAGTCTGGTACATGATTTTTCCGTAATGTTTCCAAAATAACAGTAAGTGTGACCAAATCATGGTTAACAGGATAGCTGCAACACTCGTTGCCAACCAAGGCCAGACTCCTTTCTTGATGGATACTGATTTAGAAAGGTTACAGCTCTGATCTGCATAAAGATGTTAGAGGACCATGGGCTCAATTGTTTTAAATTGCCACCAGCCTGCTGGAAGGACAGAAAACAGGTTTAATATCACCACATAATAACACAACCTTAGTATTACCAGGTCCATCTGAAATTATTTCTCCCTTTTGCCTTTGTTGCTCGCTAGTTCTAGGTAGCACCCAAACTTTGGACCCTACCTGAATCAGCTCAGTCTTGTCCCATGTTACTAACACTGTTTGAGGTACCCAAATGTCTATCTCCCCCAACACCGTTCCTACACACAACTCACCACCTCCACCTCTAGACATAGGTACACTCCACATACTTCCACATGTATTCACCACACCTGGGGTTGTCCACCCATCTTTCCCCAACCTTTCATGGAGAATTAATGTGACTTCTGTCCCTATAGGCATGGTGCCTCCAATGGATAGAGTCACAGTTTGCCATTCCCCTTCTACTGTTATTTTAACAGAGGAGAGGACTTTTACTCTAAACCTATTCTTTCCTACCAATGTAGGAATGTCACCTGTGAATGTTAGTCTCATGTTTACAGTCGGAGTATCATTTTGTCTGGTCAACCTGTCATAAGGGGAGAACTGTCCGATTGGTCGATTGTTCAATATCATTACCGCTTGGGTAATTACCCGATCCCAGCCCATTAGCGTTTTACTGGGGGATAGCTTCCTAATTTGTTCTTTTAGAAGCCCATTGCACCGCTCTATCAACCCCGCAGCTTGGGGATGATAGGGGATATGGAATATCCATTTAATCCCTGAGTCCTGTGCCCATTGTTGTACCAGCTGTCCTGTGAAGTGGGTGCCATTATCTGTTTGAATTTCAGATGGCATCCCATAAGCCATCACGATTATCTGTAGGATCTTCAATGTAGCCGCTCGATTGGCACTTCTACAAGGTAGCACCTGTAGCAATCCTGTGTAAGTGTCGACGGCAGTACAACAATAAAGGAGTCCTCCTCTTCCTTTGGGTAGCGGGTAGTGATGTCGCGAACCCGAAATTTTCGGTTCGCGAACGGCGCACGCGAACTTCCGCAAATGTTCGCGAACCGGCGAACCGCCCGAAACGCCATTGACTTCAATGGGGAGGCGAATTTTAAAACACACAGGGACTCTTTCTGGCCACAATAGTGATGGAAAAGTTGTTTCAAGGGGACTAACACCTGGACTGTGGCATGCTGGAGGGGGATCCATGGCAAAACTCCCATGGAAAATTACACAGTTGATACAGAGTCTTGTTTTAATCCATAAAGGGCAGAAATCACCTAACATTCCTAAATCACAATCAATATGGATTGACACCTGACATATGACATATTGACACCTTGACATATGGATTGACACCTGTCCTCAGAGCCCCTGATGCACACGGACACAGAGCAGAATAGAGATTGGTCCCCCTACATAGGGTCACTTGGCAGATATGGATTGACACCTGTCCTAAGGATCCCTGATACACACTGACACAGAGCAGAATAGGGACTGTTCCCCCCTACATCGGGTCACTTGGCAGATATGGATTGACACCTGTCCTAAGGTTCCCTGGTACACACTGACACAGAGCAGAATAGGGACTGGTCCCCCTACATCGGGTCACTTGGCAGATATGGATTGACACCTTGTTACAAACTGCGATTTGTAACGGGCCCTTTAAATGGCAAATTGCCCTGCTTCCATGGGTTGTGGAGAAGCCTACTTGCCAGCCTCCTCCCGCATGACTATGGCCCCTGGGAGATTGTGAAAATGTATGCACTTTTATTTGGTGTGTATGGCCCTTTAAGACTGTCGGTGGGCATATTGGGGCTTATGGACTCTTTATGTGACTGGTGCTGGCCCTTTAAACACCTTGGGACATCAGGAAGATTGGGACACTGCCCCTTTAAGGCCGTGTCCCCAGACTTGTTGGGGACACGGCCCCTTTAAGACGGTGTCCCCTGTGTCCCCAGACCTGGTGCAAACCCTTTGTGCCTGCCTTGCTATTTCCCACTTGGTTCAGTAAATGGGAAATTATTTCAGCTGCAGAGACTAAGTCCCATTCGTGATGGGACTTAGTCTTTTCAACCCGTTTTTTCAGCCTTATTTCAGCTGCAGAGGCCCTGGGAAGTCCCATTGGTGATGGGACTTAGTCGTTCAACCTGAAATAGACCGACCTCACAGCCCAAATCTATGGAACTGTTTTGGGCAGGAAAATGTGCTTGCGGTCGGTCATAAAGGGACCTCCAGCTAACTTTTTAACCCCTGGATGGATTTGGCTGATTTTTGGTTATATTTATGTTTTAAGTGTGCTGATTCCAAATATGTAATTATGAAAATGGGATGTGTGGTTTTAAAGTTACAGTGTATGGCTAAAAACTGTATTTTTACTGCCTGTGTTTAATTATGTTAATCTCTTCCCAAACGTCATTTCGTTCAAAGTGGAGAGAATGTTAAAAAAAAATATTTTTGTTCTGAGTGTGTGAAATGCTTTTCAGCCGCTTCTAATCTTAAGCATCATTTGAGGAGCCATACAGGAGAGAAACCTTATTT
>OW240913.1:222988372-223220872 GCA_933207985.1 Pelobates cultripes
GGTTTGCTTTATAGGGAAAGATGGCTAGATGGATGGAGAAGGCCAGGACATGTAGGATGATAGGATAAATGTGGTAGATAATATAGAATGTCCAAGATAGTGGAGATGGGGGAGTGCTAAGATTAGAAACAGAGTGAGAAGATACATTTTAAATGTATTATGTAATTATGTAGAATGCAAGTTACAGTGCCTGCAGAACATTTGTGTAAGTCAGCAAACTGGCAGAGACGTGTCTGTTGTGATTGGGGGACAATGGAAACCTAGAAAGTGACCTGCCAGTGATCTGGAGAGTGAGAGCTCTGGGTAGACAAAGTAAGTATTTGTATATACTGGTATATAATCAACAGTTATATGACATCTCCATGGATACTGTTTTGACAAGACCTACATTGGAGTTTTCCCACAAAGAAACAGATTTGCTAAGTCTTTGCAAGCTTAGGGTTCCTTGTGTTTTGACCTGTTTTTTTTTTTGTACGCACTGTGCATTGTTTATTTTTTATACTGCGCTTCTGTTTATTTGTTTTTTTTTATTATACAAAAGCATATCTGTCAGGGGCCCCATCCTCGGTCTTCAGCTCCTGGTGGTTTATCTGCCAGGAGTCCATGTTAGTATGGTACTTTGTACACTGATGTCCATAAAGGGTCTCTATAGAAAATTCTGTGGGACTGCAGGAGTCTCCATAAATCAAGTCTCACACATCCATGAGACAATGCCGTTTTACATAGCCATCACTATGACGGCTGTAGGAATCTACAAAACTTGATAAACTTGTCAGTTTTGTCTTTATGAAATTCTTATAAATAGTTAATTTATGTGTGCAAATAAATGTATGTGTAGTAGGGTGTGTTAAAATGTGTTGGATCCTTTACCATTACATACCTGGCCCTGTGGAATTTCATCCTTTTTATCTCTGTCCATCATTGGGATAGGTGAAATACCAATTCTTTTCATTTCATCACCCTTAAAAATATAAAGTATATATGTATTTAAAAACAAAGTGATGAAAATATCAGAATACGTTCCTCTTACTGTACTTAAAGGACCACTCTAGGCACCCAGACCACTTCAGCTTAATGAAGTGGTCTGGGTGCCAGGTCCTTCTAGGGTTAACCCATTTTTTTTATAAACATAGCAGTTTCAGAGAAACTGCTATGTTTATGAATGGGTTAAGCCTTCCCCCTAATCCTCTAGTGGCTGTCTCATTGACAGCAACTAGAGGCGCTTGCGTGCTTCTCACTGTGATTTTCACAGTGAGAGCACGCAAGCGTCCATAGGAAAGCATTGTAAATGCTTTCCTATGCGACCGGCTGAATGCGTGCGCAGCTCTTGCCGCGCGTGCGCATTCAGCCCAGGAGGAGGAACGGAGGAGGATCGGAGGCGGAGAGCTCTCCGCCCAGCGCTGGAAAAAGGCAAGTTTAAACCCCTTTACCCCTTCCAGAGCTGGGCGGGAGGGGGTCCCTGAGGGTGGGGGCACCCTCAGGGCACTATAGTGCCAGGAAAACATACTATAGTGGTCCTTTAAGTCAGCTACATCTCATTGGGTATATTCTTTGGAGTGTTTCAGATACAGGATTCCTGAATGATTATTTTTTCCACAATTCCCTCAGAAACATACACATTCAGCATCCAGTTTATATATTTATTGTTGGTAGAAAATAAGTAACATAAAATGTGTTACCTCGATCAAATTATGCCACTGTAACCGACTACAGTCCATGCACCTACTAAAGTAAAGCATGGCAAAGGAGCATGGCAAAATATACTAAAGTTCAAACGTGTGAATTGCTGGTAAAACTGAATGCAGTAGCCATCTAAAGGCCTCACTGATCACTAACAGCAGTTACTGTTCCAAATCCATATTAGCTGGTATCACACTTAAAAAGAACCATGTGGGGAGGCAATAGGCACTTAAGTATACAAGTCAAAACTTTCTCAAACACCACAGTGCTTTACATTGCAGGTTTAAAATGACAGGGACAATGCATCAAGACCACTTCATTGAGATGAAGTGGTATCTGTGACTATAGAGTTCCTTAAACGTTATAGTTTAATAATGATGGTTATAAAACAATAACACCACTGTTACTATGTATTTTCCATGACATGCATTTTAGTGAGTTTGATTGCTCAAAAAAGAAAGCTGTGTCAGCTATTCAATTATACAAATCAGAATTGTGGTTTGATTCCTAATGTGTAACTATCCTTCTTAGTTATTTGATATTTAGATTATTTGCCAAAGAGCAAGGCAGAACAGGTCA
Source organism: Pelobates cultripes (assembly GCA_933207985.1). Taxonomy (NCBI): domain Eukaryota; kingdom Metazoa; phylum Chordata; class Amphibia; order Anura; family Pelobatidae; genus Pelobates; species Pelobates cultripes. The sequence continues at coordinate 222,990,632 of OW240913.1, forward strand.
AATCTAAATATCTAAATGTATCAGTTTTCTAAAACACACATTTTCTGTGCACACTAAAATTATTCCAATTACATGTACATAAAACACCTGAAACAACAAACCACAACAAACCAAAGCCTACCTCTGCCCAGAATTCTGCATATATATCATCAGCAATTTGCCTTGTTACGGGCCACAGTTTGGTCACAGAGCAAAGATCACAGGCTGTCATCATTAAAGCTATTAGGCGATCTCTGTAAGGAAATAAGCAGTTTTATATGATTTAGAATAATCCAAGATTTAAACTGGTAATAGTAAAAATATCATAAAACACGTTTCATTACTATATCCTATATCAAATTAAATTACCTTATTTAATCAATATGTATAAGTTTATAAAAAATTCTTATGGGACAATATAGTGTCAGGAATGCTAACATGTATTCCTGATACTATAGTGCTGGAATGCAGCATTAGGTCCCTGTCCTACCCTCCCCCTGGACATTAAAGGTATTTTAATTCACCTTTTCTTCCATGCCGCACTTGTCCCGCTGGGGCAGACCCCGCCGTGTCTCCCCTCCATGGCTGAGATCATCCATTTTGATGATATCAGTCAATCCAATGCTTTTCCATAGGCTACTCATGGAGATGCATTGAATCTTATTTGCACAGAACATGGAGACATTGAACATAGGTGGTGCACACTGTGCAGCATTGACACGGGAAACACCTCTAGTGGCTGTCTGAGTGACCGCCACTAGAGGTGTAATGAGCCAGCAATGTAAACACTGTAAACACTTTTCTATGTTTAAAATGCTAAGGCTGCAGGTTCATACTATAGACACCAAAACCACTACAGTAAGCTGTAGTGGTTCTGATGAATATAGTGTCCCTTTAATATAGAAATGTCATTACCACATACATTAGGATTCTACAGTGAAAACATATTAAAAACACTGCTACATGTTAAGCAAATTCTAATGTTGACTAGTGACAATATAGCAAAATATTACAGATTCTGCTGTGAGTGGCAATATACCAGTCAAATAGAAGGTGGAATAAACATTCTACTAAGAAATTATTCCCTAAGGTAAAGCAAAAATGGTTAAAATGCTGCACACTTTAACCCCTTAAGGACACATGACATGTGTGGCATGTCATGATTCCCTTTTATTCCAGAAATTTGGTCCTTAAGGGGTTAAACTTTACAAATATGTTGCAAATGTTGGCATATTTTCCCTTTTCTTGGTTTAAGAATAACAGACTTCTGGAAAGAGTATTTTTAAACAGTTGCTCCCTTTAGCAAGTTTAAAGAATTTCAGATCAAAAGCAGAAATAAACATCAATGATGAACTGTTGTACAAGGTTAAAGTATCAAAAATATAGACATATGGACAAATCTAAGAAATGCATCAGTCCATAACAAATATTGCAATCGAGAACTAGGGGTGATAACAAATTAGCAGTTTGCAGAGAAAAAAATTGTGCCTTTATCTATACAGCATACAATAATAGTTTTGGTGTTTGATTGCATGGCAGTTAGTTTTATGCTATTATATATATTACGTATTGGTTTATTTGCTAGTACATGTACTCCCTATGTGCACTGACCTATGCAGATATGTTTTCAAAAGTAGTAAATGCGGTTGTGTAAAAGAGCAGTTAAACAACACAATATTGTCAATATAGTCATATTGATCACTTGAAGTGATTGCTTAAAGTGAATATGAATATGGTAAAGATACCTAGGTCCCTCTCACTAAGTGGCTAGAGAAAAAGGTAGGCAAACATCTCATAGACTCACCATTGTTCTTTGCTATTTGCCTACATGAGTGCACAATCCCAAGTATAACAAAAATTGGATATTGTAAAGTGATGTACACTGCTCAAAGCTGATAGTATAATAAATTAAATGTATAATATTTCTGTGGTTGCAATACGTGTAGGTAAAACGGAATATGGACAGAAAAAAAATGAAAAGTTAAATATACCATTAAAACACAGTGTTAATTAATCTCTATTAACCCCTTAAGGACACATGACATGTGTGACATGTCATGATTCCCTTTTATTCCAGTAGTTTGGTCCTTAAGGGGTTAAAAACATATGTATACAATTTTTTCCCTTACTTGACTCCATCTTATTTCAGACTTTACCATCTTATGCCTACATTAACTTTGTACTGTTCCAAGTGAAAAAACAAGCTTTCTGTATTCTTTTTTTTTTTTTTTTTTCTTTTTCTTTTTCAATTCACAGTTATACATAAGTGGATAAAATGTTAACAGTAAAGAGTAATTATTGAGTGCCAAGACACGGCTTCTCTTATTACATCTTTGGTTTTAACAAAACATTTATAAGGTACGTGTTTTAAACAATTGAATGCAGTAGTTCGTGCAGTAAGTCATAGGTGAAACGTAGATGAAACTTTTTGTTCTCATTTTGGTACGTTGGTAGTATTGAGAGTAAAAAATGGGTCGCTAGAGAATACTGAGAACGGGCAGCAGCTGAAATAGCCTGCCCTTCGGTCGGTCCCCGCTCAGTTCTTAAGCTGATTTTTGCTCATCTTGTGCCATTACAGAGAGAACATATCTGAAGCATATCAGACTGGTCCCACCCATACGGGCAGTCCAGATCCGAAATGCCATCAAGTTCTCTCTGCACGAGACTACAGGGGCCTTCGAAGGGACATGGATGTCCCGAGCGCGCAGCCCATATACTGTTGGCGATTTTGAATCGTATGCATATATACCTGTGTCGGTGATGTGAATTCTTCATCTGATGATTTTGCAGCAGGATCATTACACTACAGAGGAAGGTTTGCCTATCCAACCTGCTGGAGTAGATTCACCCTCTTCATTTTTCATCTACCATTAGAAAACCCACCATCTTCTTCAACTCTTTATATAAAGAGGTTATTCCAACTGGTGAGATCCACCTATGTATAGAGATTATCATAGTGCACTATAGTTTTTTGGACTGTTGCATATAAGGACTTTTTGTCTTTTTTTTATAATTTTTCATTTTTTCCTCTTTTTCTTGTTTTTCTTTTTCTTCGTTTTTACTATGATTTCACACAGTCAGCAGCAGCATTTTTTCTTATGCTAGATACTTCGCTTGGATATCACCGGTGGGATCATTGCCAACTGTATATATATATCCATTTGATGAATTTAAAATTTTTGTAAATAGCTATTGTACATACGATGAAATGGATGTAACCGTATATACAATGTAAATAATATTTACGTAATCACTCATATATTTAAAAGTAGGTTAAGGTAACAATAAAGTAATTGCATTATTATTAACACTTATTATTCATTTTTTGTCTATATATGACTAGAGTGCAGTATTCATATTTATTTGTGGATTCTTTTTAGATGGACCGCCTTGTGGTAAGATTCTATGTCAGGTAAGTCCTCCCTTCTCCCTGTCAGAGATTAGTGTTGTGTAGGCTATTCTGGGACGCGTGTAGGACCAGATGTATCCTGTGAGCATGGATTTGGTTGCCGCAAAGAATTTGCCTGGTATTGTGACGGGTATTGTCTGGAGGAGATAGAGTAGACGAGGGAGAATATTCATTTTTACGATGTTGATCCTACAGAACCAGCCAAAACATGGTCTGTGCCAGTTGTGTAGGTCTTTAGTAATCGCTGTGAGTAATGGAGGGAAGTTGAGATCGTATATGTGGTGTAAGATGGCAGGGATGTGGATTCCTAAGTATTTGAGGGATTTAGGTGTCCAAGTGAAGTTGAATGTTTCTTTCAGTTGGGTTTCTATGGCCCTCGTAGTGTATACGGGTAGTAAATCGCATTTGGTTAAGTTAGCCTGGAAGTTGGAAACTGCATTATAGGCTTTCATCTCCTCTAGAATGTATGGTATTGTGGACAGTGGATTCGAGATAGAAAAGGGAAGGTCATCTGCAAATGCTGTAACCTTATAATCGTGTTGTCAATTTTAAAGCCCTGAATGTGCTGGTTATCCCTGACATGTTGTAAGAATGGTTCAAGGACCAACATGAATAGGAGAGGTGAAAGGGGGCATCCCTGCCTTGTGCCATTGGTGATGGTCACGGGTTGAGAGAGCTGTCCGTTGATGCACAGTCGAGCCGTGGGCGACGAATAGATGGCTGCCAGCCAATCCTGCCATCGCGGCCCAAGGCCCAAGTGGCGCATCGTATGTGTGAGTAGTGACCAGTTCACCCTATCAAATGCCTTTTCGGCATCTATTGCTAACAGTGTGATGTGTACTTTATGTTTTTGGGCCCAATGTACCAGGTTTAAAATTTTGTCGTACTATTTTTTGCTTCCTTTCCTGGCACAAATCCAGCCTGGTCTTGATGAATGAGGTGTGGTAGAAAGGGTTTAAGTCTGTTGGCCATGATTTTCGTTAGGATTTTTAAGTCAGTGTTTATAAGAGAAATTGGTCTGTAGCTTCCACAGTTAGTGAGGTCTTTTCCTGGTTTAGGTATTAGTGTGATAGTTGCCTCTAGTGTTGATTTGGGTATAGTTAATGCCAATTTCTGTGAATTAAATGCCTCTGTGAAGGGTCGGGCTAAAGTTTGGGAAAAGGTTTTGTAGTATTTACCCGTATAGTCGTCTGGGCCAGGACTTTTGCCAGATGAAAGTGGCCTAACCACGTCTATAAATTCTTTTTGTGTAATTGGCTCATCTAAGAACTCTATTTCATTAGATGGAAGGGTCTTTTTAAATCTGGGTCTAAGGAAGTTCAGGATGTCGTCAGTGGATGGTTGTGTGTGGGTAAGATTGTAGAGATTAGTAGAGAATTTATGAAATGCCTGTATGATGTCTGGCATGCGTGTTGTCAGGGTTCCACTTTCCTGTTTGATTTCAGATATGAAGGTGGATTGTTTATCTTGTTGTAGGGGTTGAGCTAGGAGTTTGCCTGCCTTTCCTCCTTTAGTGTAGTAGGTATGTTTTGTTAGCGATATTCTACGTTTGGCATGTAAAACTAGTAGTGTTGTAAGTTCTGAACTTTTAGACAGGATCGCTTTGTAGGCCTCTAAAGTGGAGTAGTGTTTGTGGTGGTTATTTTCGTGCGCCTCCCAAGTTGGTGTAGGAAAAGTGTCAGGGTGGGTGTTTTCCTTGAAGTATGTACTGGCTGCATCTTGAATCTGTGAGATGACTTCCTTGTTGAGAATAAAGTCATTTAGTTTCCATTGAGAGGTTGGGTTGGGTTGGGTTGGGCAAGGTCGGGATGGTTAGAGTTACCGTAAGCGGGGCATGGTCGGACCACGTGATTGGTCCGCACGAGGCTGATTTTAATAGAGGTAGATACCTATGTTGGAGGAAAAAGGTGTTGATGCGTGAATAAGTCCCTGCGGGGGAGGGAGGGTGGGAGAAGAATGAATAATCTTTACGTTTTGTGTGGATAGCTCTCCAACTGTCATATAGTTGTGCTTCGTGGAGAGTGTCTTTGATTTGTGTGCGGATTTGAGTCATATGTGGTTGCAGTCGTGCCGTGGTATCTAAGTCTCCATCTAGGGAGATGTTAATATCACCTCCTACTATTAGAATGCCTTCCTGGAAGATGGAGAGTTTATGTAGTATCTTTTTTAATACTTGGTTTTGCTTTTTATTAGGTAGGTAAATGTTAGCCAAGGTTATATGTGTGTTGCCCACTTTACCTTTCACGAAAACAAATCTGCCTGAGTCGTCTGTTTGATGGTCTAAAAATGTGAATTGTGTCTGGCGCCCTATCAGAATCGCTACCCCCCTTGATTTAGAATCAGTGAAGTGGCCGAAGTAACTTTTTGGGTAATCTTTATTTTGAAGTTTAGGGGCTATGTCTTTGCGGAAGTGTGTTTCCTGGATAAAGATTATATCAGCTTTATGTTTATGGAAGTCTGATAGTGCTATTGATCTCTTTTCAGGTGTATTTAAGCCTCTTGCGTTTTGCGTGTGTATAGTTAAGGATGACATGTTGGGTCTGTGGTGTAATGGTGGGGTGCGGGGGGGAGGGGTTGTTAATGCTCCTGCGAGTCGAGATGCTGGGTAAGGGATTAATTCCAGTAACAGAATTGTATTGAATGGGTGTAACCAGGTTTTCTACGGATGTTCTGGGTTTGTGTCTCCAGACACCAATACAGGGTTGGTCACTGATTCAGTTGCTAAACCAATAATGACTTACAATGTACAGATTTGCTCACACGTACACAATACTATTTAACTTATATACAGTTGCAATGTTGTAAAAATACAGAAAAGAAAAAACAAGGACCTTTCAGTAAACTTCAGTAGTGTTTAAAATGATTCTGCAGTGCTGGGTAGCCTCCTGTGCCTCTATTGACAGGTGTTTTGCATCTGGTCTACTTAGTAACAGGATATTATTGATTGTGGATATACCTAAACACTGTAGTGTTCCCGAAGTCCGGTCTGGAGCAACCAGGGGACTGGGTTCAGAAGGGAATAGGAGACCAGGTGATGGTGAACTCGGTGGTTAATGGAGTTCACGTTAAGGGTGGGTGGGGGGGGAAAGAAATGTGGGATACGTGTTCTATCTCGACGCTAGAGATAGAACCCTAGTTCACTCGGGGTAGTGTGGCCGTATATATGGGGATAGGAATCTAGTAATCCAATTGAAGTAATTTATTCTGTTTGAGAGTCTTGTTCATGAAATTACATTAAAGATATTCTGGGCATTCCACTAAGAGAGATTGGTATAGTGTGGGAAAGGGGGAAGTGGGGGGGGGAGGGGAGTGTTTTATAGGAAATATTGTCCGTTACTTTTTTTTATTTTTTTTTATTATTATTTAATTATTCATAAATGGGTGAGATGGGGCCTGGTACCGGTTGGTTGAGTATGGGTGGCCTGTTCTTGTAAAATAGTTTCAGAGCTTTAAATTCTATATGCTAAACTGGCAAGATAGTAAATAGCGTAATAAAAAGTCAGATACAAGACAAGCATTGTATTTAAATGTGGACTGTCCAGCTTGTCAGATACAAGACAAGCTGGACAGTCCACATTTAAACCGATTGGTGACATAAAGAGTACCGTTTAGTGATTGAGTTGGTGGATCTATAGTTGGTAGCGGAATTGCTGTTTGGAGATCTCTGCTTGTAGTTGTGCAATCCGTGATGGTGAGGACAGAGATCAGTAATGGATGATGCCTATATGAAACAGTTGATGAGTTACCATATACCGTTCATTGTGTGGCAAGTAAATCCAGGTCATCTGTGAATGTTATTCGGCAGAGATTGTATTCGGCAGTGTCGCTTCTTAGTGAGTCCGGTAAAGAGACCGTAGGTAGAGGTGAGGAGTAGGGATGAGGGGAATAAGGTGAGCGTGGAAGTTGAGGTGAGTTCAATGGGGAGAGGTTGGAATGTCCAGGAGTCTTTGAAATTTTAAGTGTAGTAGCGGCAGGGAAGTATCTTCTCGTGTAAATACAGTCGGACTTACGTTGAATTTGTATTATCCAAAGAGAAGTCTTTGTTCATTTCTTCTCTTTTTCGCTGGAGTGAGCCAGCGTTGGCACTGCGGAATCCCAGAGGAGTCTGGGGCTGGCTGCGGTGCATTCCAGTCTATTATTGGTATGTCTGGGAGGTCCAAGGCTCTGAGGAAGGAGGGGACATCCAATGGGAATGTTATCGATAGCGTATTTCCCTTATTGATAGCGATTAAAGCGAAAGGGAATCCCCATCTGTATTTAATGTTCCTATTTCTCAGTAGTTCAGTGATTGGCCTTAGGGCCCTTCTCGCTTGCAAAGTGTACCAGTAGAGATCCGGGTATAATTGAATGGTGTGGCCGTGAAATAATAGAGGCTGTGAGGTGTCTCTCAACAATCTCAGAATGTTGTCCTTAACAGTAAAATAATGAACACGGCAAATTACGTCTCTTGGGGCGCCTGGGGCGAGACCTCTTGGGCGTAGGGAATGGTGGGCCCTATGAAGTATTATCGGGTTATCGCTTGGGTTTCCTTGAATAAGGTTGAATAGCTGCGTGAGCACTGCTAATAGGTTCTCACCTTGTGTCTCCGGTATGCCCTTTATGCACAGGTTATTTCTTCTACCCCGGTTATCCAAGTCATCTATGTGTCTTTGGGTTGCAGCTAGATGGTGGATGTGGGATTCAACTGTCGTTCTGATGTTAGTAATTTGCGCTTGTAACACATCTTTTTCCTCCTCCAGGTCTGTGACACGCAGTGTTACTTGCTGGACATCTGAGCCCATAGCTTCCATTTTCGAGAGGAATGTGGCCTCGAGCTTCCCCATCATCTACTGCAGGTCGTTTTTGGAGGGTAAGCTTTTCAATATTTCTCTTATATCACACTCAGCGGTGGAATCTGTCATTTTGTGGGATCACTCAGACACTGTTGGGCTGTGAGGTTGTGGGTCAGAGCCAGGATCCGTCTCCGCCATTTTGGTAGGCCTGTCCTCGGCCTCCACTTCGCGGTCCGTGCGATCCTTAAAGTAGTGGGTGAGAGAGCCCGATTTAGCCGTAGGGGTCTTCCCTGATTGACCCTGTGTCTGTTGTTGCCTTTTTGGGTTGCCCATAATGGTAAATGCTCTCCGATTGCAGTGGATTATAGCCCGGGTCTCGGGGAGCAGATTAGAACGGGTCCATTGAGCTCCGAAGCTCGTTTTCTTTTTTTTTTTATTCTTTATTTCTTTTATTAGATGTGCAGTTGGAACAAGCATATCAAACATTACCAAGACAGCGATGATGCCTTGACACTCGGCGGACAGTCCCCGCTCCGTGTTTCCGCTTTATGTTTTACATAACAGATCAATACACCGCAGTGACACACCTGTACACCCCACATTTCACATGTTAGAATTAAACATTCACAACTAATAATACTCAAGGTACACTGTATTCCTGTCACTTGCTGACTTCCTGTCCCATATGCCTTTTCCACTGGAAGTCTTAAGGAATGCCTACACATTCTTTTCATGAGTTTTGCTCCAAAGATAGGAGGATAAGAGAAGATAGAGAAAGAAAGGGGTGAAAAAATAGCGAAAGGGGGAATAAAGATAAGGGGAATAGGAGAGGAGGGGGTAGTTAAACCCAATGACAACCTAGCCGGCCCACCTGTACGCTCACCCACACCCCACTATCAACTGATGTTTGGCCAGTGTTAACCTGCTCCCCCTGGGTCCCAAAGGACCAGATTCTCATGGAGGATTAAAGACGTTGCTCCTGGATACTTAGGGAGGGAATAATCGTAGATACTGAGAGGGTGCCTTATGAGGTGTGTTGTTTTTCTTTTCTTTTTTTTCTCTTTATTATTGTAAAAAATTGTCTTTGACCCCAAGGCCCTTACGGGTGTGTCACCTGCCTCACTCAGGTTGTTCAAACTTCACTTCCCATTGCCCTCATGCTTCGATTTGAGCTAAGATAAGCCATCTTTTCGTACCTGCCATTTAAAGACACCTGACGTATCACGTCTTCTCGCGTTGGTGCCAACTGGGATTTCCATACCTTAGCAATCAATAGGTTGGCCGCTATTAATACCTGGAATATGAGCATCCTTTGGCCTTTGTTGGGTATGTCCGGTATCATAAACAACAGGAAGAACTCGACCTTTGCCTGAACTGGTGTGTCCAACACTCCAGAGATCACCTCAGCCACAATGTCCCAGTAAGGTTTGATCACTACAATGTGGAAGATTGAGCCTCTCCCCACCCCGCACCTCCAGCACCTGTCTGTCGTTGAGCTAAACACACTGGCCAGTCGTGTGGGCACCAGATACCACCTGGTCAGAATCTTTCGAATGAGTTCCAAGTGCGATACACAATGAGTGTTTTTCTTATGGGCCCTAAATGCTTTCTACCATTGTTCCTGGGGAATCTCTCGGCCCAACTCTTTCTCTAATTCCTTTGTGTACATCGGCAACCTGTTATCTATGTTATATATTATATTGTTGTAGCACACCAAAATAACTTTATGTTTCGGTAGTATGTTGGTACACATTTTCTCAATTATGGACAGTCCCTTGGTCAGGGCACCCGGGACTCTAGCATGTTGCAGACCCTGTAATACCGATCTCATCTGTAAATATGACCAGTACATAGAGGGCGGCAGTTCAAACTTTGCCTGTAATTGTGGGAACGTAGCCAGGCGGTCTCCCAGACTCAACTGGTGAAGGTCGATGATTCCCCTGCTGTCAGGGTCCCGCGGGCGGCTGCGAGGGGAGGCTACAGTCCGCTCACGGCACTCACCCTCCAGCCGTCCGCGGTCCCCTTCCAGATGTGCGCTCGGCATCCTCTCTCCCACGGGTGCCGTCCGCCTCTTCCTCTGTGTTCCCCAGCGGCAGCATGCATGACGCTGCGCACTGGGAGACCGCCCAATTTAACAAACGCCGGGGTCAGTCACCTGACCCGGCGTTAAAGGCACAGTGCCTCAATCACAGTGGGAGGTTTAGATATCTCCCACGTGTGATTGTTAATTCTGATTGGAAATTATCCAATCAGAGTTAACCTTTGGATTTATATACTTACCTTTCCTGTTCCTCTTCGCCCTGTTGTGGCCTTTACTTGCTAGTATTGCTACTTACCTTGTGCTTCTGGTTACGTACTCTCTGGCTTGTTTATCCGACTTTGTGACTTTCTCCTACCCTTTGACCTCAGCTTGTCTATTGTTATTCTGTCTTCTGGTTCCCCTTTACTCGGCTTGTTTCCTGACTATTCTTTGTGTGCTTAGCCCGGCCACTCTAAGGTCCGGTACGGCACTTTGTGTGTGTGTGTTGGCGTGTTTGTTTCCCCGAATCGTGACACCTGCCCTCCCATCGTCTACTGTCAAATGGTACTTAGGTACTTAAAACATCCAATAGGGGTAGCTAGCGAGATCAGGGACCATGTGTAAAATTTGTCCCACAATTTGATCATTGCTATTGTGGTAGATAGCATGTTTGGTGTTTTTTAACGGCTTTAAGCAACCATAGCAGTTCCGGGACTGACCAGTGTGACTCAATAGTTGCCCATTGGGGCCAGTTATGGGTCCAGGCTACCCAGTCCTCCCTCTGCTACCTTCCTCACTGCAGTGGCTTTGGGGATACGCATTTTGCCTCCTCCTGAAATTAACCTATCCAAGTCCCTCTGTGCCTTCATCAAGAAGCATTTGTGACGCTGCTATGTGACCCAACCATGTCAGGAAATTGCTTTTCCATCCCGGTATAGTAGTACAAATCTTTTTGGCTAGTCTGTCGTAGTTGGCCTTTTGTAAATCTTGTAAGTTTTTTGTAATACTAATTCCTAGGTATACAATAAAGTCTTCCCTCCAATCATACTGGAACTTCCTTTTTAACTTGGACTGTTCCCATGTTCAACCCCACAGGCATCGCCTGCGTCTTAGATTCATTAAGCTTGTAATAGGAAAACCTACTATACTCTTGTAAAATGATAGTTAAAGCTGGTAGAGGTGTAGCTGGGTCTTTGATCGTCAAAAGGACATTGTCCGCAAACATACTCAATTTGTGGATTGAGCACCTTATCTTTTCATTTGATTGGCTAAAATGTTTGCGAACAATTTTGCGTCTGAGTTGAGTAAAGATATAGGCCTAAAGTTCTTACAGCATGTAGGGGATTTCCCCGCTTTGGGGAAGGTCACCACTGTGGCTGCTAGCATCTCCCGAGCCAGCTTAGAGGTCAGTGTTGCATCAGTAAACAGCAGATGCAGCTGTGGGGTCAGCTCCTCCTTAATTTTTATAGTATATGTTTGACAGGCCATCTGGACCAGATGCTTTGTTTAGAGATAGGCTGTCAATGGCCATTTTTACTTCCTCAAGTGAGACAGGGGCCCCCATATCATCTCTTTGGGTCTGTGATAAGACCGGTGTCTCAATGGAAGCTAGGTATGCTGCTGATTCTGCCGGAGTGGCGTGATATAAGGTGTTATCCTTGGTTAAATTATAGAGTTCCCCATAAAATGTTGCGAACTGGTCGCTAATTGCAGAAGGGGTGATCAATCTCTCTGGTGCCTATTTGTTTAGCCATATTTGTCAAGCTCTTAGCCCTAGGGGCAGTCTTTGCTGATGACGTGTCAAGGTGTGGTGTGAAAGTGCTGTTAAAGTCTCCACACAAGATCAAGAATCCCTGGATCTGATCGATTTTGGCAAGCAGTGTCTTTAGGAAACGTTTTTGATGGTCATTTGGCGCGTATATGTTCGCAATAGTGTATATAGAATCGTTAATGTCAGCTACTATGATTAGGTATCTGCCCTTGGGGTCTGTTACCTTTTTTATTAGCAAAACGCTAGTTGGTTACCAATCATGGTAGACACTCCCTTCACTTTAGACTCTGAAGTGGCGTGATACTGATAGGGAAACTGTTTGACCTGAAACCTGCACGGGTCTAGTCTTCAGAAGTGGGTCTCCTGGAGACACACAATGTCACCTTGTAGTGTCCTAAATTCCCTGTAGAGCGCGTGTCATTTAAATGGAGCATTCAGCCCCTTGACATTATGGGATATTATCCGCATGTAGTTTTTGTTGGTGTGATGTAATGTCTCCAAGGGGGCCACCCCAGTGTACATGCCAGCCGCAAAAATATTCCCTCCCTCCCTTCCACTTGAGAGAAAGTTAGACAAGCAAGTACATAGTATAAAAGTACAATAGAGGACTAGTTCTCGTAGGACCAGTTTTGTTCGCCCTCCGGTGATCCTGCTTGGTATTCGGTTGTGCTGAGTGAAACCACCCAGCGCCCCTGGAGGTGTGCGCAGCACATTCACCAGCCATGGCTACCGCGAGGCTTCATCCCGTGCAAGCGGATCCAACATGTTAATGACCATTTCATAATTTTCACCCAGTGCACAGGTGTCAACGGTAACTGTTGCATGAACCCTTATATAACAGAAGAAAAAAGTAAACGTATCTGAAAACATTTCGCCCCTCAATGCCTCTTCCCAGTCCCTGGAGGCCCAGACACAGAGACGTCTACCTCTTGCCCCCTGAGCCCCGTTCCCTCTAATCCATATCCAGTTGTTGCATATAGTAATATCACAGAGCTACTCTGGGTCACCAGTGGTCCCCACCTGAATCCCAGGACATCCTTGATACCCCTTGCAGTTCTCCTTCTCACGATCTCCCCTCATATCCCCAGAAGTGGGTATTCGGGATTTACATTAGGTATCTATGCCTGCTAGGGGTAGGAAACCTCATAAACATTAGAAGAGAGAGTGATGTGGAAGCTAAAGAGAAACACTCATAGTGGGGTTAACCCACAATAAACTACCAAAGTAGTAAGAGAAAAGAACAAAGAAAATTCTGAGTGCCCTAATAAAATAAAATATAACTATTTTTTATTTACGATAAAAATAGATATGTGGGTGCTGTGTACAAAAAGCACAAAAATTATCAGCATAAACATATAGTGGGCTGTACAATAGTAGATCGCTATGTGCAAACTTCTATACCTAAAAATAAAATTAAATAATAAATATAGTGGGTAGAGGCCCCCCCCGCCCTCCCAAAAAAATAATGAATAAATCAGAGGGCTACTAACAGAATGAGAGCCCTGGATATTGGGCTACTACCTATGAACTGGGCACAGAGAGAAGAATTACTGATAATACGTAAAGATGTTATGTCATCAGGTAGTGTCTCTATATGAGGTTAATATAAGACTCCATCTAATTTTAAGAGCAAAGAGGACCTGTTCAAAAGTTTTCAGTGTCCTCTGATATGTCTTAACTGCAACAAACCAATGTTGCAGTTTGTAAAGATGGCTAAACTGTAATAAACAGTGATACGAGCTGATCTGTTTAGCTCGATCTAAGTATAAATCTCTTTGCTCAGTTCCACATCCATGGTGCTGGTTAACAGTGCACCCATGTTATAACATGATGTGTATTAAGATGTGCAAAAGGAGATAGATGTATTTGCACAAGCAAAATCTACATAGGTGATGTTTTACTAAAATAAGTGCAACGCTGATATTAAATAGACTTAGTGCAAAAGATGCCAATGTGGCTATAACTAAGATATTGCCAAGGTGCCTAATTCGGCTGACAGTAAATCATTAACCTGTTAAAAACACTGGGAACCAATTGGTAGGGGGCTAGAAAAGCTTGCCTATGTAAATAAAATATATAGATAGCTGACAGATCAAATGTCATACCCGCTTTTAAACAAAAAGATGAAGGAAAGATATCAAGCAGCCTTAGCCCACCCAGTCTATAACAGGAAAGAAACTCGGGATTCTGAAGGAAGTGGTCAAAATTCCACACATAAAGCTGTTACAGCGAATCTCCAAAGACCCCTGACGCGCGCATTTCACCCACAACTCATCAGAGCCGATCTACTATTGTACAGCCCACTATATGTTTATGCTGATAATTTTTGTGCTTTTCGTACACAGCACCCACATATCTATTTTTATCTTAATTAATAAAACCTCATATACATTGCACAATAATATATGCCCAGTCAGAGAGAAATCTGACAAACTTACGTCAGCATGCCCACTGGCTTGGGATCTTGGGTATCTCCTGGAGCACTTCTCTGAGGTCTGAGTTCCTTTTGATAGAAAGAAGAAAAAATTGCACCATTCCAGTGTTGTTAATGCAAAAGAATGTAAGCTGTGTTTGCCATCTTTGTACTCAGTTAGATTGTAGCGAAATTATCCCAATAGGCAGTCGCCCACTTGATGTGAAAATATGACACATCTGGAAGTTGCATCAGTCCAGGACACAACATAGGGCAGCAGGGGTATGCTCCAAATGAGCCGTTTTACATTGGGCCACAGAAGAGCCCAAGCTCATGGCCCCCGAGCCACCAGAAAAATTGCACTCCTTCAGTGCCAGAAATAGATCATAAAACACTCCAACTTGTGTCAAATCTCTGATCAAGTGTCAGACAGAGGAAACTGCAGTGGTCTCCACATTAAGATCAGGAGCAAGGGGTCTCAGCATGGTAGTGCTGGAAGTGGATTCTGCATACTGGATTTCCCACCTTCTGAGCAGGTCCCGTCCCTCTTCCAGGTTAGAAATAGTGGTAATTTGACCATTGTGGACCGCCAATAAACGTGTGGGGATGCCCTATTGTTGGTCCCTTTTCTAAGGACCATGGTGTGACAAACTGCCATTTGCCACTGGGCATTGGAGACTGATTGCCAGCCGCCTGCCACATGACTATGGCCCTGGGATATATGGCATTTGAAAACACTGTTTGTGCCCTGTGACAAAACTGGAGATTGTGCACAGATATGACTATTGTCCATATTTTTTATGATTCCCTTCGTTTGTTGCACTGTTCCCCATGTGTTTCATCTGTTGGTTCGGCTGGATAGACTATAAGACAAACTGTGGAGTTACTGGGTGGCCACCATTTCATGTATCAGAGGCACATGGTAAGAACAATGGATGAAGCACATGGTGAGAACAATGGATGGCGGCCATTTTAACTCACAGACATTGTTTTGACTTTTTTACATGGTGCCATCTTGCCGGTATTTGGTGCACAAATATATCGTTCAGTAGTTTTAAACTACAGAACAGGGGACAGATTTAACAGTAATTATTTTTTATATAGCCTGTATATGTTCTGCGGAATCTGCATTAAACCGTATCTTCCAAACTACTGAACGGATCTGGGTGAATTTTGGATATGTGGTTCACCCAGATCCCCCGGTTTTTATGGGGTTATTGCATGTTTTGGGGTCCCTGTGATATGTTTTATATTACTGTATTTTCCTGCCTGTGATAATTAAGTTAGTCTATTGTGTTGAGATAATTGTATCACAGGCAGAGGGAAGGATTTCTGATGTAATGAATGGGTGTGTTAGCTGTGTTGTAATGTGTTGATTGGTTGTTCTTAAAAACCCTGTGGGCAGTACTATGTTTGTAGAATGTGAGTAAAAGAGGCTGTATGTGCCAGTACAGCTATATTCACACTGGGGATTGCTATGCTCTGCATACTCCCTTGAGCTTTAATCACTTAGCTCATTTAAGAGCTTGTTCCTGATATGCTCTCCTGGAGGAGAGGTCTTCCCCACATGGTCCTGGAGGACAGAAGCTGATCCAGGGTGGACAGAAGACAGCGAGACTCCAGTTAAGCTACGGCAGTTGTGGAGTCTGCAGTGGTTGTGGTGTCCGGTGCGGTGCGGTGCTTGTGGTCCTCAGCGCAAGCTAAGAAGCGCCCATCAACGAAGGAACTCGGTCTGAGTACCGGGAGTTCCGTTACACATGGTAATAGGACCAAAACTGCGCCTCATAGCCAACATGGCTGGAGAGATGTCCGCAAATATCTGAATGGAGGAGTAGTCGCCCGTTAGGGTTTTAGCTGTGCTACTCCCTTTCAGGATTTACTCCTTTATGTGGTGGTAGTGAGCCCTTAATACTACGTCTCTAGGCACTGATGCGGGAGCAGTCTTAGCTTTCGCCACTCTGTGTATCCTGTCTAGTATGAACATATCTGTGGGGATGTCTGGGCATAATGCATGGAACTAGGCTGTGGCATACGCTGGTAGCTCGCCAATGGATGTAGCTTCTGGAATACCTCTCAAGCACAGGTTGTTTCTGAGGGAGCAGCCCCTCATGTGAGCTTGGCCTCATGTTTGTCCAGTCTCTCTGCCATATTTTGCAGTGCCTCTGCCTCAGAGTTGTGCGCCACCGCGTATTTGTCCATCTTGGATTTGAGGTGGGCAGTGCGGCCTCCAATCTCCTTGATATCATCCTGCATCACCTTAATAGAGGCTTGGAATTGTGCAATCAGTTTGGCTGACTGTGAGTCTAGCATTTGCTGTAGGACTGCAGGGGTTAATGGACCTTCAGACCCCTGTCTGTGGGCTGGATTTGCGGCTATCGCCGGAATCACAGTCGCCATCTTGGAGGCCCTCATGGGAGGGCTGTAGCTTGGCCTGCGCCCGGGCTGCAAAGGAGGAGGATTTGTCTCCCTGTCGTTTGCCCTTGTGATGGGACATAAAGGCATGCAGATGGGGTGCTTTACCGGATATTTTGCATCGGGGAAAGTTGGGATTATCGATCTGCCAGCACGGAGCCCTGCACTCACGTGTCCATGCCGCTCGGCGTTGGCTCCGCCTGCCAGCTCTCTGTATTTTAACCACTTAAGCACGGGGGAAGGAGGGAGGCATGAGGGAGGAGGGCACTGTAGAATTCTAAAGTGCCTTGAAAACGACTTTAATTAGAGATTATTTATGTCCCTCCAATATTGACAATATTGCTGTATAGTTAAAGAAGCATACCTAGTTATCAAAAAAGTCATTTCAAGGTTCAACTACAACAATACAAGGAGTAATAACGTGGCATGAAAAGTGAAAGGTAAAAAAAAGTAAATTGTATCACATAGTAAAACATGCTTACATGATTCATACTTCTCAATTAGTTTGTGCAAATATTAAAAAGTAACTGTAAAGACTAAAACAATGCTGCATTGTTTCAAAGGATATGATGCAGGAAGTGCAATCTGCTCCCACTGTTTCTGACAAATGTCTTATCACTACAGAGATTTGTAGATATCTCCGCAGCTTCCTTCTGAGGAACTTTTTACTTAACTGAGAATCAAAAATGTTCATATATCAAAAATTAATTATTTACCTGGATCAGTCCCAACATAAACAATTCAGTGATGTGTAATATCCATTAAAACTGTGCACAATTATCTTACAATACATCTCTTGCAAAAAAACTAATTAAACTAATTAAACAACCACTAAATTAGTGTGCAATATCAATTAAACAATGCACAATTATCTTATTATATATATCACCAATGTGCATAAGTAACCACAAATTATTCATACAATAATGGTACATAGATTAAGTGGAAAAAAACAAAAAAATCACCAAATTTTAGGATTAACTTTCCAGCAGTTAATAGATATAACTAATATACATGCATATATCAATTCAATGAGCACAAGGATCTAAAAACAGTAGTAGTGCAACACTGTCATATATCAGAACTTTATTAAGTTTGTAATAACTTAAGTTATTAAGTTCTGGCTTTGTCTGGTAAAGACTCACATTACCTGATTAGATCAAATTATTATTAATTTTAAATTGCTTAGAAAGTGTGCTAAATTATATTTATGTGTTTTTAAGTCTAATTTGGAAATGGCAGCCAATTTATAAATGGAGGCAATGTTATGTTATTTATAACCAACTAGAAAGGAGGCTTGTCTGGACCTGGTTTTAACAAACAACTTTGATCTTTTGACCAACATGCAAGTAGGTGAGCACTTAGGAAATAGTGATCACAATATAGTGTCCTTTGAAATAAACTTGAAAAAACAAAAGCACATGGGGTATACTAAAACATATAATTTTATAAATGCCAATTTCTTTAAGTTAAGGGCAGCTTTACAATATATTGACTGGCATAAACTCTTTAGTGAAAAGAACACTGAGGATAAATGGAACATCTTCCAACAAATATGAGAAAGGTACATTTCTCAGTATGTAACATAGGGTAATAAATATAAAAGAAACACATTGAAGCCAATATGGCTTAGTAGAGAAGTAAAACAAGAGATTAAAAAAAAAGAAAAGGGCATTTGAAGCATTTAAATTGGACAAATCAGAAGCATCCTCTAAAAGATATAAGGAAGCCAATAATGCATGCAAAAAGGCGATTAAATTGGCTAAACTTCAAAATGAAAAAATGATAGCCAAAGAGAGCAAAATCAACCCCAAAGCATTCTTTAAGTACATAAATTCTAAAAAAAAATAATAAATAAATAAATAAATAAATGAGTCTAGGTACACTAAAAAAGGAAAAGGCAGAAATTTTAAATAACTATTTCTCCTCCATATATATTAAGGAAGAACCCATGGCAATAAATGTGCAAATGATTGCTACTAAAAACTTGCAGAATAATTGTAATTGGTTAACTCAAGACAAGGTGCTGCAGCAACTAACTTCTGTGGCTGGGAAAATATCTGAAAGGTTATTAAGGGAAAATATTCAAAAACTCCTTGAGAAGAACATGGTTATCTGCAAAAAACAGCATGGTTTTATGAAGCACAGGTCATGTCAAACTAACTTGATTGCGTTCTACGAAGAAGTAAGTAGAAGCAGTGGCGTACATACAGGGTCGCAGTACCCAGTACCCGGTATGTAGCCACAGGGCCAGCCTCTTCCCCTGGGGGGCCCAGGAGCTGACCACCCCAGGGCCCCCTGAGGCTGGCCCTGCTCTGCTCCTGGGCGGGCGGGTGGCCGGTCGGGCAGGCGGGCACGCGAGGGAGCACTCAGTGCTTCCTCTTCAGCTCCCTCGCGCACCGCACTGATACCGGAGCCGGAAGATGACGTGCTCCCTCGCGCACACGCCTGCCTGCCCGACCGGCCACCCGCCCAGGAGCCCAGCAGCACCACTGGACCCCAGGGAATCCCCCCAGCACTCCAAAAGGTAAGGAGGCTGGGGGGATTACATTTTAAAAAACAAAAAAGTTAGTGTTAGTGTGTGTGTTAGTGTGTGTCTGCTAGTGAGTGTGAGTGTGTGTGCCTGCTAGTGAGTGTTAGTGTGAGTGTTAGTGTGTGTGTCTGCTAGTGAGTGTGAGTGTTAGTGTGTGTGCCTGCTAGTGAGTGTTAGTGTGAGTGTTAGTGTGTGTGTCTGCTAGTGAGTGTGAGTGTTAATGTGTGTGCCTGCTAGTGAGTGTTAGTGTGAGTGTTAGTGTGTGTCTGCTAGTGAGTGTGAGTGTTAGTGTGTGTGCCTGCTAGTGAGTGTTAGTGTGAGTGTTAGTGTGTGTGCCTGCTAGTGAGTGTTAGTGTGAGTGTTAGTGTGTGTGTCTGCTAGTGAGTGTGAGTGTTAGTGTGTGTGCCTGCTAGTGAGTGTTAGTGTGAGTGTTAGTGTGTGTGTCTGCTAGTGAGTGTGAGTGTTAATGTGTGTGCCTGCTAGTGAGTGTTAGTGTGAGTGTTAGTGTGTGTCTGCTAGTGAGTGTGAGTGTTAGTGTGTGTGCCTGCTAGTGAGTGTTAGTGTGAGTGTTAGTGTGTGTGCCTGCTAGTGAGTGTTAGTGTGAGTGTTAGTGTGTGTGTCTGCTAGTGAGTGTGAGTGTTAGTGTGTGTGCCTGCTAGTGAGTGTAAGTGTGAGTGTTAGTGTGTGTGTCTGCTAGTGAGTGTTAGTGTGTGTGCCTGCTAGTGAGTGTGAGTGTGTGTGCCTGCTAGTGAGTGTCAGTGTGTCTTACTGAGTGTGTGTGTGTGTTAGTGAGTCTGTTTGATGTCTGTTAGTGAGTGTGTTTGTCAATGAGAGTGTATGTTTTGTAAGTGAGTGTGTATGTATGTCTGTCGCTGACTGTGTCTCAGTCAGTAAATGTGTGTGTCTGTTAGCTAGTGTGTATGCGTCTGTAAGTGTGTGTGTCTTCAGCACTTACCTTTCTCCAGTGCCGGACTCCCTTGGCGCTGAGGATCCCTCAGCCTCTCAGCTCCGAATGCGACCGCGCACCCATTCAAACCGCCCATAGGAAAGCATTACTCAGTTCAGTGTTCTCCTCTAGCGGCTGTCAGTGAGACAGCCCCTAGAGGCTGGATTAACCCTCAGTGAAACATAGCAGTTTCTCTGAAACTGCTATGTTTTCAGCTGCAGGGTTAAAACTAGAGGGACCTGACACCCAGACAGCTTCATTGAGCTGATGTGATCTGGGTGTCTGTAGTGGTCCTTTAAAGGACCACTATAGTGCCAGGAAAACATACTCGTTTTCCTGGCACTATAGTGCCCTGAGGGTGCCCCCACCCTCAGGGACCCCCTCCCGCCCGGCTCTGGAAAGGGGAAAAGGGGTCAAACTTACCTTTTTCCAGCGCTGGGCGGAGAGCTCTCCTCCTCCGATCCTCCTCTTCTCCTCCCCGTCGGCTGAATGCGCACGCGCGGCAAGAGCTGCGCGCGCATTCAGCCAGTCACATAGGAAAGCATTCATAATGCTTTCCTATGGACGCTGGCGTGCTCTCACTGTGAAAATCACAGTGAGAAGCACGCAAGCGCCTCTAGCGGCTGTCAATGAGACAGCAGCTAGAGGAAATAGGGGAAGGCTTAACCCATTCATAAACATAGCAGTTTCTCTGAAACTGCTCTGTTTATGAAAAAAATGGGTTAACCCTAGCTGGACCTGGCACCGAGACCACTTCATTAAGCTGAAGTGGTCTGGGTGCCTAGAGTGGTCCTTTAAGTGTGTGTGCATCTGCATGCACTGGCGTACATACCGCGGTCGCAGCCCTGTAACCCCTGCGACCAGGTGCCCACCGCCATGTGTTGCGGCCTGGCCCGCGCACGGGGGGGTGGGGGGGAGGGGGGGCCCACGGATCAATTTTCGCACCGGGGCCCCATGGGTCATGTGTACGTCACGGAGTAGAAGTATAGATCATGGTGTTGCAGTGGATGTGATCTATTTGGATTTTGCCAAGGCATTTCATACAGTTCCACACAATAGATTAGTGTTCAAACTCCAGGAAATCGGTCTAGATGAAAATGCTTGTTCTTGGGTAGAACATTGGGAGTACAACGAGTTGTTATTAAAGGACAACTAGAGTGCCAGGAAAACAAACTTGTTTTCCTGGCACTATAGTATTAATAGGTTCCCCCCACCCTCATGCCCCCCATCCTGCCGAGCTGAAGGGAGAGTAAGGGGTTAAATCACTTACCTTTCTCCAGTGCCGGGCTCCGTCGGCGCTGTGTACTCTCCTCCCTCTTCTGCCGAATGCGCATGTTCAACAAAAGCCGCGCACGCATTCAGTCAGTCCATGGGAAAGCATTTCTCAATGCTTTCCTATGGACGTTGGCGTCTTCTCACTGTGAAAATCAGGAAGCTCCTCTAGAGGCTGGATTAACCTCTTCTCTAATTCTCTGAAACTGCTATGTTTACAGCAGGCAGGGTTAACCCTAGATGGGAATCATGACATGTGTCCTTAAGGGGTTAATGATAAATGTTTAAGCTGGACAGAGGTGGCAAGTGGTGTCCCTCAAGGTTCTGTTCTGGGGCTCCTTCTATTTAACATGTTTATAAATGATCTTGAAAAAAGCATTGAAAGTCATGTTTCAGTGTTTGCAGATGACACAAAACTCTGTAAAGTAATACAATGTGAACAAGATATTACTTTGCTGCAGAGGGATTTAGATAGACTGGGAGACTGGGCACTCACATGGCAGATTAAATTTAATGTTGAAAAATGCAAAGTTATGCACTTCGACATAAAGAATGCACAAGCAACGTATACCCTTTATGTAAGCGAATTAGTGATAACAACACTAGAAAAAGACTTGAGAATTGTTATAGACAAGAAACTATGCAATAATGTGCAATGTCAATCAGCAGTGGCTAAGTTGCTCTCATCAGAAAAGAGGACTTTGGACCACTGAGCAACAGACCAGGTCTAAATTTTCTTTAGCTCAGGTAAGACGCTTCTGACATTGTTTGTTGTTCAGGAGTGGCTTGACAAGAAGAATACGACATCTGAAGCCCATGTCTAGGATCCGTCTGTGTGTGGTGGCTCTTGATGCACTGACTCCAGCCTCAGTCCACTCCTTGTGAAAGTTCCCAACACTTTTGAATGGCCTTTTCCTGACAATCCTCTCCAGGCTGTCGTCATCCCTGCTGCTTGTGCATCTTTTTCTTCCATACTTTTCCCTTCCACATAACTTTCTATTAATGTGCTTTGATACAGCACTTTGGGAACATCTAACTTCCTTCGCAATTACCTTAGAGGCTTTCCCTCCTTATGGAGGGTGTCAATGATGGTTTTCTGCACAACTGTCAGGTCAGCAGTCTTCCCCATGATTGTGATTCCTAATGAACCAGACTGAGAGACAATTTTAAGGCTCAGAAACCTTTTGCAGGTGTTATGGCTTACTTAGTTGATTAGAGTGGGACACTGTGAGCCTAGAATATTGCACCTTTTCACAATATTCTAATTTACTGAGATTGTGGATTTGGGGTTTTCATGAGCTGTAAGCCATAATTATAGCTCTTATGACAAATCATGGCTTGAACTATTTTGCTTTGCATGTAATGCGTCCATCTCATATATTAGTTTCCCCTTTTATGTTGCATTACTGATAATTTAACTTTTGCACGATATTCAAATTTTTCGAGTATCACCTGTATATACTTGCACACATGGTTTTTCAAGGATAAAACGTTGAATTTTATAGACGTTCCATTAAAAGTATCACCGATGTTTCAGTCCACGTCTGGGACTTTCTTCAGGGTGAACAAGATACTAACTAACAAGACAGATTACAAATTTATAAGAATAATGATCTTACCCAAGTTGAAGTGAATACTGGAAAAGTGCACATGTGCTACGTGACTCCACTAAAAGTGCTAATGTGTAATCATAGCTTAAAAAGAAGCCACGCACTATATAAATGGTGAAGCAGTGTGTACAAAACATGTTATTAACACTCAAATACCCTTGAGCTAAAGGAAATGTTAACATAGAACCTAAACTATACATAAATAGAATATAAAAAATGGTAATCACTTAAAAACAATTTCAAACAGGACTTGGTGAAAGGAATGATAGGAAAGTTTCATTAAGGCCACTGGGAGCAATAGTGTCCAATTTATAGATCCAGAATGTCCCTCTATTAATGTCCCACAGGGATGGTTGAATTGGTAGTAGTTTAAAAGCATTAACTATAGCTATCTTTCTGAGCCCTGCTCCTATCCCTGCCATGATAATTGCATTGATGGCATAATCTATGGTTGCATATTGTAGCTAAAATTCCTCTGAGGGAATAAGGGAATTTAAATTAGGAACTGCTGTGGAGTGTGGCGCTGAAAGGTATATAATTAATCTTTGTTTCAAATAATTTTTGCTGGTAAATATACCAATTGGGTTTTTCCTCTAACTAGAGAACTGAGGTTTTTGAAAACGACCCAATAAAAACCCTTGATCCAATTTCTGCTGCAATAGCGTATCTACGGCCTCTGGATTTGCGAGAGCAGTTTGTAAGTTGTTGCATTCTGTTAAACCAGCTGGCATATGAACAATACTTGTATGGAATCCTTGAGTAAATCCTGTAACCAAGAACGTAACCAGGTGTTTAGAAGGGTGGATGGATAGCAAACAGCCTAGCGTATCAACATTTACAGAGGTCAAGTACGGCATAGAATGCATTTTATTAGGGCACATTATTTTTGCATGTGCTCTGTAGCAATGAGAACAAACATGTAGCAGTCAACAAGCACTATATCCACAGGTACCTTTATTGAAATTATTACATAATTGGACGTCCTAGTTTATCTTTGGCCAGTTTATTACTCTTTGCTTTAGTGCTAGAGGTGGCCAAATTAAGAGAGACTTCTGGTGATATTGGACATAGATTGGTTGTGTGCGTAGTAGATACGTAAATGGCTCAAGCTGGTGTCCTTAGTCCAGCTAAGTGTGTATAGCAAAGCTTTGTATCCAGTAGGCTCCAGTCTGTTCTTACATTAAATTGGGTAAGAGCTGCAGATACCTTCACTGAAAAGGACCTGTGGTAGTCATAAAATGCTGTACCACATTATGCATGTCCTAAGTCCACCAGCTTGTGCATGTAAAGATCTAGCTCCTCTCTTCTGTGCTAATAAATTGAGCATAGGACATCCCTTTATATTCCAAATGCCAACACAAATTCTGGGTTAGACAGTCTCTTATTTAATCTTGGATCCCTGGCCTTTAGAACAACAGATATATCACCATATATCTCAACTATATCATGGGAGGCAATCAAAAGTGAGACAAGGTGTGACGAGACCAATCTCGCCACATTGCATTGGAGAAGCCTGGTTACTCGCCTGCTGCCTTTGGACTATGGCCCCCTTTTAAAAGACTTTATTTTTGCCTGCAGAAAAGCTGTATTCGTGCTTTTCTGCCTGGGGTTCGGTAGATTTGTTTGAATGTGTTATACCCCAGATAGGAATCCCATGGAGCCCATTCGTATGAAACTGACTGTAAAGACTTTGGCTCCATGGCGATTAATCTGTATTTGTGTGGTCCGAGCGCCATTCACTTAATAATGTGCGCTCAGACCTGAGCTATCTGGGAATATGTGAAATGTCTGTGTGTTATGTGTAAAATGTGACTTTATGTATTTTAAAGTGTTTTGTGTCTTTTTGCAACCATGTGCTTAATGGAGTCTTGTGTCTGTCCTGGGAGATAATTGAATTACTCTCCAGGATAGAAGACTCTGAAACTGGTTTGGGCCAGAAAGCCATGCTTCATTTAGTCACAAAGGACTTTCCCTTAACTTTTGAACCCCTGGTCTGATACATGCCATTTTTGAATATGTTCCCCTGAATGGATTGATTGTGAATATGTAATTTTATGTGAATGTGATGTATGGTTTTGGAGTTATGAAAGTTGGGTAGAAAGTATGTTTTAACTGTATGTATAATTGAGTTTCCTCTCAGGATAAGGGGAGGGAATATGTGGGATGTAACTGTGATATGATTGGTTGTTTTATCCCTCCCTGTGGGTGGTCCTGTATTTGAAACACTGTAATAAAAACCAGGCTGGGTGTGCCAGCACCTCAGACCACTGCTTGACCCTCAACACGGAGCCTTGTCTCGTTCTTGGGGGGATTCACTGTATGCTGTTAGAGACTGATTGCCAGGAGTGTAAGCTGCTTGGGAGCTTTTCCTGTTCGTCTGCTAGCAGCTATTTGGGAGGTTCCAGTTCGGGAGTTGGAGTGCTATTTTGTATCCAGTTTGGGAGTTTGATGTTCTGCAGTAGCTGTGCCTGTATCTCTGGAAAGGGGGCCGATCGCCTAAACGGTTTTTACCCCTTGTGTGCAAAACGGTCCGTTACACAAGGTTAATGGCCTTGCCTTCCAGGATATCTTTCTTGAGATTAGCTTGAACTCTATGAACTGAGTTAATAACATGGGGAGCAGACCCTGCCGATAAGATATTACCAGATTGTGTCTGAGTAGGGCCCGTTGGGTCAGTGGGAGGCTCCGCTGGTGACTGTCACGTATTCATCCGCTTATAAAAATGTGATTAATGGAATTTACTGTTCAGACAGGAAAAGTTGTGCCGAGCAACATTACTGTCCTGACAGAAAACGTTGTGCCAAGCAGCAATCAATCCTCAGGAGGGTTTGTGCTGAGCAGCAATCATGCAAATAGGAACCTGGTAACTGCCATTGGGGTCAAAGGCCGGTTACAACCAATCAGATCCACAGGCGGGGTATTTAGGCCCAGTTCTCCTCTCGCTCAGTGCCCTGTCATGGTTTCCCTTGTGGTTGTCCGAGAGCCCGTTATTGATTCTGGTAATTCTGGTTATTTGACTTTGGCATTGTTTTTGACTTCCCTGTTTTCCTTATTGTTGTGTCTCTTTCTGTATCCCTTGACCTCGGCTGTTCCTGACTATTCTTTGATACATTAGTCCGGCCAGTCTAAGGTCTGGTATATGTTACCTATCAGCAGGGCTGTTTGAAGGAATTTGGGGGCCCCAAGCAAAATGGACATGGAGGCCCACCTAACCCCCACCCCACCCCACACGCATGCAAAGCCTACAGGAACCACAGCATAGCTATACAGTTTAAGTTCACCCACACTTTATATAAATAAAAAAGGTTTACAGTACAAATACTGCTGTTGCATATAAACACCACTGTACCATAAAATCAAATATACATTAAAAAGTGCACAATAACTAAATCCAACATACTTAAAACACACACACACTCACATTAACATTTTTCAGTTCTCACAAACGTGCAAATTATCAAAAACTGCTACTCCTGTGTCCTTTTTACTCCCCCCTCCCCCTCCCGGTGTCCTTCTAACTCCCCCCCCTCCCTGTGTCCTTCTTACTCCCCTCCCCCCCTCCCTGTGTCCTTCTTACTCCCACCTCCTGGGAATCCCTGGGAATCCAAAGCAGCCCTGGGAAAAAAGTTATGCCATTCCTACAAGTCAATATATATATATATATATTACAGTAAGCACACAAGCTCACTGACATGCGCAAATAGGCTTACTGACAAGACAAAACTCTCTCACACACAAGCTTACTACAGACAAACTCACTTGTATAAACAGAAGGCTCACTACAAAGAAGTTCAGGGATATACACAAGCTCACTAAAGACAAGCTCACTGACACAAACATGCTCACTAAATAGAAGCTCACAAACACACACAAACAGTACCATTTTAACAGAGTTAAGGGCCCTCGAGCAAAGCAATGCACTGGGGCCCTTCCTACACAATAACTCACAGGAATTTTAATTATTGATAGACTGCTGAGTCCATACACACACGGACTGCTAAGTCCATACACACACACAGATACACACAGACTGCTGAGTCCATACACACACATAGACACACACACAGACTGCTGAGTCCATACAGACACAGACTGCTGAGTCCATACACACACAGACTGCTGAGTCCATACACACACAGACTGCTAAGTCCATACACACACACAGATACACACAGACTGCTGAGTCCATACACACACATAGACACACACACACTGCTGAGTCCATACACACAGACCGCTGAGTCCATACACACACAGACACACACAGACTGCTGAGTCCACACACACAGACACAGACTGCTGAGTCCACACACACAGACTGCTGAGTCCATACACACACACACACAGACTGCTGAGTCCATACACACACTGCTGAGTCCATACACACACACACGGCTGAGTCCATACACACACACACAGAGACTGGTGAGTCCATACACACTTACAGACTGCTGAGTCCATACACACACACACACACACTCACACAGACTGCTGAGTCCATGCACACACACACATCAAGCCTACCTGTCACTGGAGGCTGTTGCTGGGGGTCAGACAGCCATCTTCTGCAGCAGCAAGGTCTGCTGCTTTACAGCGGGGGCGGGGTTTATGTGCGGGAGGTGGAGCTTGGTTTGGGGGCGGGGCCTGTGCCAGGGAGCCTGTTAGTGCTCTCTCCGGCCCCAGCATCTCTGCACAAACAGCACCTCTGCCACAAACAGCATCTCTGCACAAACAGCGCTCCTCTGGCCAGACTGTTACAGTCCGAGGGAATAGAATTTAAGAACATGGCCAGCAAGTTGCTGGTATTTGGGGGGGCACAGCATGATGTAGGGGGCACCATGGCCCCCTCCCCGGTGACGCCACTGCTTTCCTCCCCCATCCCTGTGTCTTTCTTACTCCCCTCCCTGTGTCCTTCTTACTCCCCCCATGTCCTTCTTACTCCCCCTCCCCATCCCTGTGTCCTTCTTACTTCCCTATCCCCTCCCTATGTTCTTTTTATTTCCCCCCTCCCCATGTATTTTTACTCCCCCACTCCCGCTCCCTGTTTTTTTTGCTCTCCACTCCCCATGTTTTTTTTACTCCCCTCATGTTCTTTTTACTCCCCCCATGTCCTTCTTACTCCCCCTCCCCATCCCTGTGTCCTTCTTACTTCCCTATCCCCTCCCTATGTTCTTTTTATTTCCCCCCTCCCCATGTATTTTTACTCCCCCACTCCCGCTCCCTGTTTTTTTTGCTCTCCACTCCCCATGTTTTTTTTACTCCCCTCATGTTCTTTTTACTCCCCCCTCCAAGTTCTTCTGAGTTCTCACCTCCCCTTCCCTGTAGCGTGGCCGAATTCCTCTTCCTCCTGGCTGTCAGTCTGGCCAGACTGAAAGGAAGAAATCAACCACTAGAAGGCCACAAACCAAAGTCACCACTAGGCTCTATTTAAGTTTAAGAATATTTTGTTCGTGGGAACTCGTACGTGGCTTCAGTCTATAATCAAACCTAAGTGACCTTCGTATGTAAAAGGGGCTGAATGCTCTATATGGCCATAGCATGTTCGAGCTAAAATTAGAGCTTGTGACGCTCGCATGGCATTCGTTTTTTGACACGGACGCTCTATAAGGCCACAGAGCATTCATGCTTTGCATGCAACCTAAATCATGTATTCATTCATTTGAAATCGTACGAACGCTACCGTAAGCCTATGCAGAAGCGGCCGTCCGTATTGGAAAGAGCCGAACAGGATGGTTTTCATGTGGGTATACGACCCAAAGGCTTCCCACGAATGGAATTTAATTTAATGAACAGAAACCTAACAAGTGAATTAAGCGACAATTTAATAGAGTCAAACTGTGAAAACTCCATGGGAAGCGGCCAGCGCAACGGTCTATCTGCAGGTTTGATGGTCATCGGGTGCTTCCTGGCCAGTTGCTGCACTGAAGACCGAAGCAACAGTGAAGACAGCAGGAACGGAGCCTATAGTGAAGAGATCCCGGGCTACTGAATGAACAGTAGGCAGGAGCGTCAACAGTAGGCAGGAGAGAAGTTCCACGTGGACAGGTAAGTTTGCAAGATGGTGTTCTGTGTATACCGGAAGTAGCAGCATGACCATTAACGGTAGGGTAGGAAAGGGGGAGTCTCTTTTATAGGTAATAAAGGCCCTTTCCACAGCTACATGCAAAGTCTTAATATATATATATATATATATATATAGTGATAAAGTGAAGGCTTATAGGCCTATAACATTTAACCCCAGGGGGAGTATGTATAGTATTTGTTGTAGGCAACACAAACCAAAGTTTAGTTATGGGCCCCTGGGGTGGGGCATTTGGAGAGCAGGGTGGGCCAATGCTCCACTCCGCAGTTTGCATACAACTGGGAGAAATAAGTTCCAGGCCAAAGTTTTGATCTGTCTCCAACCCACTGCTCAGCTGCAGATAATTAACTGCAGCAGTGGGAATAAACCCCTCCCTGCTAGGCAGGTAAAGGGGGAGTTTCTGGCTTCCTCCCTGGAAGCAGGTGGGAGAGACGCTGTTCTCTCCTGTGAGACAGTCAAGGAGACTGAGCACTGGGTGTGCAGAAGGAAAGCAGTTAAGGCTGGCTTGGAGCACTGGGTGTGCAGAAGAGAAAGCAGTAAAGGCTGGCTTGGAGCACTGGGAGTGCAGAAGGAAGCAGTCAAGGCTGGCTTGGAGAACTGAGTGCAGAAAGGAAAGCAGCAGGCTAGCTGAGAGCACTGGAGTGCGGAAAGGAAAGATAATTTTGTTTCTTTCTAGAAGGAATGGAAGCCACGTGCTAACTGAGTGTGGAGTGCAGAGATCTTACAAAGGCACTATTGTTCTGTTCTAGTTTAAACCCTTGAGAGATAGGGAACTTGATGTTAGTAGGTGCTCAGACCGAGCTAGGTTTTTGTTTATAGGGATTTGAGTTACTGTTTTTTTTCATTTGCTGCTGTATCTGTGGTGGAGTTTAACAATAAAGTGCCTGGAATTAAGTTGCCTTAAAAGACTGTGCATGCTACCTGCAGACAAGGATCACAATATATATATATATATATATATATATATATATATATATATATAAAGTAATACAAGAATGTGTACAATCTGTACTCACTCTGTCTCTCTGTCTTTATTATATTCATTAAAAAAAATGTTTGTAGAAATAACAGAAATATGGAAAATGTGTTGCAACAACTGTATTGACATGATGTATAGAGGGGAAAAAGACACACAGAGAGGTTTAATAAATATTTACCATAATTAGAAGTTACAGTTACAGCAATTGTATTTCTATGTTCTCAGTAGATTGCTATATATCCAAAAATGTTAAAATTTTGGAAAAAGAATGCAATGAAACATGTGAGCATAGTATTTTTCACTTTTTCATTCTTGAAGTTTTCTTTTTAATTAACCCAAGTGTTTTTGTATCTGTATTCAAAATTAATGCATGCAATACATAAACTTGCAAGAATTCATATTAACACAGGTGCAATATTGGTATTTGTAATCTACCATATGGGCATTCATATTTCCTAAACAGCAAAAAAGAATTAAAAAACATTTATAAAAGCTGTGCAGCAACTACCAAAGTAAAATGTTTTCTTTCTGTAGTTTTTTGAAAATTTTAATTATATATGAATAGGTCTCTATGTAGATTAAATAAAATATATATTTTATTTGTTATTACATATACACATAAGTTTTCCATTTTTTAAACCATATACACTATACAGATATTACCTGTTATACCTATTTACAACTTAAGCGTGTAAGAAATAAACAGTTTATTATAATATTGTTTTACATTTTTCTCTTGTTAAATATAAAGATAAAACAGAAAAAATACATGGAGACATTTACATTATTTATAATGTATATGAGTAAAGTTAAGACATTTTACAATTATTGCACTTGCATATTTGTTCTCTTTAAATCTTTTCAAATCTAATTACACACACATAGCTCAGCACTCATTGATTGTAAATAAACATATGTTTTTGAACTGTTAAGGAATCTACATATTTAAATTAATTTTTTTTTATTTTTTTTATTTTTTTTTAAATTCAAAAACATAACCCGTATTGTTATGAAGCACAGTTTTTGGTCAAAAGCTACTGAAATAATTGCATTAGTGAAATATCTTTCTAAAGTGATAATTCAAAGTGAATTTAAAAATTAAGGTTTGAATAGCCGAACTGAAATAGAGAAGACTTTTGACCTTAAATTTGAAAATCACTTTGAATTTTAACTTTAGACAATGACCCTGATATATTTGGATCCAGCAAATAAAATCAGCTTCATCATGTTTTATTTTTATATATATTGGCTGACCTTAGCATAAACTAACATAAGACAAGAGACTATAGGTTTATGTGTACCTACAACGCAATCAGTTACATCTTATCAATAGGGTTTTGGCAGGTAAAGGAAATGAAGACCTAATCTGAAAAGAATATGTTTGCATATTATGTGTGTGATCAAGTAATCTTCATTTGTCAGTTTAAAATGAAATGTGGTATTTTTTATAATTTTATTATAGTATATAATCTTTGTACGAGCATTTGTTATCTGCATGTAATGGGAGTGAGCTGTTTGTGTACTGGTCTCCTTGAATATCTTGCTGTCATTTTATTGATGGACATATGCTAGTATTATTACAGTTACATGCATACCTCTTTTGTGTAAAATCACATAAGATGCTTAATTTTACATTCCAAGCACCACGAAATATCCTCCTTAAACAGGGTATGGTACATGAAAGTCCCTTGGCTTCTGCAAACAACTGCATACAAGTGATTTAAGCTAACGCTCGTAGTGACATATCACAAGAGGAAGCTATACCAAATATTTGTATGGAGTGTGCAAGTAGCACACTAATTAAATAAGGCAGTACTGGAAAATTCTAATTAGGCATCTACACAAAAGCAGTCAGTCAACCATCAACCACCACCATGTGGATACTCTTTCTTTCCAATACTGAACTGCTACAAACAAAATGTAACATCAGTAATAGAAGGGCTACTGTTATTAAAGTGAACACCTATTAGCATGCTTTGAACTTTGCATGCCTCTGTATTAAAGCAGTTCCAATTGAAGTTAATTGCATGTTGGGTGTAACCAAAATCTATGGTTTTGTGTTGTTCAGATTGTCATTCCATGGACAAGGTTAAAATAAAGAAAAATAGAACTATTTTAATATATTATGGGCTATTATGCAATTTATATGATGACGTGTAAATATGTTCCTTTGATATTGTACTCAAACTGGCTTCTAAAGATTTATTGAAATCTGAAATTCTTTGGGGACCAATGCTCTTCGTTTTATCTTTACTACCACCATACATTCACACTTGAACTACTGATATATATTTCTGCATGTACAGGCTATACATGGAAAATAATTATTTTTTTAAATCCAATAAAAACTCTATTGAACTTAATTGTAATTCCATGAGTTAGACAGACTCATTAATAAAGTCTATCAAGTTTTTGTCCAATTAAGTGCTTCACATAGAAAAACAATGCTGGAATATGGCAAATACACAGCAATCACCATGAACCACCAATCCAATGCTTCTCTATGAGAAATGTTGGACATACATCCAGTAACTGGTGTCCACATACTTTGCATACTAATGCAGACAGAAAATAGATCACAGTTTTTAAATCTATTTTGTATTGAAACCCTTAGAAGTGTAGGGATATAAAGTGCTGTTTCTCAGGCACTGTTTCCACCTTAAAGGCTGTAGGAGCAGCATATTTTCCCCCAAATCACTACATATTTTGGTGTTTTGACTCTCCCTCTCAGCATAATCCTGCAGACACATGCATAGATACTACATATAAATACATACAATCACATTAACACTATGTAGTCAAATATTATTATGTATGTAATTTTACAGTATTTGCAAATGCACAAATGCATTCACAATGAGCTCCCTATGCAGCAAACTGCAATGCACTGTGTGGTCTAACACCTTTCTTTCATGACAAGCAATACGTTTTTTTTTTTGCAAATTGTTAGCTCTTCATTCCCCATATGCATCAATGATCTTTGGGCGCCCATGACCCCGATTCTGGTTCACCAGTTGTCTTTCCTTGCACCATTTTTGGTAGGAACTAACCACTGCATGCCAGGAACAACCCACAAGACCAGCAGTATTGGAGGTTTTGGAGGTGTTTTGATCCAGTCATCTAACCATCATTATTTGGTCCTTGTCAAAGAGACACAGATATTTTTACTTGCCCATTCAAAACCTTGCCAACAATATAATCAATGTTTTTACACTTCACCTGTCAGTGGTTTTAATGTTGTAGCTGATCAGTGTATATACATGAACTCTCCTGTTCCTGTCTCACTGTACTGTATTGCTTATAACAGCACCATCTTTCAAAAACCTATTCAGCCAGAAGCCCACCACCTAATTGCAAATATTTTGCAGGGAAAACCTATTCTTACACCTATTCATACAACTGTGTGATATATGCAGATTTCTACAGGGTTGGCCAATATTCAGAGTAGAATTTGACAGGTAAATAACTTATTTGATACTTGTTCAATATTTTTGTTGCAGGTTCATACTATAACTGAGTCTTGGGAGATTCATCATGGGTAATTTCACATACAAGTAAAAAATAGCACACTGAGTAGATAATTTTAAGAAATTCAAAAATTAATTGGCCGCCATGTTTGCCAGACCTTTTAGTGCCCGATTACTTCCTGTGGTGATATCTAAAGGAGCAGGTGTATGTGAACAAACCACGTACACTTGAGCAGCTCAAGGAGAATAACCATAAAGAAATTCAAGCATTAGAGCCTCAAACATTAACTGTTTCATTTAAATGTTCTAACAAATAGGGAGAGGCAGCAAATAGAGTTATTTAAAAAATGTCATCTTCAGTATCTAGTCAAAAAAATATCTGTGCATTAAGCATTCATTGCATGCAATATCACTGAAATTGGTTCATTAATAAAAAATAAAAAAAATATTGGCTCTTCAAAACATACTCTGAATTTTGGCACACTCTGTATTAATGTACCTCAACCACCACTTCTTGTGGGAAAAAAATGAACAAAGATGCCTACCATAACCATAGAAGCTGTAATACTACTGCCAAGTGATGAATTATATATCTCATACTATGCTGTTCAGGTTTTATGGGATATCCTCAGCACATATAATGAAAATGGAAAAATACTAAAATGTCCCTTTAATATGTGTATAATGGTTGTCAGGCGCCCACAACCTAATTCTTGAATCCAGATTGTTGTCAGTCCATCTTTGCAACAGTTCGGGGGTCTAACCTGAGAATGTTTTATTGCTGTCTTATAACACAATTTGTGCATTTTAACACTTGCTGCTTGTGCTCCGATTTGACATCTCATATCAGTTTCCATAATTTGCACCAGATAAACAGTCGTTTGACAAACTTTGTCCAAATTATATTTACTGGTCAGATTGTGAAAACTCCTATAGAAGAATCGAAACTGCATCCTGGTTCTGCTAAAGAGATAGTGATACATATTTAACATAATTGCTATAGTTCTTCAGAATAGGTGTAGGAATACATAAGACCACATAATAACCATGGAATCCTTTTGTACTGTTTATCTTTCCTCGCGCTTGTCTTTGGCTTAGCAGGAAGTTGGACTTTCTCTCAGATTGTGGCGGTAGCCTTCTACTTCCTGATGCAGAGTGTGATAGCCACGTGAGTTATGCTGACAGAAAAGTACTGTGCATCATGATGTTTACATTTTTGCGGAGGGAGAAGTTATTGGTTCTGAAGTGGTGTGAGCTGCTGCTGATGGAGGAGTCAAGGCTGTCTCTATTCCCATGAGCCTGCAGAAGGCAGTGTTGTCATCATTTCCTAGGAGGTTTATCCTTTCTTCCACTTCGTGCCAGTGAGGTACTGATGGAGTAGAGGCATAAGAGGAGTCATTGTCACAGTTATGAGGCTGTTGTAATGCAGAGGTCTGACATGATCATGTTGTGGACTGTGGTGGCTGTTCAGCAATCTGATCAATGATGTGCTTGCTGGTCTAAACTGTAAATCTAGTCTTCCACAATGTTACTTGTACTCATTTTTCTTTGTATCATCTCTTCCTAGGTGTTAAACTTATTTGGCCATTTGCTTTCATGTACATACTTACTTGATACAACTTGTTTTAATGGATATGTTTCAGTTAATCCTTTGGGAAATATGTAGTCACCTTAGTGATATCCACACTATTCACAGCATTTGAACTTCTTCCAGACTAATTGCTTGTGTTCATTTTTTACTTTGATCACCTCCTCTGTGCCAAACTGATTGCTTACCATCTATGACAATTTTATCAAAATAATTTCACTTATTGCTTATGCTCAAATTGTTTGCCTCTGGGATCTCCAACTGCACCTGCTATGATTTGCTATGTAGTTTGCACCTTGTCCCACGGGCACTTTTTCTCCTCTGTCTTATGTGCCTGTCATTCATTGTCATTTTTTGCAGTTTTCCTCCTCCATCTTTCTTCTTGCCTAGAAGACTCCACCTCTTTCTACACCCCTGTCTGCAACCCCCATCCTTCCCTTGTCTTCTGTGCCATCCTGTTCCCTCTAGCACATAATTAATTTCGCTAGTTATTCACACTCAGTCACATGTGCAATCACC
Organism: Pelobates cultripes; assembly: GCA_933207985.1. Lineage (NCBI taxonomy): Eukaryota > Metazoa > Chordata > Amphibia > Anura > Pelobatidae > Pelobates > Pelobates cultripes. The sequence continues at coordinate 223,026,404 of OW240913.1, forward strand.
CACAATACGAGTAAAAGTATATTGTTTATCAAATTAAACATGTATGTTGGAGAAGGGCTATGCATGTAGAATACACACTGGAATTGCATATTATAGTGCAAAATATTCAAGCAGGCAAAATAGCTATATGATTTTTTTGCCATTTGTTTACATACTCTAACTTGCCTTCTTTTTTTTTCTCCACATTTCTCAGTTCAGATAACCCTACAAATGTATTTATGTACTTTGCCTCAAGCTTAAAGGGATGCTTTACTGCCCTAAATACAAAAACAGAAAATAAATACATCATAATCACTGTCTAGTAGATATACGCCCAATGAAAACATGGATATATGTAATTGTGATTTTTTTTTCATTGGTGGTATGTCTAAAAAAACAGCTTGCAAAAACTGCAGATTTCTTGTCTGAAGCCTTTGCAAGTCCACCCTTTTAAACCGGTCCCGACTTTTTGTGGCTGCACAGTCTTCCCAGTACAGCACAATGAGATGTTTTTGTAAGATACTGTAGGTGCTCTCAGCATTCACCTGCATCTTGAGTTTAGCTTCACTGAGCTGAACAACCTGAAAGTCACCAGACTCATTGTCTGGTTGAAAGCTAGGGTGTTGTAACAAGGTTAATTTATAAACGTGACAATTTCTATTGGAATGAGCACAATTTGGAAAATGAAAAAAGAGGCCTATATTCAAACATATTTAGGGCTCTAGAGTGACCCTTTAAAATCAGTATTTTGAGTATGAAGTGTAGTGCCTTGTATACTCCCCTGGAAGTTTCCATATTTTGTAGTGTTATAACTTTGAGTTAACATAAGTTGTATTAGTAGTATTTCCATTTGGTTTAAAATATAAATGTATTATTTTGCATAAATATTCTCATAACAGAGTCAAGGCTTGGGAGATTTGTCTTTGGGACTTCTGCTTATTTGTTTTTCAAAGAGAAAAAAATAAATTAAAAACATGTGGGGTGTTGGTTAAAAAAATACATTATAAAAAATCAGACAGGACTATCCATTAAACACAACAGGTCCAACTTAGTGAGCCACCTTACTCCTCACACATAAATAGAATTGGTTTAGGGGTTAGTATATGTAGCAGGTACGCAGCCCTGGACTATTTAGGCCATTTAAGCCTAGATGTAATTTCCCTAATGATCCCCATTAGGTGGTTAAATGTAGCTTGGGTCCACTGAAGGATGTGTCTACAAAATCTGTCCTGCTTGGCCCCCAATTTTCTTATATGTCTATGGTGGGTGAGCAGTTGATACATAGGACATCCTATCAACCAAGAGGAAATCACTCAAATTCGAGACTCCAAATGAAGTGGGGCGTGTATTAAAAGTAGCTTCAGAAAAACTCACCACTATATTAAAAAAAAAAAGTAGGTACCAAATATCTGTGCTATATGTATCATTGCAAAATGCTATTGTGTGCTTTAGTATGTTCAGAGCCCTGCATCCCACTACACAAGGCTGCACTTGATGGTATGCCTCCAGACAAATGGTATGGATGCATACCAATGGTCAGGATGCATAACAATTTTGATGATATGCGACAAGTACCCATCTTAAATATTGTAAGCTAAGGGATACTGTATAATGTCAAACATTTATCCTCCCAATATTTCTGTAAAGTAAAAATAAATATATTTAAAATTAAGTGGTTAATGTGTAAAAATGTAATTCAAAATAATAAAATAATGCTGATTTTAAACATTAGCATCACATTTTATATGAATGCTTTTTAAATCAGCCACTTACTGCTAAAACAACCGAACCACTCTGAATAACCATATGACTACTATCCATAGTGCAAAAGAGCTTGCCTCATTATTAACCTCATTATTTGCAATATGATACATAGACACAAATTCTGCAAATAAACTCCTTATTCTGAGGGTCTCGCAATATTGGTAAAGGCAGTATCATTTCTTGTTAGAAGTTTACTGGAACCTGATTATTTCAAATCAGCACAAACCAATAGATGGCCACTAAAATGAGACTGGCTCATTTGTAGGTCAAGGGTCCCTAATGTGGTTTTAGGGATCCCTAAAGTAGTTGTTGTTCTTTTAACTATAGATTGCATTTTTTTATTATCTGCATTCACTAAATGTTCTGAATTCTCAGCTGGAATGAGTCTTTTTTGCTTGTGAAATACATGTTAAGAGAGATTTGAAAGAGTCACTAAAAGAAAAGCGGTGTAAAGTTCTAAAAGTAAAATAAACTAATGGAATGTTTCTCGTGATTAACAAAATGTCTAAAGTGTTATAAATGAAATGAAAAAAATTGTAAAGCGATGAAGCCTTAATAATAGCGTGATTTGTTTTTCCTTTAATCCTAATGTCACTAAAATGGTAAACACCTGCCAAAGTATGTGTCCTTTGTCTTTCCATTTATTAAGTCTTCTAATTCTGTCTCATGATAAGACATTATTCCTTCTTTAAAGGTGAGCAATGTTCAATCTGCTATCTTGACAGGAAGTGAATCAGATGACTCTGTTGCCAGTGACTTGGATGGTATCCAAACTGTAGTATCTTCTCCCTTAGACACGTTTTCCCATTGTTTGAGATTATCCCTAAAGAGGGGGGATAAAACCAGAAATAAAGTAAATATGTAATTAATTACTATTAAACTTTACTAATTATGCTTGCAAATTCTGGGTTGTTTAGCAAGTAGAGCAAAGGGAAAATATTTAACCACCCCATAATAAAAAACTGAAAATAATTTTATAATCCAATATTCTTATTCAAATCATAATTCTTGCTGGTAATATTCATGCTGCGTGAAAAAACCCAGGGACACATTATACTTGGGTTTTGATTTACTATCCCATAGTTTGTCCTTTTTTTTAACTTCAAGGTGAAAAGCTTTGTGTTTTATGAAATTTTAATTTTACATGTAAAGTCGGCCACAAATTATTGCTCAATTCACAATGTACTGTAACGTGTTATTTTAGTTCTTCTGCATTTTACTTTATAGGGGGCATTGTTTAAAAGAAACCTGAAAAGCACAAGTAGATATATAACTTATGCTACACGGCTTATACTAGTAGAAGCTATAAAAAAACTAGTCTAAATATTTAGGCCTCAGTTGTGACAACAGACATTCAGTCTATGTTTCTTTCAAATTACAGAATTTTCTCATAGCCCGGGAGGGCAAATATATAGGTCTCCACACACATGCTCTCTGTGCAGATAGCTACTTGCTCTTAACCCCTTCAGGACGGAGTCAATAGTACACGTTCTGATCAAAACAAAATGTAAACAAAAACTGGAATTTGCGCTATATGTCTGTTCAACCGTAATTCACCTCTTTCATATTAAGTGCACCCACACTTATTATATATCATTTTATTCAGGAAAAACATGGCTTTAATTTCTTATGAATTATTCATATAGGAAACATATTTTATTATGGATAAAATAAAAAAACTGTGAGAAATTAAGATTAAAAAAATATATATAAATATATATATATATAGTTCCACCTGACATTTTAGCTGTACATTTCATAATACTGTTAGCTTTTACTGCAATAAAATGCACATATTTGTATTCAGCAAAGTCTCACGAGTACAACAGTACCCCCCTGTAACAGGTTTTACAGTGTTTTGGAAAGTTACATGGTCAAATATAGCACATTCCATTTTTCCATTTTTTTCACATTGAAATTTGCCAGATTAGTAATGTTACCTTTGAAACCATGTGGTAGCCCAGGAATGAGAATTACCCCCATGATAGCATACAATTTCCAAAAGTAGACAACCCAAGGTATTGCAAATGGGGTATGTTGAGCCTTTTTTTAGTAGCCACTTAGTCACAAACACTGGCCAAAGTTAGCATTCATATTTGTTTTTATGTGAAAAAAGCAAAAAACTAATATTTGACCAGTGATTGTGACTAAGTGGCTACTAAAAAAAGACTGGACATACGCCACTTGCAATACCTTGGGTTCACTACTTTTGCAAATGGTATGCCATCATGGGGATAATTCTCATTCCTGGGCTACCATACGGTCTCAAAGGCAACATTACCAAACTGGAAAATTTCAATGTGAAAAAAAATGAAATGCAAGCCTTATATTTGACTCTCTGACTTTCCAAAACACCATAAAACCTGTACATGGGGGGTACTGTTATACTTGGGAGACTTCACTGAGCACAAACATTAGTGTTTAAAAACAGTAAAATGTATTACAACAATAATATCATCAGCAAAACTGCCGTTCATGTGTAAAAAATGAAAAAAATGTAACTTTTTAAAAATATATATATATTATCGTTGTAACACAATTCACCATTTTGAAACACTAATATTTGTGTTCAACAAAGTCTCCCAAATAAAACAGTACCCCCCATGTACAGGTTTTATGGTATCTTGGAAAGTTACAGGATTAAATACAGTGATTGCAAATTAAATTCTATGCACTTTCTGCCTGGGTTGTCAGGTATGTCAATCAAACTTTAATTAATAAAATCACATAATTATGCTAAAAGATTACTTTTAATATACATAAATATATATGCATTCAAATCCTACGTGTTTACTTATGTAATCATTAATGTAATTATGTATCTATCTATCTATCTATCTATCTATATATATATATATAGATAGATACATAATTACATTAATGATTATATATCTATCTATATATATATATATATATATATATATATATATATTTTTTTATATATATATATATATATATATATATATTTTTTTTTTTTGCGGTTTAAAGTAAAAGAAAAAAACTAGAGTGTAATGGTTGTTCCACTAGAGATGGAAAAGTTGGACATCCATTTCACCAGATGATATCTCTAAAGTATTAAAATAATTGTTAGGTATAACCTTTATTAAGCCGTCTACGGGCAAAACAAAAAAATAAAGTGTAATAGTAGTGAAGCACTCGTGAAAATAACAAGTGAAATAAAAACTGGGTAGATGCAATATGGATATCCTCAGAAAGTAGTGGAGTGGGTAAGATATCTAAACTGAGGTTTATAGTAAAAAGTACAATATATAGTACAATATATCCTCAATAAAATACCACAAAGCCACTCCTCTAGAGAAATATCCCCATAATCTACAGGGATCTAAAAATATCCCAGCTATACAGAGGTAAATCCACATAAATTACCATAGGCTCTAATATCTTTTAAAACATACAAATTAGACTTAAGTAAATAGTATCCATGTATAGTAAATCTATCATATAGAATTTGTCTAAATTGTTGCAAATAAGAGATAATCTAGAGAAAGGCTGAGAGACAGTGTATATATATTATGCTACTTAGTATTTAATACTTGAATAGAGTAGTATAAATGGTTATTCGCTTAGTGAAGAAAATGTCTCAGTAGACCAATTAGAGCACAGATATATAAATAGATCTAAAGAAATGTTTAAACAGAATAGACCTGGGGGTTAATGTGCAGGTGTCACAATAACAAGGTGGACTAGAGACTCAAACCCCACATATATATAGAGGCACCCACCAAACAACAAATTCCTCCCAGGAGCAAAGACCACTTAAATTAATATGCAGTAAATAAAAAAATCTATATCTGCACTCACCAAAACTAGCTCTTATAGATACTATACACTGCTGCTTCGAGGCAGCCTAACGCTATAGGTCGCTAGCTAAACAGTCTAACAGATTCTACTAATAAATTATAATGAATCTCCTAATAATGCCACTAGCTACTGCTACAAAAATGATTTTAAGCTAAGTAGTCCGAGTAAGTACTCAAAGTAAGTCCCCCAGCAATGAATAACTAAATGGCTATTTACATCCCCCAGTAGTAAAACAAAAAAATGGCAAACGCTCGACGCGCGTTTCGGCGCAGTCACACGCCTTTATCAAAAGCTCCTGGCATAACTCACCATGTCTGCCTTGGTCCACATCTAACATGTTTAGTCCTTACCCTGCTAGACCACCAAGGTATAATAGGCTAAAGTAATACATAACTGGGTTCCCAGTTATTCAATAACATAATCTAAAATGAATATAGCATCACTGCATTTAGTAATGCATTGACATTTTATTATGTACCAGGTGGCAAAAGTACAGTTCTAGTTCTATACAATCAATGTCATTTTACTATATGTGCACAATATGTTTGCACTTTTCTTACCTGCATGCCTTAAGAAGTGGCTGTGTAGAAGGAAAAATCTGTGAAAGAGTTGTATAACAAGGAATTGCTACTGCATTGTAGAATCCGATCTGTAAAACACATTTAAATTGGTTTTATTTTTTTATTTACTTGTATAAACATGCACAATGTACAAACTTTGTTGAAAACATGCATCACAAGCAGTGTGTTTTTTGATACAAATACAAAAACAATTAACTATAAATGTATATGATGTATATTTCATAACTTGCTCAATGTTACAGGTATACTGCTAATATGACGAATGTGCATTTTGAATGTGACATTTTTTATCATCCCTTTACATGAGACTAAAGTGATAGAAGAACCAGCCTATGAGGAGGATTGTAGATGGATGTCCAAATGAAAAGGGTTTGCTTTATAGGGAAAGATGGCTAGATGGATGGAGAAGGCCAGGACATGTAGGATGATAGGATAAATGTGGTAGATAATATAGAATGTCCAAGATAGTGGAGATGGGGGAGTGCTAAGATTAGAAACAGAGTGAGAAGATACATTTTAAATGTATTATGTAATTATGTAGAATGCAAGTTACAGTGCCTGCAGAACATTTGTGTAAGTCAGCAAACTGGCAGAGACGTGTCTGTTGTGATTGGGGGACAATGGAAACCTAGAAAGTGACCTGCCAGTGATCTGGAGAGTGAGAGCTCTGGGTAGACAAAGTAAGTATTTGTATATACTGGTATATAATCAACAGTTATATGACATCTCCATGGATACTGTTTTGACAAGACCTACATTGGAGTTTTCCCACAAAGAAACAGATTTGCTAAGTCTTTGCAAGCTTAGGGTTCCTTGTGTTTTGACCTGTTTTTTTTTTTGTACGCACTGTGCATTGTTTATTTTTTATACTGCGCTTCTGTTTATTTGTTTTTTTTTATTATACAAAAGCATATCTGTCAGGGGCCCCATCCTCGGTCTTCAGCTCCTGGTGGTTTATCTGCCAGGAGTCCATGTTAGTATGGTACTTTGTACACTGATGTCCATAAAGGGTCTCTATAGAAAATTCTGTGGGACTGCAGGAGTCTCCATAAATCAAGTCTCACACATCCATGAGACAATGCCGTTTTACATAGCCATCACTATGACGGCTGTAGGAATCTACAAAACTTGATAAACTTGTCAGTTTTGTCTTTATGAAATTCTTATAAATAGTTAATTTATGTGTGCAAATAAATGTATGTGTAGTAGGGTGTGTTAAAATGTGTTGGATCCTTTACCATTACATACCTGGCCCTGTGGAATTTCATCCTTTTTATCTCTGTCCATCATTGGGATAGGTGAAATACCAATTCTTTTCATTTCATCACCCTTAAAAATATAAAGTATATATGTATTTAAAAACAAAGTGATGAAAATATCAGAATACGTTCCTCTTACTGTACTTAAAGGACCACTCTAGGCACCCAGACCACTTCAGCTTAATGAAGTGGTCTGGGTGCCAGGTCCTTCTAGGGTTAACCCATTTTTTTTATAAACATAGCAGTTTCAGAGAAACTGCTATGTTTATGAATGGGTTAAGCCTTCCCCCTAATCCTCTAGTGGCTGTCTCATTGACAGCAACTAGAGGCGCTTGCGTGCTTCTCACTGTGATTTTCACAGTGAGAGCACGCAAGCGTCCATAGGAAAGCATTGTAAATGCTTTCCTATGCGACCGGCTGAATGCGTGCGCAGCTCTTGCCGCGCGTGCGCATTCAGCCCAGGAGGAGGAACGGAGGAGGATCGGAGGCGGAGAGCTCTCCGCCCAGCGCTGGAAAAAGGCAAGTTTAAACCCCTTTACCCCTTCCAGAGCTGGGCGGGAGGGGGTCCCTGAGGGTGGGGGCACCCTCAGGGCACTATAGTGCCAGGAAAACATACTATAGTGGTCCTTTAAGTCAGCTACATCTCATTGGGTATATTCTTTGGAGTGTTTCAGATACAGGATTCCTGAATGATTATTTTTTCCACAATTCCCTCAGAAACATACACATTCAGCATCCAGTTTATATATTTATTGTTGGTAGAAAATAAGTAACATAAAATGTGTTACCTCGATCAAATTATGCCACTGTAACCGACTACAGTCCATGCACCTACTAAAGTAAAGCATGGCAAAGGAGCATGGCAAAATATACTAAAGTTCAAACGTGTGAATTGCTGGTAAAACTGAATGCAGTAGCCATCTAAAGGCCTCACTGATCACTAACAGCAGTTACTGTTCCAAATCCATATTAGCTGGTATCACACTTAAAAAGAACCATGTGGGGAGGCAATAGGCACTTAAGTATACAAGTCAAAACTTTCTCAAACACCACAGTGCTTTACATTGCAGGTTTAAAATGACAGGGACAATGCATCAAGACCACTTCATTGAGATGAAGTGGTATCTGTGACTATAGAGTTCCTTAAACGTTATAGTTTAATAATGATGGTTATAAAACAATAACACCACTGTTACTATGTATTTTCCATGACATGCATTTTAGTGAGTTTGATTGCTCAAAAAAGAAAGCTGTGTCAGCTATTCAATTATACAAATCAGAATTGTGGTTTGATTCCTAATGTGTAACTATCCTTCTTAGTTATTTGATATTTAGATTATTTGCCAAAGAGCAAGGCAGAACAGGTCAAATCTAAATATCTAAATGTATCAGTTTTCTAAAACACACATTTTCTGTGCACACTAAAATTATTCCAATTACATGTACATAAAACACCTGAAACAACAAACCACAACAAACCAAAGCCTACCTCTGCCCAGAATTCTGCATATATATCATCAGCAATTTGCCTTGTTACGGGCCACAGTTTGGTCACAGAGCAAAGATCACAGGCTGTCATCATTAAAGCTATTAGGCGATCTCTGTAAGGAAATAAGCAGTTTTATATGATTTAGAATAATCCAAGATTTAAACTGGTAATAGTAAAAATATCATAAAACACGTTTCATTACTATATCCTATATCAAATTAAATTACCTTATTTAATCAATATGTATAAGTTTATAAAAAATTCTTATGGGACAATATAGTGTCAGGAATGCTAACATGTATTCCTGATACTATAGTGCTGGAATGCAGCATTAGGTCCCTGTCCTACCCTCCCCCTGGACATTAAAGGTATTTTAATTCACCTTTTCTTCCATGCCGCACTTGTCCCGCTGGGGCAGACCCCGCCGTGTCTCCCCTCCATGGCTGAGATCATCCATTTTGATGATATCAGTCAATCCAATGCTTTTCCATAGGCTACTCATGGAGATGCATTGAATCTTATTTGCACAGAACATGGAGACATTGAACATAGGTGGTGCACACTGTGCAGCATTGACACGGGAAACACCTCTAGTGGCTGTCTGAGTGACCGCCACTAGAGGTGTAATGAGCCAGCAATGTAAACACTGTAAACACTTTTCTATGTTTAAAATGCTAAGGCTGCAGGTTCATACTATAGACACCAAAACCACTACAGTAAGCTGTAGTGGTTCTGATGAATATAGTGTCCCTTTAATATAGAAATGTCATTACCACATACATTAGGATTCTACAGTGAAAACATATTAAAAACACTGCTACATGTTAAGCAAATTCTAATGTTGACTAGTGACAATATAGCAAAATATTACAGATTCTGCTGTGAGTGGCAATATACCAGTCAAATAGAAGGTGGAATAAACATTCTACTAAGAAATTATTCCCTAAGGTAAAGCAAAAATGGTTAAAATGCTGCACACTTTAACCCCTTAAGGACACATGACATGTGTGGCATGTCATGATTCCCTTTTATTCCAGAAATTTGGTCCTTAAGGGGTTAAACTTTACAAATATGTTGCAAATGTTGGCATATTTTCCCTTTTCTTGGTTTAAGAATAACAGACTTCTGGAAAGAGTATTTTTAAACAGTTGCTCCCTTTAGCAAGTTTAAAGAATTTCAGATCAAAAGCAGAAATAAACATCAATGATGAACTGTTGTACAAGGTTAAAGTATCAAAAATATAGACATATGGACAAATCTAAGAAATGCATCAGTCCATAACAAATATTGCAATCGAGAACTAGGGGTGATAACAAATTAGCAGTTTGCAGAGAAAAAAATTGTGCCTTTATCTATACAGCATACAATAATAGTTTTGGTGTTTGATTGCATGGCAGTTAGTTTTATGCTATTATATATATTACGTATTGGTTTATTTGCTAGTACATGTACTCCCTATGTGCACTGACCTATGCAGATATGTTTTCAAAAGTAGTAAATGCGGTTGTGTAAAAGAGCAGTTAAACAACACAATATTGTCAATATAGTCATATTGATCACTTGAAGTGATTGCTTAAAGTGAATATGAATATGGTAAAGATACCTAGGTCCCTCTCACTAAGTGGCTAGAGAAAAAGGTAGGCAAACATCTCATAGACTCACCATTGTTCTTTGCTATTTGCCTACATGAGTGCACAATCCCAAGTATAACAAAAATTGGATATTGTAAAGTGATGTACACTGCTCAAAGCTGATAGTATAATAAATTAAATGTATAATATTTCTGTGGTTGCAATACGTGTAGGTAAAACGGAATATGGACAGAAAAAAAATGAAAAGTTAAATATACCATTAAAACACAGTGTTAATTAATCTCTATTAACCCCTTAAGGACACATGACATGTGTGACATGTCATGATTCCCTTTTATTCCAGTAGTTTGGTCCTTAAGGGGTTAAAAACATATGTATACAATTTTTTCCCTTACTTGACTCCATCTTATTTCAGACTTTACCATCTTATGCCTACATTAACTTTGTACTGTTCCAAGTGAAAAAACAAGCTTTCTGTATTTTTTTTTTTTTTTTTTTTTCTTTTTCTTTTTCAATTCACAGTTATACATAAGTGGATAAAATGTTAACAGTAAAGAGTAATTATTGAGTGCCAAGACACGGCTTCTCTTATTACATCTTTGGTTTTAACAAAACATTTATAAGGTACGTGTTTTAAACAATTGAATGCAGTAGTTCGTGCAGTAAGTCATAGGTGAAACGTAGATGAAACTTTTTGTTCTCATTTTGGTACGTTGGTAGTATTGAGAGTAAAAAATGGGTCGCTAGAGAATACTGAGAACGGGCAGCAGCTGAAATAGCCTGCCCTTCGGTCGGTCCCCGCTCAGTTCTTAAGCTGATTTTTGCTCATCTTGTGCCATTACAGAGAGAACATATCTGAAGCATATCAGACTGGTCCCACCCATACGGGCAGTCCAGATCCGAAATGCCATCAAGTTCTCTCTGCACGAGACTACAGGGGCCTTCGAAGGGACATGGATGTCCCGAGCGCGCAGCCCATATACTGTTGGCGATTTTGAATCGTATGCATATATACCTGTGTCGGTGATGTGAATTCTTCATCTGATGATTTTGCAGCAGGATCATTACACTACAGAGGAAGGTTTGCCTATCCAACCTGCTGGAGTAGATTCACCCTCTTCATTTTTCATCTACCATTAGAAAACCCACCATCTTCTTCAACTCTTTATATAAAGAGGTTATTCCAACTGGTGAGATCCACCTATGTATAGAGATTATCATAGTGCACTATAGTTTTTTGGACTGTTGCATATAAGGACTTTTTGTCTTTTTTTTATAATTTTTCATTTTTTCCTCTTTTTCTTGTTTTTCTTTTTCTTCGTTTTTACTATGATTTCACACAGTCAGCAGCAGCATTTTTTCTTATGCTAGATACTTCGCTTGGATATCACCGGTGGGATCATTGCCAACTGTATATATATATCCATTTGATGAATTTAAAATTTTTGTAAATAGCTATTGTACATACGATGAAATGGATGTAACCGTATATACGATGTAAATAATATTTACGTAATCACTCATATATTTAAAAGTAGGTTAAGGTAACAATAAAGTAATTGCATTATTATTAACACTTATTATTCATTTTTTGTCTATATATGACTAGAGTGCAGTATTCATATTTATTTGTGGATTCTTTTTAGATGGACCGCCTTGTGGTAAGATTCTATGTCAGGTAAGTCCTCCCTTCTCCCTGTCAGAGATTAGTGTTGTGTAGGCTATTCTGGGACGCGTGTAGGACCAGATGTATCCTGTGAGCATGGATTTGGTTGCCGCAAAGAATTTGCCTGGTATTGTGACGGGTATTGTCTGGAGGAGATAGAGTAGACGAGGGAGAATATTCATTTTTACGATGTTGATCCTACAGAACCAGCCAAAACATGGTCTGTGCCAGTTGTGTAGGTCTTTAGTAATCGCTGTGAGTAATGGAGGGAAGTTGAGATCGTATATGTGGTGTAAGATGGCAGGGATGTGGATTCCTAAGTATTTGAGGGATTTAGGTGTCCAAGTGAAGTTGAATGTTTCTTTCAGTTGGGTTTCTATGGCCCTCGTAGTGTATACGGGTAGTAAATCGCATTTGGTTAAGTTAGCCTGGAAGTTGGAAACTGCATTATAGGCTTTCATCTCCTCTAGAATGTATGGTATTGTGGACAGTGGATTCGAGATAGAAAAGGGAAGGTCATCTGCAAATGCTGTAACCTTATAATCGTGTTGTCAATTTTAAAGCCCTGAATGTGCTGGTTATCCCTGACATGTTGTAAGAATGGTTCAAGGACCAACATGAATAGGAGAGGTGAAAGGGGGCATCCCTGCCTTGTGCCATTGGTGATGGTCACGGGTTGAGAGAGCTGTCCGTTGATGCACAGTCGAGCCGTGGGCGACGAATAGATGGCTGCCAGCCAATCCTGCCATCGCGGCCCAAGGCCCAAGTGGCGCATCGTATGTGTGAGTAGTGACCAGTTCACCCTATCAAATGCCTTTTCGGCATCTATTGCTAACAGTGTGATGTGTACTTTATGTTTTTGGGCCCAATGTACCAGGTTTAAAATTTTGTCGTACTATTTTTTGCTTCCTTTCCTGGCACAAATCCAGCCTGGTCTTGATGAATGAGGTGTGGTAGAAAGGGTTTAAGTCTGTTGGCCATGATTTTCGTTAGGATTTTTAAGTCAGTGTTTATAAGAGAAATTGGTCTGTAGCTTCCACAGTTAGTGAGGTCTTTTCCTGGTTTAGGTATTAGTGTGATAGTTGCCTCTAGTGTTGATTTGGGTATAGTTAATGCCAATTTCTGTGAATTAAATGCCTCTGTGAAGGGTCGGGCTAAAGTTTGGGAAAAGGTTTTGTAGTATTTACCCGTATAGTCGTCTGGGCCAGGACTTTTGCCAGATGAAAGTGACCTAACCACGTCTATAAATTCTTTTTGTGTAATTGGCTCATCTAAGAACTCTATTTCATTAGATGGAAGGGTCTTTTTAAATCTGGGTCTAAGGAAGTTCAGGATGTCGTCAGTGGATGGTTGTGTGTGGGTAAGATTGTAGAGATTAGTAGAGAATTTATGAAATGCCTGTATGATGTCTGGCATGCGTGTTGTCAGGGTTCCACTTTCCTGTTTGATTTCAGATATGAAGGTGGATTGTTTATCTTGTTGTAGGGGTTGAGCTAGGAGTTTGCCTGCCTTTCCTCCTTTAGTGTAGTAGGTATGTTTTGTTAGCGATATTCTACGTTTGGCATGTAAAACTAGTAGTGTTGTAAGTTCTGAACTTTTAGACAGGATCGCTTTGTAGGCCTCTAAAGTGGAGTAGTGTTTGTGGTGGTTATTTTCGTGCGCCTCCCAAGTTGGTGTAGGAAAAGTGTCAGGGTGGGTGTTTTCCTTGAAGTATGTACTGGCTGCATCTTGAATCTGTGAGATGACTTCCTTGTTGAGAATAAAGTCATTTAGTTTCCATTGAGAGGTTGGGTTGGGTTGGGTTGGGCAAGGTCGGGATGGTTAGAGTTACCGTAAGCGGGGCATGGTCGGACCACGTGATTGGTCCGCACGAGGCTGATTTTAATAGAGGTAGATACCTATGTTGGAGGAAAAAGGTGTTGATGCGTGAATAAGTCCCTGCGGGGGAGGGAGGGTGGGAGAAGAATGAATAATCTTTACGTTTTGTGTGGATAGCTCTCCAACTGTCATATAGTTGTGCTTCGTGGAGAGTGTCTTTGATTTGTGTGCGGATTTGAGTCATATGTGGTTGCAGTCGTGCCGTGGTATCTAAGTCTCCATCTAGGGAGATGTTAATATCACCTCCTACTATTAGAATGCCTTCCTGGAAGATGGAGAGTTTATGTAGTATCTTTTTTAATACTTGGTTTTGCTTTTTATTAGGTAGGTAAATGTTAGCCAAGGTTATATGTGTGTTGCCCACTTTACCTTTCACGAAAACAAATCTGCCTGAGTCGTCTGTTTGATGGTCTAAAAATGTGAATTGTGTCTGGCGCCCTATCAGAATCGCTACCCCCCTTGATTTAGAATCAGTGAAGTGGCCGAAGTAACTTTTTGGGTAATCTTTATTTTGAAGTTTAGGGGCTATGTCTTTGCGGAAGTGTGTTTCCTGGATAAAGATTATATCAGCTTTATGTTTATGGAAGTCTGATAGTGCTATTGATCTCTTTTCAGGTGTATTTAAGCCTCTTGCGTTTTGCGTGTGTATAGTTAAGGATGACATGTTGGGTCTGTGGTGTAATGGTGGGGTGCGGGGGGGAGGGGTTGTTAATGCTCCTGCGAGTCGAGATGCTGGGTAAGGGATTAATTCCAGTAACAGAATTGTATTGAATGGGTGTAACCAGGTTTTCTACGGATGTTCTGGGTTTGTGTCTCCAGACACCAATACAGGGTTGGTCACTGATTCAGTTGCTAAACCAATAATGACTTACAATGTACAGATTTGCTCACACGTACACAATACTATTTAACTTATATACAGTTGCAATGTTGTAAAAATACAGAAAAGAAAAAACAAGGACCTTTCAGTAAACTTCAGTAGTGTTTAAAATGATTCTGCAGTGCTGGGTAGCCTCCTGTGCCTCTATTGACAGGTGTTTTGCATCTGGTCTACTTAGTAACAGGATATTATTGATTGTGGATATACCTAAACACTGTAGTGTTCCCGAAGTCCGGTCTGGAGCAACCAGGGGACTGGGTTCAGAAGGGAATAGGAGACCAGGTGATGGTGAACTCGGTGGTTAATGGAGTTCACGTTAAGGGTGGGTGGGGGGGGAAAGAAATGTGGGATACGTGTTCTATCTCGACGCTAGAGATAGAACCCTAGTTCACTCGGGGTAGTGTGGCCGTATATATGGGGATAGGAATCTAGTAATCCAATTGAAGTAATTTATTCTGTTTGAGAGTCTTGTTCATGAAATTACATTAAAGATATTCTGGGCATTCCACTAAGAGAGATTGGTATAGTGTGGGAAAGGGGAAGTGGGGGTGAAGGGAGGGGAGTGTTTTATAGGAAATATTGTCCGTTACTTTTTTTTATTTTTTTTTATTATTATTTAATTATTCATAAATGGGTGAGATGGGGCCTGGTACCGGTTGGTTGAGTATGGGTGGCCTGTTCTTGTAAAATAGTTTCAGAGCTTTAAATTCTATATGCTAAACTGGCAAGATAGTAAATAGCGTAATAAAAAGTCAGATACAAGACAAGCATTGTATTTAAATGTGGACTGTCCAGCTTGTCAGATACAAGACAAGCTGGACAGTCCACATTTAAACCGATTGGTGACATAAAGAGTACCGTTTAGTGATTGAGTTGGTGGATCTATAGTTGGTAGCGGAATTGCTGTTTGGAGATCTCTGCTTGTAGTTGTGCAATCCGTGATGGTGAGGACAGAGATCAGTAATGGATGATGCCTATATGAAACAGTTGATGAGTTACCATATACCGTTCATTGTGTGGCAAGTAAATCCAGGTCATCTGTGAATGTTATTCGGCAGAGATTGTATTCGGCAGTGTCGCTTCTTAGTGAGTCCGGTAAAGAGACCGTAGGTAGAGGTGAGGAGTAGGGATGAGGGGAATAAGGTGAGCGTGGAAGTTGAGGTGAGTTCAATGGGGAGAGGTTGGAATGTCCAGGAGTCTTTGAAATTTTAAGTGTAGTAGCGGCAGGGAAGTATCTTCTCGTGTAAATACAGTCGGACTTACGTTGAATTTGTATTATCCAAAGAGAAGTCTTTGTTCATTTCTTCTCTTTTTCGCTGGAGTGAGCCAGCGTTGGCACTGCGGAATCCCAGAGGAGTCTGGGGCTGGCTGCGGTGCATTCCAGTCTATTATTGGTATGTCTGGGAGGTCCAAGGCTCTGAGGAAGGAGGGGACATCCAATGGGAATGTTATCGATAGCGTATTTCCCTTATTGATAGCGATTAAAGCGAAAGGGAATCCCCATCTGTATTTAATGTTCCTATTTCTCAGTAGTTCAGTGATTGGCCTTAGGGCCCTTCTCGCTTGCAAAGTGTACCAGTAGAGATCCGGGTATAATTGAATGGTGTGGCCGTGAAATAATAGAGGCTGTGAGGTGTCTCTCAACAATCTCAGAATGTTGTCCTTAACAGTAAAATAATGAACACGGCAAATTACGTCTCTTGGGGCGCCTGGGGCGAGACCTCTTGGGCGTAGGGAATGGTGGGCCCTATGAAGTATTATCGGGTTATCGCTTGGGTTTCCTTGAATAAGGTTGAATAGCTGCGTGAGCACTGCTAATAGGTTCTCACCTTGTGTCTCCGGTATGCCCTTTATGCACAGGTTATTTCTTCTACCCCGGTTATCCAAGTCATCTATGTGTCTTTGGGTTGCAGCTAGATGGTGGATGTGGGATTCAACTGTCGTTCTGATGTTAGTAATTTGCGCTTGTAACACATCTTTTTCCTCCTCCAGGTCTGTGACACGCAGTGTTACTTGCTGGACATCTGAGCCCATAGCTTCCATTTTCGAGAGGAATGTGGCCTCGAGCTTCCCCATCATCTACTGCAGGTCGTTTTTGGAGGGTAAGCTTTTCAATATTTCTCTTATATCACACTCAGCGGTGGAATCTGTCATTTTGTGGGATCACTCAGACACTGTTGGGCTGTGAGGTTGTGGGTCAGAGCCAGGATCCGTCTCCGCCATTTTGGTAGGCCTGTCCTCGGCCTCCACTTCGCGGTCCGTGCGATCCTTAAAGTAGTGGGTGAGAGAGCCCGATTTAGCCGTAGGGGTCTTCCCTGATTGACCCTGTGTCTGTTGTTGCCTTTTTGGGTTGCCCATAATGGTAAATGCTCTCCGATTGCAGTGGATTATAGCCCGGGTCTCGGGGAGCAGATTAGAACGGGTCCATTGAGCTCCGAAGCTCGTTTTCTTTTTTTTTTTATTCTTTATTTCTTTTATTAGATGTGCAGTTGGAACAAGCATATCAAACATTACCAAGACAGCGATGATGCCTTGACACTCGGCGGACAGTCCCCGCTCCGTGTTTCCGCTTTATGTTTTACATAACAGATCAATACACCGCAGTGACACACCTGTACACCCCACATTTCACATGTTAGAATTAAACATTCACAACTAATAATACTCAAGGTACACTGTATTCCTGTCACTTGCTGACTTCCTGTCCCATATGCCTTTTCCACTGGAAGTCTTAAGGAATGCCTACACATTCTTTTCATGAGTTTTGCTCCAAAGATAGGAGGATAAGAGAAGATAGAGAAAGAAAGGGGTGAAAAAATAGCGAAAGGGGGAATAAAGATAAGGGGAATAGGAGAGGAGGGGGTAGTTAAACCCAATGACAACCTAGCCGGCCCACCTGTACGCTCACCCACACCCCACTATCAACTGATGTTTGGCCAGTGTTAACCTGCTCCCCCTGGGTCCCAAAGGACCAGATTCTCATGGAGGATTAAAGACGTTGCTCCTGGATACTTAGGGAGGGAATAATCGTAGATACTGAGAGGGTGCCTTATGAGGTGTGTTGTTTTTCTTTTCTTTTTTTTCTCTTTATTATTGTAAAAAATTGTCTTTGACCCCAAGGCCCTTACGGGTGTGTCACCTGCCTCACTCAGGTTGTTCAAACTTCACTTCCCATTGCCCTCATGCTTCGATTTGAGCTAAGATAAGCCATCTTTTCGTACCTGCCATTTAAAGACACCTGACGTATCACGTCTTCTCGCGTTGGTGCCAACTGGGATTTCCATACCTTAGCAATCAATAGGTTGGCCGCTATTAATACCTGGAATATGAGCATCCTTTGGCCTTTGTTGGGTATGTCCGGTATCATAAACAACAGGAAGAACTCGACCTTTGCCTGAACTGGTGTGTCCAACACTCCAGAGATCACCTCAGCCACAATGTCCCAGTAAGGTTTGATCACTACAATGTGGAAGATTGAGCCTCTCCCCACCCCGCACCTCCAGCACCTGTCTGTCGTTGAGCTAAACACACTGGCCAGTCGTGTGGGCACCAGATACCACCTGGTCAGAATCTTTCGAATGAGTTCCAAGTGCGATACACAATGAGTGTTTTTCTTATGGGCCCTAAATGCTTTCTACCATTGTTCCTGGGGAATCTCTCGGCCCAACTCTTTCTCTAATTCCTTTGTGTACATCGGCAACCTGTTATCTATGTTATATATTATATTGTTGTAGCACACCAAAATAACTTTATGTTTCGGTAGTATGTTGGTACACATTTTCTCAATTATGGACAGTCCCTTGGTCAGGGCACCCGGGACTCTAGCATGTTGCAGACCCTGTAATACCGATCTCATCTGTAAATATGACCAGTACATAGAGGGCGGCAGTTCAAACTTTGCCTGTAATTGTGGGAACGTAGCCAGGCGGTCTCCCAGACTCAACTGGTGAAGGTCGATGATTCCCCTGCTGTCAGGGTCCCGCGGGCGGCTGCGAGGGGAGGCTACAGTCCGCTCACGGCACTCACCCTCCAGCCGTCCGCGGTCCCCTTCCAGATGTGCGCTCGGCATCCTCTCTCCCACGGGTGCCGTCCGCCTCTTCCTCTGTGTTCCCCAGCGGCAGCATGCATGACGCTGCGCACTGGGAGACCGCCCAATTTAACAAACGCCGGGGTCAGTCACCTGACCCGGCGTTAAAGGCACAGTGCCTCAATCACAGTGGGAGGTTTAGATATCTCCCACGTGTGATTGTTAATTCTGATTGGAAATTATCCAATCAGAGTTAACCTTTGGATTTATATACTTACCTTTCCTGTTCCTCTTCGCCCTGTTGTGGCCTTTACTTGCTAGTATTGCTACTTACCTTGTGCTTCTGGTTACGTACTCTCTGGCTTGTTTATCCGACTTTGTGACTTTCTCCTACCCTTTGACCTCAGCTTGTCTATTGTTATTCTGTCTTCTGGTTCCCCTTTACTCGGCTTGTTTCCTGACTATTCTTTGTGTGCTTAGCCCGGCCACTCTAAGGTCCGGTACGGCACTTTGTGTGTGTGTGTTGGCGTGTTTGTTTCCCCGAATCGTGACACCTGCCCTCCCATCGTCTACTGTCAAATGGTACTTAGGTACTTAAAACATCCAATAGGGGTAGCTAGCGAGATCAGGGACCATGTGTAAAATTTGTCCCACAATTTGATCATTGCTATTGTGGTAGATAGCATGTTTGGTGTTTTTTAACGGCTTTAAGCAACCATAGCAGTTCCGGGACTGACCAGTGTGACTCAATAGTTGCCCATTGGGGCCAGTTATGGGTCCAGGCTACCCAGTCCTCCCTCTGCTACCTTCCTCACTGCAGTGGCTTTGGGGATACGCATTTTGCCTCCTCCTGAAATTAACCTATCCAAGTCCCTCTGTGCCTTCATCAAGAAGCATTTGTGACGCTGCTATGTGACCCAACCATGTCAGGAAATTGCTTTTCCATCCCGGTATAGTAGTACAAATCTTTTTGGCTAGTCTGTCGTAGTTGGCCTTTTGTAAATCTTGTAAGTTTTTTGTAATACTAATTCCTAGGTATACAATAAAGTCTTCCCTCCAATCATACTGGAACTTCCTTTTTAACTTGGACTGTTCCCATGTTCAACCCCACAGGCATCGCCTGCGTCTTAGATTCATTAAGCTTGTAATAGGAAAACCTACTATACTCTTGTAAAATGATAGTTAAAGCTGGTAGAGGTGTAGCTGGGTCTTTGATCGTCAAAAGGACATTGTCCGCAAACATACTCAATTTGTGGATTGAGCACCTTATCTTTTCATTTGATTGGCTAAAATGTTTGCGAACAATTTTGCGTCTGAGTTGAGTAAAGATATAGGCCTAAAGTTCTTACAGCATGTAGGGGATTTCCCCGCTTTGGGGAAGGTCACCACTGTGGCTGCTAGCATCTCCCGAGCCAGCTTAGAGGTCAGTGTTGCATCAGTAAACAGCAGATGCAGCTGTGGGGTCAGCTCCTCCTTAATTTTTATAGTATATGTTTGACAGGCCATCTGGACCAGATGCTTTGTTTAGAGATAGGCTGTCAATGGCCATTTTTACTTCCTCAAGTGAGACAGGGGCCCCCATATCATCTCTTTGGGTCTGTGATAAGACCGGTGTCTCAATGGAAGCTAGGTATGCTGCTGATTCTGCCGGAGTGGCGTGATATAAGGTGTTATCCTTGGTTAAATTATAGAGTTCCCCATAAAATGTTGCGAACTGGTCGCTAATTGCAGAAGGGGTGATCAATCTCTCTGGTGCCTATTTGTTTAGCCATATTTGTCAAGCTCTTAGCCCTAGGGGCAGTCTTTGCTGATGACGTGTCAAGGTGTGGTGTGAAAGTGCTGTTAAAGTCTCCACACAAGATCAAGAATCCCTGGATCTGATCGATTTTGGCAAGCAGTGTCTTTAGGAAACGTTTTTGATGGTCATTTGGCGCGTATATGTTCGCAATAGTGTATATAGAATCGTTAATGTCAGCTACTATGATTAGGTATCTGCCCTTGGGGTCTGTTACCTTTTTTATTAGCAAAACGCTAGTTGGTTACCAATCATGGTAGACACTCCCTTCACTTTAGACTCTGAAGTGGCGTGATACTGATAGGGAAACTGTTTGACCTGAAACCTGCACGGGTCTAGTCTTCAGAAGTGGGTCTCCTGGAGACACACAATGTCACCTTGTAGTGTCCTAAATTCCCTGTAGAGCGCGTGTCATTTAAATGGAGCATTCAGCCCCTTGACATTATGGGATATTATCCGCATGTAGTTTTTGTTGGTGTGATGTAATGTCTCCAAGGGGGCCACCCCAGTGTACATGCCAGCCGCAAAAATATTCCCTCCCTCCCTTCCACTTGAGAGAAAGTTAGACAAGCAAGTACATAGTATAAAAGTACAATAGAGGACTAGTTCTCGTAGGACCAGTTTTGTTCGCCCTCCGGTGATCCTGCTTGGTATTCGGTTGTGCTGAGTGAAACCACCCAGCGCCCCTGGAGGTGTGCGCAGCACATTCACCAGCCATGGCTACCGCGAGGCTTCATCCCGTGCAAGCGGATCCAACATGTTAATGACCATTTCATAATTTTCACCCAGTGCACAGGTGTCAACGGTAACTGTTGCATGAACCCTTATATAACAGAAGAAAAAAGTAAACGTATCTGAAAACATTTCGCCCCTCAATGCCTCTTCCCAGTCCCTGGAGGCCCAGACACAGAGACGTCTACCTCTTGCCCCCTGAGCCCCGTTCCCTCTAATCCATATCCAGTTGTTGCATATAGTAATATCACAGAGCTACTCTGGGTCACCAGTGGTCCCCACCTGAATCCCAGGACATCCTTGATACCCCTTGCAGTTCTCCTTCTCACGATCTCCCCTCATATCCCCAGAAGTGGGTATTCGGGATTTACATTAGGTATCTATGCCTGCTAGGGGTAGGAAACCTCATAAACATTAGAAGAGAGAGTGATGTGGAAGCTAAAGAGAAACACTCATAGTGGGGTTAACCCACAATAAACTACCAAAGTAGTAAGAGAAAAGAACAAAGAAAATTCTGAGTGCCCTAATAAAATAAAATATAACTATTTTTTATTTACGATAAAAATAGATATGTGGGTGCTGTGTACAAAAAGCACAAAAATTATCAGCATAAACATATAGTGGGCTGTACAATAGTAGATCGCTATGTGCAAACTTCTATACCTAAAAATAAAATTAAATAATAAATATAGTGGGTAGAGGCCCCCCCCGCCCTCCCAAAAAAATAATGAATAAATCAGAGGGCTACTAACAGAATGAGAGCCCTGGATATTGGGCTACTACCTATGAACTGGGCACAGAGAGAAGAATTACTGATAATACGTAAAGATGTTATGTCATCAGGTAGTGTCTCTATATGAGGTTAATATAAGACTCCATCTAATTTTAAGAGCAAAGAGGACCTGTTCAAAAGTTTTCAGTGTCCTCTGATATGTCTTAACTGCAACAAACCAATGTTGCAGTTTGTAAAGATGGCTAAACTGTAATAAACAGTGATACGAGCTGATCTGTTTAGCTCGATCTAAGTATAAATCTCTTTGCTCAGTTCCACATCCATGGTGCTGGTTAACAGTGCACCCATGTTATAACATGATGTGTATTAAGATGTGCAAAAGGAGATAGATGTATTTGCACAAGCAAAATCTACATAGGTGATGTTTTACTAAAATAAGTGCAACGCTGATATTAAATAGACTTAGTGCAAAAGATGCCAATGTGGCTATAACTAAGATATTGCCAAGGTGCCTAATTCGGCTGACAGTAAATCATTAACCTGTTAAAAACACTGGGAACCAATTGGTAGGGGGCTAGAAAAGCTTGCCTATGTAAATAAAATATATAGATAGCTGACAGATCAAATGTCATACCCGCTTTTAAACAAAAAGATGAAGGAAAGATATCAAGCAGCCTTAGCCCACCCAGTCTATAACAGGAAAGAAACTCGGGATTCTGAAGGAAGTGGTCAAAATTCCACACATAAAGCTGTTACAGCGAATCTCCAAAGACCCCTGACGTGCGCATTTCACCCACAACTCATCAGAGCCGATCTACTATTGTACAGCCCACTATATGTTTATGCTGATAATTTTTGTGCTTTTCGTACACAGCACCCACATATCTATTTTTATCTTAATTAATAAAACCTCATATACATTGCACAATAATATATGCCCAGTCAGAGAGAAATCTGACAAACTTACGTCAGCATGCCCACTGGCTTGGGATCTTGGGTATCTCCTGGAGCACTTCTCTGAGGTCTGAGTTCCTTTTGATAGAAAGAAGAAAAAATTGCACCATTCCAGTGTTGTTAATGCAAAAGAATGTAAGCTGTGTTTGCCATCTTTGTACTCAGTTAGATTGTAGCGAAATTATCCCAATAGGCAGTCGCCCACTTGATGTGAAAATATGACACATCTGGAAGTTGCATCAGTCCAGGACACAACATAGGGCAGCAGGGGTATGCTCCAAATGAGCCGTTTTACATTGGGCCACAGAAGAGCCCAAGCTCATGGCCCCCGAGCCACCAGAAAAATTGCACTCCTTCAGTGCCAGAAATAGATCATAAAACACTCCAACTTGTGTCAAATCTCTGATCAAGTGTCAGACAGAGGAAACTGCAGTGGTCTCCACATTAAGATCAGGAGCAAGGGGTCTCAGCATGGTAGTGCTGGAAGTGGATTCTGCATACTGGATTTCCCACCTTCTGAGCAGGTCCCGTCCCTCTTCCAGGTTAGAAATAGTGGTAATTTGACCATTGTGGACCGCCAATAAACGTGTGGGGATGCCCTATTGTTGGTCCCTTTTCTAAGGACCATGGTGTGACAAACTGCCATTTGCCACTGGGCATTGGAGACTGATTGCCAGCCGCCTGCCACATGACTATGGCCCTGGGATATATGGCATTTGAAAACACTGTTTGTGCCCTGTGACAAAACTGGAGATTGTGCACAGATATGACTATTGTCCATATTTTTTATGATTCCCTTCGTTTGTTGCACTGTTCCCCATGTGTTTCATCTGTTGGTTCGGCTGGATAGACTATAAGACAAACTGTGGAGTTACTGGGTGGCCACCATTTCATGTATCAGAGGCACATGGTAAGAACAATGGATGAAGCACATGGTGAGAACAATGGATGGCGGCCATTTTAACTCACAGACATTGTTTTGACTTTTTTACATGGTGCCATCTTGCCGGTATTTGGTGCACAAATATATCGTTCAGTAGTTTTAAACTACAGAACAGGGGACAGATTTAACAGTAATTATTTTTTATATAGCCTGTATATGTTCTGCGGAATCTGCATTAAACCGTATCTTCCAAACTACTGAACGGATCTGGGTGAATTTTGGATATGTGGTTCACCCAGATCCCCCGGTTTTTATGGGGTTATTGCATGTTTTGGGGTCCCTGTGATATGTTTTATATTACTGTATTTTCCTGCCTGTGATAATTAAGTTAGTCTATTGTGTTGAGATAATTGTATCACAGGCAGAGGGAAGGATTTCTTATGTAATGAATGGGTGTGTTAGCTGTGTTGTAATGTGTTGATTGGTTGTTCTTAAAAACCCTGTGGGCAGTACTATGTTTGTAGAATGTGAGTAAAAGAGGCTGTATGTGCCAGTACAGCTATATTCACACTGGGGATTGCTATGCTCTGCATACTCCCTTGAGCTTTAATCACTTAGCTCATTTAAGAGCTTGTTCCTGATATGCTCTCCTGGAGGAGAGGTCTTCCCCACATGGTCCTGGAGGACAGAAGCTGATCCAGGGTGGACAGAAGACAGCGAGACTCCAGTTAAGCTACGGCAGTTGTGGAGTCTGCAGTGGTTGTGGTGTCCGGTGCGGTGCGGTGCTTGTGGTCCTCAGCGCAAGCTAAGAAGCGCCCATCAACGAAGGAACTCGGTCTGAGTACCGGGAGTTCCGTTACACATGGTAATAGGACCAAAACTGCGCCTCATAGCCAACATGGCTGGAGAGATGTCCGCAAATATCTGAATGGAGGAGTAGTCGCCCGTTAGGGTTTTAGCTGTGCTACTCCCTTTCAGGATTTACTCCTTTATGTGGTGGTAGTGAGCCCTTAATACTACGTCTCTAGGCACTGATGCGGGAGCAGTCTTAGCTTTCGCCACTCTGTGTATCCTGTCTAGTATGAACATATCTGTGGGGATGTCTGGGCATAATGCATGGAACTAGGCTGTGGCATACGCTGGTAGCTCGCCAATGGATGTAGCTTCTGGAATACCTCTCAAGCACAGGTTGTTTCTGAGGGAGCAGCCCCTCATGTGAGCTTGGCCTCATGTTTGTCCAGTCTCTCTGCCATATTTTGCAGTGCCTCTGCCTCAGAGTTGTGCGCCACCGCGTATTTGTCCATCTTGGATTTGAGGTGGGCAGTGCGGCCTCCAATCTCCTTGATATCATCCTGCATCACCTTAATAGAGGCTTGGAATTGTGCAATCAGTTTGGCTGACTGTGAGTCTAGCATTTGCTGTAGGACTGCAGGGGTTAATGGACCTTCAGACCCCTGTCTGTGGGCTGGATTTGCGGCTATCGCCGGAATCACAGTCGCCATCTTGGAGGCCCTCATGGGAGGGCTGTAGCTTGGCCTGCGCCCGGGCTGCAAAGGAGGAGGATTTGTCTCCCTGTCGTTTGCCCTTGTGATGGGACATAAAGGCATGCAGATGGGGTGCTTTACCGGATATTTTGCATCGGGGAAAGTTGGGATTATCGATCTGCCAGCACGGAGCCCTGCACTCACGTGTCCATGCCGCTCGGCGTTGGCTCCGCCTGCCAGCTCTCTGTATTTTAACCACTTAAGCACGGGGGAAGGAGGGAGGCATGAGGGAGGAGGGCACTGTAGAATTCTAAAGTGCCTTGAAAACGACTTTAATTAGAGATTATTTATGTCCCTCCAATATTGACAATATTGCTGTATAGTTAAAGAAGCATACCTAGTTATCAAAAAAGTCATTTCAAGGTTCAACTACAACAATACAAGGAGTAATAACGTGGCATGAAAAGTGAAAGGTAAAAAAAAGTAAATTGTATCACATAGTAAAACATGCTTACATGATTCATACTTCTCAATTAGTTTGTGCAAATATTAAAAAGTAACTGTAAAGACTAAAACAATGCTGCATTGTTTCAAAGGATATGATGCAGGAAGTGCAATCTGCTCCCACTGTTTCTGACAAATGTCTTATCACTACAGAGATTTGTAGATATCTCCGCAGCTTCCTTCTGAGGAACTTTTTACTTAACTGAGAATCAAAAATGTTCATATATCAAAAATTAATTATTTACCTGGATCAGTCCCAACATAAACAATTCAGTGATGTGTAATATCCATTAAAACTGTGCACAATTATCTTACAATACATCTCTTGCAAAAAAACTAATTAAACTAATTAAACAACCACTAAATTAGTGTGCAATATCAATTAAACAATGCACAATTATCTTATTATATATATCACCAATGTGCATAAGTAACCACAAATTATTCATACAATAATGGTACATAGATTAAGTGGAAAAAAACAAAAAAATCACCAAATTTTAGGATTAACTTTCCAGCAGTTAATAGATATAACTAATATACATGCATATATCAATTCAATGAGCACAAGGATCTAAAAACAGTAGTAGTGCAACACTGTCATATATCAGAACTTTATTAAGTTTGTAATAACTTAAGTTATTAAGTTCTGGCTTTGTCTGGTAAAGACTCACATTACCTGATTAGATCAAATTATTATTAATTTTAAATTGCTTAGAAAGTGTGCTAAATTATATTTATGTGTTTTTAAGTCTAATTTGGAAATGGCAGCCAATTTATAAATGGAGGCAATGTTATGTTATTTATATCACTATAATTAAGTGTTGGTAGTGTTAATTCTGGTCTAGTGCAGACAAATAGTGAAATTAAAACCTCACCACCAGAATCAAGTCATGCACATGCTTGTTTGTGACACCCCACAATTCTCACACTCACCCCTAACCCTGTCACATTCATCCCCCCTTATCTTGCCACACTCACCCTCTAATTCAGTCACTCACCCACCCCAACTCTCAAACTCACCCCCCAACCCTGTCACGCTCACCCACCCTGTCACACCTAACACCAAACATTGTCACATTCACACCCCTCACTTTGTCACACTTATCCCCTCAACCCGCCAAAATCACCCCCCAATCACCCTATTACAGTCACCACTGAAGACAGTCATCATACACAGTCACCTCCCACATATGAATCACAAACTCCCCATAAAAATAGCATACAAAGCCCTCAAGATGTCTCCCTTACACACAACACAACATTCACAGATAAATACAACCCTGCATGGATGGGCAAATGGTAGAGCCCAAGATGGCAAAGCATTGCGGGAGTTGTACTAAAGATGAGAAAAAATTATTGCCCTCTCAATGTTAGTCCCACCACTGCCCAAGACTACTGCCCTCTTTAACAGATCCACAATGAAATTTACCATATTCTTCTAAAAATGTCTAACTTGATACTGGAAATCTACAAGTCATCATATTTAAAAAAGGGTTTTGGATCTTTTGGTAAACATGCAACTATGAAGACATTTTTCGCTAAATTCTCTGCACGTTTAGAAAAGTTTACATAATATTTAATAGACTGGATAGGATACTTTGGCATTGTTCATTCTATCTCCAGCAGTACATTTTCCTGTGAGTTTCTCCTACCCTCTTCCTCTCAGATCACATTTATTCCTCTCTATTTAATTTTACATACTGTGATATTTATATAATGCATTAAAAACTGATTAACCCCTTAAGGACCAAACTTCTGGAATAAAAGGGAATTATGACATGCCGCACATGTCATGTGTCCTTAAGGGGTTAAAGAGAATATTATATATGATATAATATGATTTTCTTTCCTCTTTCTACATATTTATAAATGCAACATTTAATCTTTTTTTTTTTTACTGCTGAGTTACCTTTATGTAACATAGAAACATAGAAACATAGAATGGGACGGCAGATAAGAACCATTCGGCCCATCTAGTCTGCCCAATTTTCTAAATACTTTCATTAGTCCCTAGGCTTATCTTATAGCTAGGATAGCCTTATGCCTATCCCATGCATGCTTAAACTCCTTTACTGTGTTAACCTCTACCACTTCAGCTGGAAGGCTATTCCATGCATCCACTACCCTCTCAGTAAAGTAATACTTCCTGATATTATTTTTAAACCTTTGTCCCTCTAATTTAAGACTATGTCCTCTTGTTGTGGTAGTTTTTCTTCTTTTAAATATAGTCTCCTCCTTTACTGTGTTGATTCCCTTTATATATTTAAATGTTTCTATCATATCCCCCCTGTCTCGTCTTTCCTCCAAGCTATACATGTTAAGATCCTTTAACCTTTCCTGGTAAGTTTTATCCCGCAATCCATGAACCAGTTTAGTAGCCCTTCTCTGAACCCTCTCTAAGGTATCAATATCCTTCTGAAGATACGGTCTCCAGTACTGTGTACCAGTGGTGTACTAAGGGGGGGGCGGGGGGGGCGGTCAAAAAAAAGGCATTTTGCACAGTCTGTTGCTCTTCATTATTCATTTTCTGCACTTTCAGAGTGTAATGTTGTTGTGGACAGAGGCACTGAGGCTAGTGGTGTTATGGAGACCGGCTTGGAGACTATGGTGAGGCCTAATAGAAAGCAGTTGTTGTTGGGGGATTCCATTAAAAGAGGTGTGGAGATGGACAATGGTGGTCTTGTGAGGTGTCCTCCCAGAGCTACTGCTCACAGAGACAGGAGACGTATCTGTTAAATTGTTAAGCAAGCAAAGCAGGAAGGGGCATTGGATGTACTTGTCAATCTAGGGACAAATGACTTGGCTTGCAATGAGGTTTCAGAGGTTAAGGAAGTTTTTAGTGTTTTTGCCAATGATATACGGCAGGTTGCTTCCACACTGTCATTCTCTGAAGTTCTGCCTGTACATAACACTCAGAACGACAGGCGGATGCGTATTAGGGACTTTAATTTGTGGCTTGGTGAATGGTGTCGGGAGCAAGGATTTGGCTTTATTTCTCATGGTAGCTCTGTTTGGAATGGAGACAAGCTGTACAAAAAAGATGGTTTGCATCTTTCTCAAAAGGGAACAAATGTTCTCAGTGAGCAGTTCAGAGGTTTTGCTAGGATGTATTTAAACTAGGAGGGGGGGGCAAAAGGGTGATAAAACATCAATCCAATTGTCCCCCAAAACAAGGACAGAAGGTGCCTGTAGCAAGTGTGTTAAAAAATGATAAGCTTAGAGTCATGTCTACAAATGCTCGCAGTTTAGGGAATAAGATCCATGAACTTATGGCAATAATGGCAACTGATAGTGTAGATTTAGTCGCTGTTACTGAGACATGGTATAATGAGAAAAATGACTGGGACATAGCAATACCAGGGTACTCTTTATATAGGAAAGATAGGGAAGGCAAGAAAGGGGGAGGGGTAGCATTGTATGTGAAGGATAGCATAAAATCTAGCCTAATAAAAGTTAGTGAGGCAAACATAGAGTCTGTTTGGGTTACGTAAGAATTTGGTAATCACACAGTAACTCGTGTAGGTGTGATTTATAGGCCCCCAGGACAAATTGAAGAGTTAGATAATCTACTAGTTGAGGAAATAGCTAAAATGACAATGAAGGTGGAAGTTATCATCATGGGTGACTTTAATCTTCCTGATGTGAACTGGAAAACAAAAATAGCTGTTTGTGTCAGGAGCACACATATACTAAACTCCCTACTGGAATTGTCTCTAAAATAAGTTGTTGAGGAGCCAACTCGTAAAGAGGCCATACTAGATTAAGTGTTAACAAATTGAGATTTGGTATCAGATATTACTGTAGGTGATAGTTTAGGATCCAGTGATCATCAGTCAGTGTGGTTTAATATAAGAACAGTGACTGAGTCACACAACACAAAAACAAAAGTTTTAGACTTTAGAAAAACAGACTTTTCTAAAATTAGAATATGTGAAAAGGAGTCATTATCAGGCTGGAGAAATTTAAATGGAGTCCAAGAGAAATGGGATTATTTAAAAGTTGCACTACTGAAGGCAACAGAAAATTGCATTAGGCTTGTCAGTTAAAGCAAAAAATTCAAGAAACCACTGTGGTACTCCGCAGATGTGGCCAAAATAGTAAAAAACAAAAAGTTAGCATTTAGTAATTATAAAAAAAACCCAGAGTGAGGAAGACAGAATGATCTATAAGATTAGGCAGAAAGTGGCTAAGAAAGTTATAAGAGCTTCCAAATCACACACAGAAGAGAAAATAGCACAGTCAGTAAAAAAGGGGGACAAAACTTTTTTTAGATACACAAATGAGAAAAGAAAAGTAAAACAAGAACTAGTTAGATTAAAAACAAAAGAAGGAAGGTATGTAGAAGAGGATGAAGGTCTAGCTGACTGCCTCAATTAATATTTTGTTCGGTATTTACAGATGAAAATGAAGGAAAGGGACCTCAGTTAAGAAAAAGGATAAATGAGTCATTTATTACACGTGAGTTTACAGAGGAAGAGGTTCTATTTCAACTGTCAAAAGTAAAGACAAATAAGTCAATGGGACCTGATGGAATACACCCAAAGCTATTAAAAGAGCTTAGTGGTGTACTTTCAAAACCATTTACAGATTTATTTAACCAATCATTGTTAACAGGAGTAGTCTCAGAAGATTGGAAGTTAGCGAATGTTGTGCCCATTCACAAGAAAGGTAATAGGGAGGAGTCGGGCAACTAAAGACCAGTAAGCCTTACTTCAGTAGTGGGGAAAGTGATGGAAACCATGCTAAAGGATAGGATTGTTGAACATCTAAAAACACATGGATTTCAAGATCGGAGACAACATGGGTTCACTTCAGGGAGATCATGCCAAACTAATCTTTTTTTATTTTTTTGATTGGGTAACTAAAATTATAGATCAGGGTGGTGCAGTAGACATTGCTTACCTAGATTTCAGTAAGGCTTTTGACACTGTTGCACATAGAAATCTTATCAATAAATTGCAATATTTAAGTTTGGATTCCAATATTGTTGAATGGGTAAGGCAGTGGCTGAGTCACAGGCAACAGAGGGTTGTAGTCAATGGAGTATATTCAGAGCTTGGGCTTGTCACCAGTGGGATACCTCAGGGATCTGTACTTGGACCCATTCTCTTTAATATTTTTATTAGTGATATTGCAGAAGGTCTTGATGGTAAGGTATGTCTTTTTGCTGATGATACTAAGATATGTAACAGGGTTGATGTTCCAGGAGGGATAAGCCAAATGGCAAATGATTTAGGCAAACTAGAAAAATGGTCATAGTTGTGGCAACTGACATTTAATGTGGATAAGTGCAAGATAATGCATCTTGGACGTAAAAACCCAAGGGCAGAGTACAGAGTATTTGATAGAGTCCTAACCTCAACATATGAGGAAAGGGATTTAGGGGTGATTATTTCTGATGACTTAAAGGTAGGCAGACAGTGTAATAGAGCAGCAGGAAATGCTAGCAGAATGCTTGGTTGTATAGGGAGAGGTATTAGCTCATGCCATTGTACAGAACACTGGTGAGACCTCACTTGGAGTATTGTACGCAGTACTGGAGACCGTATCTTCAGAAGGATATTGATACCTAAGAGAGAGTTCAAAGAAGGGCTACTAAACTGGTTCATGGATTGCAGGAAAAAACTTACCAGGAAAGGTTAAAGGATCTTAACATGTATAGCTTGGAGGAAAGACGAGAAAGGGGGGAAATGATAGAAACATTTAAATACATTGGCTTAAAAACAGAGTACAAAAAGTTGTCATTAATGGTAAATTTTCAAGCTGGACAGAGGTGACAAGTGGTGTCCCTCAGGGGTCTGTTCTGGGACCCCTTCTATTTAACATGTTTATAAATGATTTTGAAGACAGCATTGAAAGTCATGTTTCAGTGTTTGCAGATGACACAAAACTTTGTAAAATATTACTTTGCTGCAGAGGGATTTAGATAGACTGGGGGACTGGGCACTCAAATGGCAGATGAAATTTAAAGGACCACTCTAGGCACCCAGACCACTTCAGCTTAATGAAGTGGTCTGGGTGCCAGGTCCTTCTAGGGTTAACCCATTGTTTTATAAACATAGCAGTTTCAGAGAAACTGCTATGTTTATCAATGGGTTAAGCCTTCCCCCAAAGCCTCTAGCGGCTGTCTCATCGACAGCCGCTAGAGGCGCTTGCGTGCTTCTCACTGTGAAAATCACAGTGAGAGCACGCAAGCGTCCATAGGAAAGCACTATGAATACTTTCCTATGCGACCGGCTGAATGCGCGCGCAGCTCTTGCCGTGCGTGCGCATTCAGCTGACGGGGAGGATAGGAGGAGGAGAGCAGGAGGAGAGCTCCCCGCCCAGCGCTGGAAAAAGGTAAGTTTTTACCCCTTTTCCCCTTCCAGAGCCGGGCGGGAGGGGGACCCTGAGGGTGGGGGCACCCTCAGGGCACTATAGTGCCAGGAAAACGAGTATGTTTTCCTTGCACTATAGTGGTCCTTTAATGTTGAAAAATGCAAAGTTATGCACTTCGGCGTAAAGAATACACAAGCGACGTATACCCTTAATGGAAGCGAATTAGGGATAACAACACACAAAAAGGACTTGGGAATTGTTATAGACAACAAACTATGCAACAATGTGCAATGTCAATCAGCAGTGGCCAAGGCCAGTAAGGTATTGTCATACATGAAAAAGGGCATTCATTCTCGGGACGAGAATATCATTTTGCCTCTTGTAAATCACTCGTAAGACCACATATTGAATATGCTGTGCAATTTTGGGCACCTGTACTAAAGAAGGATATTATGGCACTAGAAAAAGTGCAGAGGGGGGCTACAAAATTAATAAAAGGAAAGCTATAAAGAAAGGTTAATAAATTTAAACCTATTTAGTTTAGAAAAACGTCGCCTGAGAGGGGATATGATAACATTATACAAATATATTCGGGGCCAATACAAACCATTGTGTGGAAATCTATTCATAAACCGGACTTTACATAGGACACGAGGCCATGCGTTTAGACTGGAAGAAAGAAGATTTCGTCTAAGGCAAAGGAAACGTTTTTTTTACGATAAGAACAATTAGGATGCGGAGTTCTCTGCCTGAAGAAGTGGTTTTATCAGAGTCCATACAGATGTTCAAACAGCTACTAGATGCATATTTGCAAAAACAGAATATTCAAGGATATAATCTTTCAATGTAGGGTAATAACTGCTTGATCCAAGGATAAATCTGACTGCCATTCTGGGTTCAAGAAGGAATTTTCCTAGCTTGTTGCAAAATTGTGCTTCAAACTGGGTTTTTTTTGCCTTCTTTTGGATCAACAAAAAAAAACAAATGTGAGGAAGGCTGAACTTGATGGACACAAGTCTCTTTTCAGCTATGTAACTATGTAACTATGTAAAATAAAGGGAATCAATTCAGTAAAGGAGGAGACTATATTTAAAAGAAGAAAAACTACCACAACAAGAGGACATAGTCTTAAATTAGAGGGACAAAGTTTTCAAAATAATATCAGGAAGTATATGAGAGGGTAGTGGATGCATGGAATAGCCTTCCAGGTGAAGTGGTAGAGGTTAACACAGTAAAGGAGTTTAAGCATGCGTGGGATAGGCATAAGGCTATCCTAACTATAAGATAAGGCCAGGGACTAATGAAAGTATTTAGAAAATTGGGCAGACTAGATGGGCCGAATGGTTCTTATCTGCCGTCACATTCTAAGTTTCTGTTACCAGGACTGGCAGTGAGGCCTGGTCAGGTTCACTCCGAAAGACCCCTACCATCATCCAGACTTCACTTGGTAGTCGGATGCCAGCTTGTGGGGTAAGGGGTTGCGAGGACAACCTGCGAGACCACACCCACAGAAACAGGCTTACAATTCAGGAACTCTCCCTTCACGTTGCAGATCTAGCATTCTTTGTGCAATACTTCACTATCCACTGCCTGGTAAAGGAGTACTTTGCCAGTTGCATCCTACTACGGATGGACAGAGCATCAACAGTCAGGTTTACCAATCGCCTGGACGGAACTAACCCCCGTCTTCTATCAGACATCATGAAAGGCATCTTCCTCGCAGAACCCCGAGGTCGGCCTACCTCCCGGGGGAGACACATATCAGAGGGACTGCCAGAATGCGGTGTACTTCAATTGGCACATTGTACGAGGGTGCACAATAATTTTTTACATTATAGTTATTTAGTTATTAGATTGTAGTTAACAATATTCTTCTATGGGATGATGTATACGGTACGTGGATTTACATGTTCATGACTTTGTGTCTAAACCTGTCACACATTCTCTTTTCAGTATGATTCGTCTCTGAAGACATTTGCTTGTTCGTGTGAAACTCTGGAATTTTGAGCCTTTGGATTTGATCCGTCCCTGAACACATTTTTGTTGTTGTGTAGAATTCACAGCGAAATTTTGCGTAAATCACCCCAAAAACCAATAAGAGAAACTTCTTTAAATTTTTGGTTCAGTTGACTGTCATGAGTTATATCGATCTGATTCTCAAAATCTACATCAGGAAAATTGTCTGACTTGTCTTTTCTGAATGGATTTCAAACCCAGTTATTATTGTTTTCATTCAAGAATGATTAATAGATGTGATTAACTAGCGAATATGATCTAAAATTTCATTGCGAATTTCATCTTCAAGTTCAATTTCTGATTCTTCAAGAAAATCCTTACGTGTTGGCAAAGACCTCAACAGATGAGGACCAAAACTGCAGTTTACGAGACAGTGAAAATTGTATCTCTTGCATTAAAAATATTAGTGTTTTTTCCTTGGAGTGATAAACATACGTCATTTAATTTTGTGAATATGTCTGCAAGATATGCTACTTTGGATAACCACAGAGTGTTTGTTAATTGATCAGATAATCCAAAAAGGGCTTAACCTCGTGATAGCTAACGGACTTCTGAATGCAAAAGCAGAGCATATGATTTTAAATAGTCGTGACTGTAATGGTTGACTTTTTATAAAATTAATAATCTGGACTGATTCGTCTAGCACAGTATTAAGTGAGATTGAAATATTTTTAGCTACCAGTGCATGTCTGTGAAGAACACAGTGAGAACTGGTGCTGTTTTTTGCTACATTTCTTACTCGTGTCACTGCACACATCTACATATTTGTCCCAATTTATACTGTGTGTGTTCATAAACTTCTGGATACAGTTAAAGATGTTCTCACCAGTGGTATGAGTTTTCAAAGTTTGACACAGAAGCAAGTCTTCTCCAATCTGTTTGTCAAAATTCTATCGAACAAAAATCAACGAAATTGAAAGTCCTGCAACATCTGTGGACTGGTCTAATTGCAGTGAGTATCCTTCACATTGATGCAGTCGAGAAATTAGTTCAGTATGGATGTCATCAGCAAGACCATGAATATGGCGCAAAACTGTGTTGTTGGAAAGTGGCACAGCTACTATTTTTTTACTCAACTTCTCCCTTAAAATACACAACACTATTTCTTTTGCACATGGTTTTATTAGTGATTCCCCAATTGTGTGTGCTTCTCCTGCAAGTGCTATGCGGTAACTCACTCTGTAAGGAGCCTCTGCTTCTTTTTTATTAGCATTTTGAATTTTTTGCTCATAAATTGTTTACTCTTCTGATACTCCTTTAGCTTTCACTTAATCCCTTAAGCCGTTACGGCGTTCTATGGCGTCCCCATTATAATGGGCTTTAAAGCCATAACGGCGGCATAGAACGCTGTAACGGCTTAAGCCCCCAGGACGTCCGTGGTACTTACCTCTGCCGCGATCCTCTTTGGGATGACTGCCTCACAGCCCAAGCAGCCTTCCCACGGCAAATCACAAACACTTGCCAAATATTTCTTTTTTGCTTTTTTCACACAAAAACAAATATGAACGCTAACTTTGGCCAGTGTTTGTGACTAAGTGGCTACTAAAAAAGACTGGACAAACCCCACTTGCAATACCTTGGGTTGTGTACTTTTGCAAATGGTATGCCATCATGGGGGTAGTTCTTATTCCTTGGCTACCACACAGTCTCAAAGGTAACATTACTAATCTGGCAAATTTTAATGTGAAAAAAATGAAAAATGGAGTGTGCTATATTTGAAGCTGTAACTTTCAAAAAAACACTGTAAAAGCTGTTAATGGGGGCACTGTTGTACTTGTGAGACTTTGCTGGATACAAATATGTGCATTTTATTGCAGTAAAAGCTAACCCTAATACGATAGCTAAAATGTTAGGCGGAACTACAATTTTTTTTTTAAAAATCTTCATTTCTCACTTGTCCTTAAAGTGCTTAAAATGTCTTCATCTTTGTACTCTGTGTGGTTTTGCTAAAAAAAAAATGACATAATTTAGCAGGTGCTAATGAAATGTTTGGCAATATTTTATTGCAAAGTATGCATTGTGCTTCAGGACAATCTTT
The DNA here is from genome assembly GCA_933207985.1 of Pelobates cultripes. Classification (NCBI taxonomy): domain Eukaryota; kingdom Metazoa; phylum Chordata; class Amphibia; order Anura; family Pelobatidae; genus Pelobates; species Pelobates cultripes. Next base: position 223,062,801 of record OW240913.1, read on the forward strand.
ATTTTTGGCACTTGTGAATCCAAATGACAAGTAGCTATCATCATATTTTCTTTTCTTTGTTTGATTGGCTAGCATTGTGTGCTTTTCATTTTTTTTTTTTTTACTTTCACTTGTTTCTGCTATTTGAGGAACAGTAGATACAACTATTTTGGGCATGTTTTCTGGATTTTTAGTTGTATCTTCTTTCTCAGTTTCTATTAGTGCCGAACAGGTAGAAGTAGTTGTAGCGGATGGCCATGAGCTGCCCTGGGACTTGTATTATGTTTAACCTGTATTCATCTATTTGCTAAATGTATATGCAGTAAGGGAATGCATTCATGTAAAATAGCAAATTTCTATGTGCTAAATGTATTGTATTCGTCTGAATGTTAGGTAGTTTCATTCCCTTAGTTTGTTCGAATGAAACTACCGAACAGTCAGACCTCCCCTGTGTGAAGTGTGCCTTCAATTACCCGTTGCAACATTCTTGCGAACGGGTAATTGACAAGCTGTGTAGCAATCCTTTGTTCTCGGGGGTGGCCGCAATTCGGGAAACGAACACGTGGCGGCGGCCATCTTAAACTCCCGAACAGCGGTGTTTTGCCGTCGAGTGTCTGGAACTCAAAACGGGCACTCGACTAGGTGAACACCACTGAGACCTCCATCAGCCCGGTCCGTTCGGTTCCAAACTACCGAACGGCCCCTCGTTCGGTTGGCATAATCAACCGAACGAGGGGATTCAGGCGAACCCTCCCCAGCCTCTATAGCTGGAGGCTTTCAGGTACTTCATTCGCCTGTTCCAGGACCGACCGTAGGGCCCAATCGCATGGAGCCCAATTCGGCTAGTTCATCCAGTGCTGTCGGTCATTTTATTCCCTCCATGAAATTCCCGAACCCCTGGTCTGATCTGGGTGATTTTTGGATATGTTGTTCACCCTGATCAGGGCTACAAGGGGATGCATAATTTAAAGTGGTACCCCTAGGTTTAGAGGTACATCCAGAAATGGAGGGAATTGCTGTACTGGATAAGGGGATTATGATGCCGGCTGAGGGGAGGAGATGTGTGGGAGGTTACCAGGAGAGGATTGGCTATTGTGTTAATGAATGTAATCCCTCCCTTGCATGGGAGCATGCTTTAAAAGGCCATTGTGGAATAAAGCTTTGAGTTCTGCTCCTGATGCTGTGTGTCGTCCAGTCATTGGGATTGCTGTGGGGATACTATTGGATTATTTTGCCTGTTGGAAACCTTGCCTGTGGATTTATAATTTACTTGTTTCTGAGCCTCACTGGGATCTTAAGCGGAGATAATCTGTGGAATATTGTATCTCCGCTACAGTAGTAATAATTTTTTTTCTGAAGAGTTCCTTTCTTTAACCGCTTTCCAAATTCACAGTTGTTTACTGGTAAAAAATAAATAAAATAAAAAAACACTTTGAAAACTACAGATCTCACAACCTGACTGAAAAGGATGCTGATTTTGATAATGCTCTTAGAAAGAACTGAACTTAAGCAGGATTTTTGAGTTAGTGTTGTGTTGGGGCTTCTGGGTTAGAGCCAGTCCTTTTTTTTTCTTTTTTTTTCAATTTGAAAGTTTTATTGTTTTACATGTTATGAAACATGGGGTACAGAAAAGAAAAGGGTATGGGGGAAAGGAAAGGAATGGATCAAATAAAAACACAAAACACAAAACGTTCCATGTCTTCCGGTTACATCACTAGTTACACATTGTCTTTGTTACATCATGCATTACATATTGTGTTTCCTACACTACATGTCGTACATCATAGATTATATAGTGTGCATCATACATTATGCATTATACGTGTTGTTACGTGTTGTTCTGCTCTAGTTTCTGGGCTCTTGGGTGTGAGGTGGCCTGCTTCAGCGCCGGCTGTGTGAGTGGATGTTACCCTTTCCCATAAGGGATCTCGTGGTCTTTTGTGGTGTCACCTGCTCTAATGTTATTGCATGTTACATGGTGTGGTTTCCAGGATTTCCCATCTCCTAGTTCCTTGTTGGATAGCCTTTTCCTGTGCTCTCCTTGTGCCCACTCACGGCCCCACTGTTTGTTCGTTTTGTCCCTTACCCCTATACTCTTCCCACCTCGCATTGGCTAGGTCTATGTGTTTTCTTGGTCCAATGTGTTTGAGTGCCATTTTTTCGTATTGCCAATTTATGTTTATTTGTTGTGTTAGGGTTTCCTTGGATGGAATTTGTGGCGATTTCCATGCTCTAGCTATGAGGGTTACTGCTGATATCAGGACGTGGAACAAAAGGGATTCCTCTGTTTTGGTCATTGTAAGTGGTAACATAAATAGTATACATTGTTGTAGGGTGGGTCGCCACTGCCTGCCCAGCAGGTCACCCACTAGTTCCTCTACTACCTTCCAAAAATTTTTAATCTCCGTGCACGACCACCATATGTGGCTCATAGAGCCTCCTGTTATCCCGCATCTCCAGCACGTGTTTGGAGAGTTTGGGAAAATCCTGGTCAAATGCTCAGGTACCATGTACCATCTGTAATGCAGTTTCCTTATTGTTTCGAGATGTGTTGTGCAGCGTGTATTACCTACGTGTATTGTAAATGCTCTGTGCCATTGCTCTTTGTCTATGGTTTGTCCCAGTTCCTTGTGCCAAGCTGTTTGGAATGTCATATCTGGGTGCGCCTCATCGTCTGTGAGTATGTTGTAGATCGTGGAGATCATTTTTTTAGGGGGTTTGTTGGTTAGGCAAAATTGTTCTATGGAGTGTTTGTTGGGTGTCACCTGGCTATTTATTTGTACCCCTGTGAGCAGCGATTTCAGTTGTAGGTAGGAGAACAGCGCCTTGTTGGAGATGTCGTGCCGTGTTTGAAGATCTGGGAATGGCAACAGGTTGCCCTCATGGTATAAGTTTCTAAGCTTAGTGCAGCCTGCCTCGTTCCATTTTTTTGTGTCGAATGTTGGGATCCCTGCTGCTATGCACGATATTGGGGCGTCCTCTAGGAGTGTTCCTTCCTTCCCTTCCCTCTTGCGGATTTCGTCCCAGAAGTATAGTGTTAGCTGTGTGGTCATTAGGGGTTGTATCTGTTGGGGTCGGAGTTTTTTCGGGAGCCACAAGAGCTCCCTTAGGGATGGGCTATTTGTCCAATGGGCCTCTATTTGGGTCCATTGTGGCACTTCTCCTTCCACTGTCGCTGCCTTGATTGCCGTTAGTTGTGTTGCCCTATAGTATTCTCGAATGTTTGGCAGACCCAGGCCCCCATGTATGATTGGTTTTTGTAGTATTTTTGTGGCCACCCTTGGTCTTTTGTTGGCCCATATAAATCTGATTAGTGTTTTTTGAAAGGAGATCAGGTACGCGTTTGGCAGTTTTATGGGGAGAGTTCTCAGGAGATACTGGAGTTTCGGGAGCGTCATCATTTTTATCGCCGCGATTCTCCCCACCCATGACAGGTATTTCCCCTCCCATGTCCGTAAGGTGGTTTGCGTTTCCTTCAGTAATTTGTTATAATTGAGGTCTAGTAATTTTTCAGTGCGGGGTGGGATGCGGATGCCCAGGTAAGTTAAGTGGTCCACTCGCCAGTCAAAAGGGAAAGCGGTTTTGAGTCTGTCAAGTGATTCCCCTGGTATCCCCATTCCCATGGCTTGTGTCTTTGTGACGTTTAATTTGTAATAGGAGTGTTTCCCATATTCCGTAATGGTGGCCATTAGGTTGGGGAGGGATATGTGGGGTTGTGTCAGGGTTAGGAGGACGTCGTCTGCGAATAAACTCGCCTTGTATTCCCGATCCCCTATTTTTACGCCATGTATGGAGGAGTGCTGCCTAATTGCCGCCGCCAAAGGCTCCAGGGCCATGACGTACAGGAGTGGTGATAGTGGGTATCCCTGTCTGGATCCGTTTGAGATTTTGAGGGGGTCTGATACGAACCCTGCATTGATGACCCTTGCTGTTGGTGCATTATATAAAGCCCTGACCGCTGAGATAAAACCCTCCGGCACTGCAAACTTTAGGAGGACCTGCTCGAGGAACCTCCATCCCAGTCGGTCAAAGGCCTTTTCGGCGTCTAGCGATACTAACACCCCTCCCACTTTCATTCTGCGGACACTGTGTACAATGTCCAGAACCTTCCGTGTGTTGTCGCATCCCTGCCTGTTTTTGATGAATCCCACTTGATCTGAGTGTATAACCTGTGTGAGCTTTTTGCCTAGACGCAGTGCATAGATCTTTGCATATAGCTTAACGTCAGTGTTAAGCAGGGATATTGGGCGGAAATTCTGAGGGCATGTGGGTGGTTTGCCCGGCTTTGGGAGTGTGATGATGTGGGCCAGTAGGGATTCAGTGGGCAATTGTTGTCGTGCAGTGGCTTCATTGAAAGCATTTGTTAGGTGTGGCGTGAGGATTGGGGCAAAGTGTTTGAAGTAACAGTTTGCGAAGCCATCCGGGCCTGGGGCTTTGCCTTGTGGCAATAGTTTAATGGCTTCCGCGACTTCTGCAACTGTTATGCTAGCCATGAGTTCCTGTTGTTGCTGGGGTGTGAATTTAGGCAGTGGTATGGAGCTTAGGTACGTCTGTATCGCCTGGGGGTCCGGTTGGGGTGTGTGAACATCCTCGGCTAGGTTGTATAGTGAAGCGTAGTATTGTGCAAACCTGTTGCTGATGTCTTTAGGTGCTGTTATTTTGTGTCCTTCAGGTGATGTTAAGTACGCTATTTTTTGTTGTGCCTGTTTGTTTTTGAGAAGTTGGGCTGTCAGTTTGCCTGCTTTGTTTCCCTGCGAGTATTGGGTTGCTTTCATTTTTTGCAGGTAGTAGCCTGTTTTTTCTAGGGCTTGTTTGTGTATGGCCTGTGTGACTGTCATGATGCGCAATTTCAGTTCCTGGGACGGGTTTTGTTGGTTTTGGGAGTTAAGGTCCTGCAGGTCCCTTTGCCAGTGTCGCATCTGTGTTTGTGCCTGTCGCTTCAAGAATGCTGCCCGCTGTATCAGCAACCCCCTGATTACTGATTTGTGTGCTTGCCATATTATGTTATGGGATGTGTCTTCAGTGTTGTTTTCTGTAAAGTAGTTGGTGAGCTCAGATTCTAGTGTTTTTTTGAAAGTATTGTCTGTGAGAAGTGTTGCGTTAAGTCTCCATGGGCTTCTATGTGTGGAGTCGTATAAGTCTGCCAAGGTCATTACCACTGGTGCGTGGTCCGACCATGTTATTTGTTCAATGGAGCAATCTTTGACCTGTTCTAGATATTGGCCCGCAATCAATATACCATCAATTCGTGAGTAGGTATTATGTACTGTGGATAGGAATGTGTATCCCCGTTCCCCTATGTGCAGTGCTCGCCATACGTCATAGTGGTGATTGTCTTGTAGTAGTTTTTGTAGTGCCCTGCCCTGTCTTTTGAGTGGCTTCAGTCTAGTGGCTGTGTGTGGGCCTGTGGTGTCCATCAGCGGGTCTAACACATGGTTAAAGTCGCCACATATCACCCCTATTCCTTTACTTATAGTCGATAATTTTTTAAACACTTTGTGGAGGAAATTTCTTTGATCCTTATTTGGGGCATAGACGCTTGCAATCGTGTATAGAACGTCATTAAATGTCCCCACTACCATAGCATATCTACCTTCTGTATCTACCTCGGAGTGCATGAGGGTAAACGCCACGTCTCTGCTAACGAGGATTGAGGCCCCTTTAGATTTGGTGGAGTGTGTGGCATGAAATTGGTGTGGGTAGTCTTGCTGGAACAGAGGCGAATGCGCTTTGGATTTAAAATGTGTTTCTTGGAGGCACACTACCTCAGGTTTGAGTTGTTGTAAATCTTTGCGAAGCAAGCTTCGCTTCGCTGGGTGGTTGAGCCCTTTAGTATTGTGAGAATATATTCTCATGGGGGGTAGTATATTTGGGTTTCGAGTTGTAACGGACCTGTATTATCTATTTGTAGGGGGGACACCCTTCCCAGTATTAACGAACCGGGTGACCCCTCCCTATTTCGTGTCATGTGTTGGTAGTAGCCTCCACTATGTGGGAGAACCTTGTGTGTCTTGTCAGTGGAAAGTAGAGCAGGCGTTAGTTGTGCAATATGGAAAACATGGAGGGTAAACAAATAACTTAAAACAGTAATAACTAAACATTTTGCCATAGTATTGGCCTTGTGCCTCCTGTGGGCACTGTGGGGTAGGAAGTTGCATGCTTCCATGCCTGATCGCATAGGTCTTCGGGCCTGGTTAGGGTGTGTCAGAGGTGTTTGAACCCTCTTTGCGTGTCGGCTGAGAAGTAAAAAAATGTAAATTGCCGAGTTCTTGTTATGGGGGGGTCAGGTCGGGTGCGTCTGGGTGCCCGGTTTTACCACGGTTACCCTTGGTAATGATTTAGAAAATAAAAATAATAGGGTGATGTCTATCACACTGCGTACCCTCTATCAAGCGCTCCTACCCCCCTCATAGTCAGTGTCCCATTGTCTTAGTGCAATACTTGCCACTGTTCGTGGATGCAGGCCGCGGCCTTATTTGTTTCTCGTGATTTTCTTCCATGTAGGCGGTAGCTTGGCCCTTGCTGCGGCTTGGGATGGCATCCTTGGTGGTGGCAAGCCCCAATCTTTCAGTGCTTGGATACCGGCTTCTGGTGACGCGATGGCTGTCAGTTTGCCTTCGTGCGTGACTAGTAATTTGACTGGGAATCCCCATCGGTATGGCTTCTTGTGTTGTCTCAGTTGCTCTGTAATTCCTGAGAAAGTTTTCCTCTTTTTCAGCGTTGCTGCAGATATGTCCGCGTAGATTGTGATCCCTTGGTATGGTGCTGGGAGGTTTGGGCGCTGTCTGTTTGCCCTCAAGATGTCTTCCTTTACGTGGAAGTAGTGTAGTCTTACTAGTGTGTCTCGCGGTTCGTCCGCCGACAGAAACCTCGGCTTGGGGACTCTGTGATACCTGTCCAACAGGAGCATGTCCTGGTGGATGTCTGGAATGAGGATTTTGAACAGGCCCTGTAGGTAAGCATGGAGGTCTGCCGTGCTGACGGTCTCTGCTACTCCTCTCAGGCGCAGGTTATTCCGTCTGGAGCGGTCTTCCATGTCCGCCAGTTTGTTTCCGTAGTTCTCTATTGTGTCCTGCATTTCCTCCATTTCGGCTCGCATGGCATTGTATGCTTCAGCTTGGTCAGCCATTTTGTCTTCCAGGGATGATGTGCGCATACCCAGATCTCGGATTTCAGATTTGATTTCGTTTAGTGAGGTTTTTAGTGTGAGCTGCAGCTTTTGGTGCATGTCATCCAGCATTCTCTGTATTATATGTGGGGTTGCTGGGGTTTCTTCAGGAGTTGTACCCTGAGTATCATTCAGTCCGCCATGGGCGCCATCTTGGGGCTCTTCTGATCTCGCCATCACTTTCCCCTGGGCATTCCGGACCGTGAAAAAGTCGGTTTTCTCCCCCTTTTCGGTCTGTCTTCTCCCCTTGTGTTGGGACATTGTTGCTGGGTGAATTCCCGGTCCTAGGGTGCTCGTACCGCTTCTATTCAGGCCGTGGTAGCACGGAGCTACACAGACATGCGGCCGCAGTGCTCGAGCTCCAGGCCACGCCCCCTCCAGTCCTTTTTTTTTCATTCTTTGGATTTTTGAGTTAGACTTGGAGCAAAACATTTGAACACTTTGAAAAATACAGTTAACAGTTTTTTGCCCCTCACAGGGTCTTTCGATGCCCTTGACAGAGCCTTTTAATGTCCCTTACAGAGCCTTTTAAATGTCCCTAACAGAGAATTTCAATGCCTCTGACAGAGTCTTTTATGTTCAATCTTTTTATTGAGTTTATATTCAGCAAAAAGGCAAGTGAATAACAATGGGTACAGTTGTTACAAAAGTTACGCATGATACAGATGCATCATTGGTTACATGAGTTGCAGAGATGAGACAACAATGAGACAACAAGATAATGAAACAACAAGACAATGGGTGCGGTAGTTTGAAGTAACACATTACGCCCTATCAAGGAAAGGAAAAGAGATTTGCAGTTAGAGTGGAGAGTGCGGCACAGTGTGTCGCGCAGGCCACAATTGGGTGAGCCAAATGCAAGGGGTTGGCATAAACTTCAGCTTGCTCATTCACAATGTGTCGTTGCTTAACTATTCCGTGATCTGCTCCATTTGTGTTACTTTAGGCCCCACTGTTTTCCGTGCAGCTCGGGTGGCTGCGCAATTGCCGCTTGACCTTTGCATTATACTCATTGTAATACCTAGCTTGGGGGGAAGGGAAGTGAAATAACATAGGATGGGAAGGGGGGGAGGAGGGGGAAAGGGGGTTGGCTTTCGATCTCCATATGCCATGTGGTTGAGGTGTGTGGTGTGTTTAGCTGTATTGTTCCTTAGGTGGTCTTAGGTGGCCTTAATCCCCTGATGTGTGGGTGGGGAGCGTGTGGCTCTAGACATAGACAGGGTTTCCTGTTTGAGTAGGCCTGAGTCCCAAAGCTTCCAAGCTTCCCTCCAGAACGGTTTGAGGGGTCTAGTTTGTCTAGCCATAATTTCATATGTCTTGGTGGTTTGGATTATCTGGATGCAAGAAGTTATGTCAGGGGGAGCTTCAGAGAGCCAAGCTCTACTGATGGTAGATAGAGCTGCTACTAATACGTGGTAAGTTAAGTATTTTGCAGCTTTTGTCATGTCCATTGGAAGGAGTTGGAGAAGATATATCTCCGGGCTTAATGGGATTGTTACCGTCGTTGAGTCTTTAATTAGTAGCCCCACTAATTCCCAGAACCTTGAGATTTTGTGGCACGTCCACCATATGTGGTACATAGTTCCGGAAGCCATTTTACACCTCCAACATAAGTCTGACTTGTTTGGGTCTATGTGTTTGAGTTTTGCAGGTACCATATACCAACGGTAGAGGACCTTTCTGGTTAGTTCAATGTGTGCATTGCATAGGGTGAGCGTCTTGTTTGCTAAGTAAATTTTTGTCCACTGGTTTTGGTCCAGTGTCTTTTGGAAGTCTGCCTCCCATGCTATGACAAAGGAGGGTTTCCCAGTGGGCAGTTGTCTTGTGAGGAGTGCATATATTGTAGAAATGACTTTGGTGGGGGTTTTTTGTTGGATACAAAGGTCTGTAAGATGTAGTGTATGTAGGTGTGTTGTTTTGCCTTTTGCAGAAGTCGTTATAGGTAGTTGCTTTGTGAGCCAGGACTTTAGTTGAAGGTAGGTGAGAAAGGCGGATTTGGGTAATCCAAATGTGGTTTGAAGATGTTGGAACGTGTGCATTTCTTGGCCAGCTAGGAGTTGTTGTACTTGGTATATTCCGCACGCGGTCCATATGGTCGCGGAGAAAGTAGGTAATAGAGTCGCTATTGCCATAATAGGGGTTGTTAGCGAGATGGAGAGGTAATCTTTGTGCCTTTTCTGATATGTGTCCCACATAGCAAGAGTTAGAGACGTGGTAGGTAGCATGTGGTTGTGTTTGGGTCTTGTGTGCCGTGGAAGCCACATTAGTTCTGTGAGTGCATGATTGTCAGTGAATTGTGCTTCTATGTTGAGCCTGGTCGGTCGGGTCTTGGTGTAGCATGCGGATATTAATGGGTTCAGTTGTGATGCTATGTAGTACTTGCCGATATTGGGGACAGCCAAACCTCCCTCTTTAAAGGGTTTGTAAAGTGTCGCGGCTGCTATCCTAGGTCTTTTGTAATTCCAAATATAGTCATTGAACAGTTTTTGCAAGGATTCGATGTAATGTGGTGGGAGTGCAATAGGAAGAGTGCGGAATAGATATTGCAATTTGGGCAAGAGAATCATTTTTGTAGCCGCTATGCGGCCCAGCCAGGAAACATATTTCCCTTGCCAGGTAGATAACCTTTGCTTGATTTCCTTGGCCAACACGTCATAATTGGCTTGGAATAAATGTTGAGGATTGGTAGGGAAGTCTACGCCTAGGAATGTAAGATTGTTGTTATCCCATTGGTATGCATATGTGTGTTTTAAAGTGCTGAGTGTCTGGTCTGGCATGAAGAGGTGCATTGCTTTTGTTTTGGTGACATTTAATTTGTAATATGAACAGGTGCTATATGACAGCAGGTAGTTTGCGACCTTTGGCAGTGAGGTGTGTGGTTTCGTGAGTGATATCATTATGTCATCTGCAAACATTGTGATCTTATGTTCAGTTTTGCCTGCCTCAATTCCTCGGATATGTGGGTCGTGGCGTATGAGATGTGCCAGAGGCTCCAGTGCCAGGACATAGAGTAAGGGGGACAGGGGGCAGCCCTGCCTCGTTCCATTTGTAATTGGGAACTCTGTGGAAGTGAATCCGCTGTTCGCTACTCTGGCGCTCGGTTTAGAGTACAATGCTGAGACTAGGGACATAAATCTCGGGGGGAAGTTAAATTTCTCGAGCCGAGAGGAAGCCCCAGTGAAGCCTATCAAATGCTTTCTCAGCATCAAGTGACAGAAATGCACTGGGTCTCCTCCCCCTCCGCGCGCTCCACAGCAAATCTAACAATTTCCTTGTGCCATCCGCTCCCTGTCTACCTGCAACAAACCCAACCTGATCCTTGTGCACTAGGGAGGGAAGCATGCGCGATACCCTGTTCGCGTATATTTTTGCGAGAAGTTTTGTGTCCGTATTGAGCAGGGATATGGGTCTCATGTTTTGAGGTACAGTTGGAGGCTTACCAGGTTTGGGTATGGTTGCGATATGAGCTAGAAGCATTTCTGGTGCTATAGTTCCTGAGTCTATGATGTGGTTCAGAGCTTTAAGTAAATATGGTCCTAGGTGATCAGAGTAGGTTTTATAGTAAGTGTTTGTGAATCCATCTGGACCGGGTGATTTCCCCAATGGGAGGGCTTTGATGGCTTCTGTGATTTCTGTCAGGGTGATTTTGGCTTGTAAAATGTCTTGTTGGTCTATGGTTAGCGTGGGAAGTGTGATCTGGGAGAGAAAATTTTTTATTTCCTGATGTGTTGGTTGATGCGTGTTGGGGTCTTGATTGAGATTGTACAACGAGGCGTAGTACAGTGCCATGGTATTATTAATGTCTTGTGGGTCAAAAACCTTTGTGCCATCTGGTTTGTTTAGATATGGGATTTTAGATTGGCTTTGTTTGTGGCGCAGGAGGGAAGCCAGAGCTTTACCCGCCTTATTACCCCGGCAGTACGTATGGGCCTGGAGCCTTTGCAATGTTGACATTGTCTTGGCTAGTAGGTATTCGTTAAGTTTCTTGTTTGTTTGCGATATAGCTTTTAACCCTGCCTCTGTTGGTTTGAGAAGTTGTGCGTTGGTTTGATCTCTTAGTGTTTTAAGTAGTGTATTGTATTCTTGTAGTGCTGTCTTTTTAACGTGGGTTGCTTTGCTTATTGCGATGCCCCTTAGGACAGCTTTATGTGCTTGCCACAGTGTCACAGGGGAGATGTCTTGTGTGTCGTTTGCGTTAAAGTATGACCTAATTTCTGTTTGCAGCGTTGTTTTGAAGTCATGGTTCTGTAAAAGGTAGTCAGGCAGACGCCATGCAGTTCTGCCCCTGTGTGGGAAGCTTTCCATTAGGGTTATGTCTATTGGGGCGTGATCTGTCCATATTATGTCTCCTATATGGCAATCTTTTATAGAGGGTAAGAGTGAGCGGGCTACTAGAGCATGATCGATCCTAGAATACGTCTTGTGCATGGGTGAGAAATAGGTGTATTCTCGACTGTTGGGATGTTTAGTTCTCCAAGCATCATAAATGTCATATTCCATAAGTAGCTTGGTAAGCGCCTTGCATTTGGGTGTGAGGGATGTGTGTCTCCGTGTGTGTGGGGGTACTGTCGTGTCCAAATGCGGGTGTAAAACGTGGTTTAAGTCTCCACACAGTATCAAGTGAGGCAATTGCGGTGTCGGTATCTTAGATAGTACGTGGTGTAGGAAATTTCTGTGGTTGGAGTTTGTGCCATAGATTGTTACTATCGTGTACGTTTTATTGTTAATAATGCAGTGTAGAATGATGTATCTGCCTCCTGTGTCTTTCTTGAGTTGCAGTAATTCGAATGTGAGGGAGCTGTGTAGCAGTATTGAGACTCCTTTAGCTTTAGAAGTGTGTGATGAGTGGTATTGGGTTGGATATTCCTTGGCCGCGAAATTGGGGATGCGGTTTGTGGCAAACCTAGCCACTCGGACTATAACTGGACACTATGCCTTTAAGGGTTGCCTATAGGTCTGGAGAGATATGCGTTTCACCTGTATGTGTCTGCTTCATGTATTCCCTGCATTGCCTGTACCTATCTGTTCCGCCGAATGCAAATGGCGGTTTGTATGGGGATTCTCGTTCGTTTCACGAACGGCACTTTGGAGGGCCGTTCGTGAAGCGAATGCGATACCCCCTAATAGCCCACACACTTAGAGGCGTGTGGCGCTAGTTAACCGATTGCAACATTGTTGCAATCGGTTATTAGAGGCTCTCCTGGGTGGCCGTCGTTCGACTACCGACCATGCGGCGGTCGGCCATCTTGGATCCTTTGTTCCCCAGCGGGGTTATGTCGTCGAGCGCCTGGTACTAAAAACGGCTACTCGACGGCATGAGCCCCGCTGAGCCTCCAGGACGTTCGGGAGTTTCGGGACGTTCGGTATTTTGTTCCCTAATAGCAATCGGTTCTTTTTGTATGTTTTATATGAATTGTGTTGTTCGTGCGGCGTTCGGTTATTTTAGCAGGGATCTGAGCGGTAATCTCACGAATGATACCCTCAGACCCCAGCTATCTACCGAACGTCCATTCGTGTAAATCCACTATATATTCACCAAGTTATTGATTTTTATGTGAATTATCGGTTCTGCTGCACGAGGGGATAATCCACTTAACGGTGCATTCTGGGAAGACTATCCCTCTCGTGCAGCGGTGCCTGATGGGAGAAATATGGTGTAATGTAAGTCCCCCATGTAGTCCCCTCCTGTACAACCCCTGTAATGTCAGTTTGGAAACCCCTTGCATGGGGAACTGCATAAATACTGTGACCTGTGATTAAAACCTCAGTTGACTCCCAGCCTATGTGTCGTCTAGTTCTTGGGAAGGAAGGGTTACTGCAGTGCTGTTTGGATTATGGTATGCTGATTCCCTGGATTATCCTTTGTTGTTCCTGTTACCCAGCGGAGATATCGTGGATTATACTGCCTCTCCGCTACACGGTTATGTACGAAGTGCGTTACCTGGATGCATAGGATGTCTATTTTGTCTTTTTTTGCTGCGTCTAGGAGGATTCTCCTCTTATGCGACGTGTTGAGGCCGCATACATTAATGGAGCGTATTTTTATGAATTTTAAAGACTAAGTGTATTGCTATTGTAATGGCTGTTATGACATAATGTGCATGTGGTCGGCATATGGTGGTAGTTGAAGGCCATGTGAGGGTTTTCAGAACTTGGACGGGTAGGTGCAGGTTGGGGTTAGGTGTGAACTTAGGGAAAGAGTATTTACATGTGTTCCCAAAGGGAATTTTGGTGCGTGCGTTGCGCACCATGGGGTAGGAACAATCAGTTCCAATTCGTGTGGCTATCGGGCTTTAGTGTTATCAAATTGATCTGAACAGAAAGGGTTGTTTGAGTCGATGAGTGGCAGGCAGTGTCCGTAGGTGGCAGCTCGGGGCGGTGGGGTGTTTCAACAAGCGGCTGGCCAGGGGTCAAAGTACCTACTCTGGGTTCAGTGTTTCTCATGACCTCCCCATCTCGGTCCCCTGAGTTGAGCGTGAGCACATCAGCGTCCCCCGCCCCGCTCCAGGCGGAGAGGAGGAGGCCAAGGCACCCCCCCCAATATCAGCCCCCAACCGCCCACCGGTCGCTAGCAGATCTAAATAGAGGCCCAGGATCTCAGCGACACAACAGGCAGCAGAATTGTGGGTAGTTATGCGACCAGGTCTCCCAATCTCGTGGACCAAGGTAGCACGTCAGATTAGATCTCGGGACGCGTTCTCCCGCCCGGCTCCCTCCAAGGAGGGCGGCGGGCAGGCCGAGGCGCCCAAGACCCGAATCCACCCCCACATCCATTTAGCTTGTATAACCCATATGTGATAATAAAGTTATGGCATTTGTAGATTTGAAAAACAAGGGTCTAGTATCCCAGTGACACAGTAGACAATAAGGCTCCCAGATGGCCATGTGGCCAGTTCCCTCCGCCCCTCCAACTGAGGAATCGCAGCCGATCAGATCCCGGGACGCATCCCCCCGCCCGGCTCCCCCAAAGTGGGAAGGCAGGCAGGCCGAGGCGCCCGAGACCGGATTACCCACCGGTGTCAAGTTATCATATAAATCTCTTGTGTGAGAATAAAGTTTTCCATTTGTAGATTCAAACAGGAGCCCAAGACCTCAGTCACATAGCAAACATTAGAGTTCCCAGATAGCTATGCGGCCAGTTCCCCCAGCCCCCCCGACTGAAGTAACACAACCGATCAGATCCCGGGACGCATCCCCCCACCCGGCTCCCCCGCAAGGAGGGAGGCGGGCAGGTCGAGGCGCCCGAGACCCGAATCCCACCGGTTTCAAGATAGCTTGTATAAGCTCATGTGGGAGGATAAAGTTTGTATGTAAGAAGTTCGTAGGGGCCCGAGGGTAGGGGCTATATGTGGTGATGCTGTGAGCTATCAGGCTCAGAATACTTGCGGAGGGCCCTCCCGGTTATGCAGCGTTTAGCGTTTGGTGGGCGATTTCGTCCACTCCAGCCGGAGTCTTCCCGCTCGTGCATTGTCCATTTCGGCATTCTCTTGTGTGGTGATGCCCCACACTTTTAATTTCCTGAGTCCATCTTCTGGCGACAGAATGGTTTTGAAGCTGCCATCTTTATGCGCAAGGAGTTTGGTTGGAAACCCCCATCTATACCGTATGCCATGGGTGCGGAGAGCATCGGTTATTGGGGCGAATTCCTTTCGGCGTCTAAGTGTGGCAGTGGAGAGGTCGGCAAATAGCTGTACCGTAGGGAAGTCCTCATGAGGCGCATTCCTGTTTCTGCTTTCTCGGAGAATGTGTTCTTTGATATGAAAATAATGAATGCGGATTAGAACATCCCTGGGTGTGGTGTCAGGTATATGGCGCGGCTTCGGGACCCTGTGCGCTCGATCTACCAAAAGCATGTCGGATGGTATCTCAGGGCCGTACGCTCGGATCAATCCTCTGACATAGGCCGGTAGCTCTGTTTGTGAGACTGATTCCGGCACACCTCTTAACCGGAGATTGTTTCTCCTCGATCGGTCTTCTAGGTCGGCTAGCTTGTATTCCATGAGGGTTATCTTGTCCGCCATAACGTCCACATGGTCCGCCATGTCGTTGTGGGCCATCGCGAAGTCGTCCATCTTGGTTTCAATGTGTGCCGTTCTGCGGCCCAGTTCTTGGACGTCCTTGCGGAGGGAGTCCATTGAGTGTTGCCATGCGGTGATAAGTTTCTGGGATAAAGCATCCATTGCTTTCGTGAGGTGGCTCGGGGTGAGTATTCCCTCCTTGCCTGAAATAGGCTGTGGAAGATCCCCTTGTTCGGCCTCCTCGTCGCCATCTTGATTAGGCAGCTGGGAGTCACTCACGGCTTGACTCGGTTTGGGGCCAAAAAAATTCATTTTTTCCGCTCGGGAAGCATTCTTCCTCACTTTAGGCTGTGACATCTTGCTGTTGCGCTCTTTTCCTGGTTTCTGTGTGCTAGGATGGCATTGGATTCTTAGCCGGGGCGCCTGAGCTCAGGATTAGACCTCCATCTTGTCCGGCGGTTAGCCACGCCCCCTGACAGAGTCTTTTAATGTCCCTTACAGAGAATTTCATTGCCCCTGAAAGAGTCTTTTAATGTCCCTTACAGAGCCTTTTAATGTCTCTAACAGAGAACTGCAATGCCCCTGACAGAGCCTTTTAATATCCCTTACAGAGCCTTTTAATGTCCCTAGCAGAGAATTTCAATGCCTCTGACAGAGTCTTTTAATGTCCCTTACAGAGAATTTCATTGCCCCTGAAAGAGTCTTTTAATGTCCCTTAAAGAGCCTTTTAATGTCCCTAACAGAGAATTGCAATGCCCCTGACAGAGCCTTTTAATATCCCTTACAGAGCCTTTTAATATCCCTAGCAGAGAATTTCAATGTCCCTAGCAGAGAATATCAATGCCCCTGACAGTCTTTCAATGCCCCTGACAGAGCCTTTAAATGTCCCTGACAGAGCCTTTTAATATCCCTTACAGAGCCTTTTAATGTCCCTAGCAGAGAATTTCAATGCCTCTGATAGAGTCTTTTAATGTCCTTTACAGAGAATGTCATTGCCCCTGACGTAGTCTTTTAATGTCCCTTACAGAGCCTTTTAATGTCCCTAACAGAGAATTGCAATGCCCCTAGCAGAGAATTTCAATGCCCCTGACAGTCTTTCAATGCCCCTGACAGAGCCTTTAAATGTCCCTAACAGAGAATTGCAATGCCCCTGACAGAGCCTTTTAATATCCCTTACAGAGCCTTCTAATATCCCTAGCAGAGAATTTCAATGTCCCTAGCAGAGAATTTCAATGCCCCTGACAGTCTTTCAATGCCCCTGACAGAGCCTTCAAATGCCCCTAGCAGAGAATTTAAATGCCCCTGACATAATCTTTCAATGCCCCTCAAAGAGTCTTTCAATGCCCCTACCTAACATAGCTTTCTATTTCCCTACCTAACAGAGCTTTCTATCTATGACAATAACAGAGCTTTAACTCTACCACGAGTGATAGCTGGCTGGCTGACAGCTGGACGGGCTCTCACATGGACGAGCTAAGTCTAAGTGGCTGGCTGATGGAGGGGTGGGCGGCAGGGCGAGTGCTAGGACAGGCTCTGATGGAAAACGTGCTGACAGCAAGGCATGCTGTTGTCAGGGCGGGTTTAAGATCGCACTTCCGCGATATCTTTTATGAAATTGCTGTTGCGTGATTACTGCTGTTTCCGACCTTCCGTGAACCGCAGGTAGCAGTGGCCATCTTAGATATGGTGAAATGCTGTGGAACCCCAATTGGGAAATGCTGGGTTATGCTAGATTTTCACCTCATGTGTCTGAACTTTTGTATTCTCTCGAGGGTGATGTGTTTGGTTCCTGTGTGTACTTTTTTCTGAATGATGGTGTAACAGAGCTTCCTGTACCCCAGTTGGGTACCTCCGGCGATGGATGCTCCTAGTGCTCCAGCGGTTTTCTACAATAAGAGACAGAACTCAGTATTGAGGGTGAAGAAGTCTTTTACAGGATTCCCTGCAGGGCCCATAGTCTGTGGGAAGGAGGCTGGCAAGAAGGCTCCTCCAGGAGCTTGTGGCAAACTCACTTGGTATAACCTGATGACGTTAAAGTTATTGTCCTTCAACGTACGGGGACTGAACACACCCCATAAGAAAATACTATTATTTAACTAGGTAAAGGCCTTAAAAACAGATGTTGCCTATGTTCAAGAAACACACTTTAAAAAAGTTATGATCCCAAGACCTATGATAAAGCATTTCACTGTTCAATTTAATTCCACCTATAAAACCAAATCGAGAGGGTGTCAATCCTGTTTAGTAGGAATGTGGCATGCCAAACTATTAAAGTAATTGATGATTCTGAGGGCAGACTCCTTATTTGGGTAGGCATGATTAACAACATAAATTACACAGTGACTAACATTTACTTTCCAAATGCAAGCCAATTTACATTTTTAAAGAACATTGTTAAGAAAGTTTTAGGTGAATGCAGTGGGAGACTGATTTTGTGCGGTGATACAAACTTTGTGATGGATCATGATTTGGATATAATTAGAGAGACTGTTTCTTCGTCTGAAAGGCGTGGCAATGAAAGTTTGGCACAGAGATGTTCTCAATATCTTTTTTCTACGGGTATATATGATGCATGGAGAGTGACTCATGTGAGTGAAAAAGACTATACTTATCATTTAGTGCAGTATAAAATACACTCATGTATCAATAGGTTTTTGGTGGATGAGGCAACTTTGCATACTGTAAGATCTGAAATATTGGACTTCAATTGGTCTGACCATGCCCCGATAATGTTACATATCTCCGAGTCCCTCGCAGTGACTTCAGACAGACCATGGAGATTAATTGACAACTTTGTTTTGGAACTTGAAAATAAATTACTAGCTGAAACTACCCTCACTAATTATATGTGCTAATTTTCAGCCTATTTCGTTGCTCAACAATGATACCAAAATATATGCCAAAGTTTTGGCTTCTAGGTCGGCCAAAATAATCCCTAAACTTGTTAAAAACGATCAGGTTGGATTTGTGTTAGACAAACAAGCCATGGATGGCACAAGGTTTATCAATATTATTCATCAAATTAGAACAGATTGTGCACCTTCTCTGCTTCATTACATGCGGAGAAGGCATTCAATAGAATACACTGGGGATACTTGAAAGATGTCTTGTTCAAATCTGGTTTTACGACTCCACTAGTAAATGCAGTATTTGCTCTGTATTATTATCCTACAGCTTTCCTTTGGGCGGGTTTGAATGCGAGTGCGCCTCTAGCCGCGCATGCACATTCAGCTCCACTCAGGAGCTGACATCGGCAGAGGAGAAGAGGTCACCTGAGCCAGGCTCCCTGGATTTAACCCCTTCAGCATCAAGGGAGGGGGGCCCCGAGGGAGGGAGGCACTCCAAGAGCCTATTGTGTCAGGAAAACAGGTTTGTTTTTATGGCACTATAGGATGCCTTTCACCAAAAACCTGTCGAACATGCATGCTTGTAACTTGGCAAAAGTCTAGCCAGAACTACAGAAGGAGATGAACAGATATAGGGAGCTGGCTGGGTAAAATATATTAAAGATGAATATTCTCCCAAAAATACTATACTTTTTAAGGGCCATCCCACTGTCCATCCCTCTTTCCTTTTTTAAGAAACTTAATTCAGCTATAATAAAATATATTTGGTCAGGCAAACCTAGTAGGATCAAATTGTCTATACTGCAACATCTCGAATGGTGGTTTGGGTGTACCTGATTTTCAAAGTTATTATTTTGCAGAATATATATATATATATAAGAATGCCGCACAGGCTTTTAAGTTTAATCTGACTGTCGATCTACCTCAGTGATTATTAATTGAAAAAGAAAAGTTACTTCCATATTCAATTAAAGAACGGTTATGGTTACCTCATACAGTATCTCACAAACGTGAGTACACCCCTCACATTTTTGTAAACATTTTACTATATCTTTTTATGTAATAACACTGAAGAAATGACACTCTGCTACAATGTAAAGTAGTAAGTGTACAGCCTGTATAACAGTGTAAATTTTCTGTCCGCTCAAAATAACTCAACACACAGCTATTAATGTCTAAACTGTTGGCAACAAAAGTGAGTACACCCCTAACTGGAAATGTCCAAATTGGGCCAAAAGTGTCAATATTTTGTGTGGCCACCATTTTTTTCCAGCACTGCCTTAACCCTCATGGGCATGAAGTTCACCAGAGCTTCACAGGTTGCCACTGAAGCCCTCTTCCACTCCTCCATGACAACATCACAGAGCTGGTGGATGTTAGAGACCTTGTGCTCCACCTTCCATTTGAGGATGCCCCACAGATGCTCAATAGGGTTTAGGTCTGGAGACATGCTTAGCCAGTCCATCACCTTTACCTTCAGCTTTTTTTTAGCAAGGTAGTGGTCTTCTTGGGGTCGTTATCTTGTTGGAATACTGCCTTGCGGCCCAGTATCCGATGGGAGGGTATCATCCTCTGCTTCAGTATGTCACAGTACATGTTGGCATTCATTGTTCCCTCAATGAACTGTAGCTCCCCAGTGCCGGCAGAACTCATGCAGGCCCAGACAATGACACTCCCACCACCATGCTTGACTGCAGGCAAGACACACTTGTACTCTTCACCTGGTTGCCACCACACACGCTTGACATCATCTGAACCAAATAAGTTTATCTTGGTCTCATCGGACCACAGGACATGGTTCCAGTAATCCATGTCCTTAGTCTGCTTGTCTTCAGCAAACTGTTTGCGGGCTTTCTAGTGCATCATCTTTAGAAGAGGCTTCCTTCTGGGATGACAGCCATGCAGACCAATTTGATGTGGTGTGCGGTGTATGGTCTGAGCACTGACAGGCTAATCCCCCACCCCTTCAACCTCTGCAGCAATGCTGGCAACACTCATATGTCTATTTCCCAAAGACAACCTCTACATATGACGCTAAGCACTTGTACTCAACATTTTTGTTTGACCATGGCTAAGCCTGTTCTGAGTGGAACCTGTCCTGTGAAATCGCTGTACGGTCTTGCCCACCTTGCAGCAGCTCAGTTTCAGGGTCTTGGCAATCTTCTTATAGTCTAGGCCAACTTTATATAGAGCAACAATTCTAGGATGACAGACATGCATACCAATTTGATGCGGTGTGCGGCGTATGGTCTGAGCACTAACAGGCTTACCTCCCACCCCTTCAACCTCTGCAGTAATGCTGGCAGCACTCATATGTCTATTTCCCAAAGACAACCTCTGGATATGAAGCGGAGCACTTGTACTCAACATCTTTGTTTGACCATGGCGAGGCCTGTTCTGATTGGAACCTGTCCTGTAAAACCGCTGTATGGTCTTGCCCACCTTGCAGCAGCTTAGTTTCAGGGTCTTGGCAATCTTCTTATAGCCTAGGCCAGGGGTAGGCAACCTTTTTGTAGTACTGTGCCAAAACAAGATGTTGAAGTCCCTTGGTGTGACGGTCCTATTTTTGTAAAATTGAGATGTGTGTTCTGCTTGTGTAATTTATGGTTGCTGCAGTTGCTTTGTACCATTGTATTTATGTGTATGTGGGCTGTTATATTGTATATTTTTATGAGTAGTTTGTGATATTGCGTATGGTACCTATAAATGTGGGCTGTGTATGGGGGCTGCTTGCGGAATTGTGCGTGTGGATGTTATATCACATTGTGTTTGGTGATGTGTATATGTGTGGGGCTGCTTGGAGTATTGCATGTGAGGGGCTTGGAGTATTGCATGTGAGGTTGTGTGCGTGTATGTGGATAGTCAGTGGTGTTGTGGTTGTGGGCTATTTATATTATTTGTATAACAGGAAGGCTTCTTTTGCAGCTCTGTGTATATATCTAGCAGTGTGGGTGGCATCTCTGGGATCCAGTGAGCAACGGGTTGGCCAGGTGCAGGTCAAAATCTGTGATAGTTGCTGTGGGCTGCCCTACTGTAGTGCAGGTACCAGTTCATAAGTGTTGGGGTGGAGTGATCAGAGATCACTTCCTTTAAGCGCTGCAATGGGTAAATTAAGGATTGCCCCTCACCACCTGCAATCACCACTTAGTTTGCACTAGCAGATATCTGACATGCCAATGCCTGTTTGGCTCTGGCAACCTTGAGTGCCGTGCAAAGTGCCTCATAGAATTCTTTGCCATAAGGTGCCATGTTCAACTTCCAGTGACCAGTATGAGAGCGTGTGAGAGCGATAACACCAAATTAAACACACCTGCTCCCCATTCACATCTGAGAACTTGTAACACTAATGAGTCACATAACACCGGGGAGTAAAAATGGCTAACTGGGCCCAATTTGGACATATCTACTTAGGGGTGTACTCACTTTTGTTGCCAACAGTTTAGACAATAATGGCTGTGTGTTGAGTTATTTTGAGGGGACAGCAAATTTACACTGTTATACAGGCTGTACACTTACTACTTTACATTGTAGCAGAGTATAATTTCTTCAGTGTTGTCACATGAAAAGATATAATAAAATGTTTACAAAAATGTGAGGGGTGTGAGATACTGTAATTTGCGCCCTAAAGTCAGGAATATACATTCCACAACCAGGACAACGTTAAAGACTTGGAATATAATGTTTAGGCAGATAAAGGGAACGATTTTGTGGTCCAGGGTCATTTTAAAATATGATATTTGTGGGGTTGATGTTGATTTCTGGGGTCCCTCTCTTTACATAATCTGAACGATTTTTTCTCAAATAATTAATTTGACAAATTTAGATTAAAACATGGTTTAGAAGATTTCGATGCCACTACATATGATATTGTAGTTACCAGATTAAGTGAGATATTTGAAATCCCAATACGTGGCCAAAAATATACTCATTTAGAGAAATCCCAAATAGAAAGAAATTATATTGATAACCCAGGAAGGAAACGTACTATATCATTATGTTACTCCTATATTAATGCTAGGCCCTAAACCAAATTGGATTACACAGTTGCATGGGAAATTGATCTCCAGAGAGAAATGTCTCTGGATGACTGGTTGGCTGTTTATTTAAATTTGAAAGGTAGGCGGAGCTAACTGTGTGGCGGGGCCCGGCTGACTGCAGCATGGGAAGCAGGAAGGAGTCCCTGCTTCCCCAACAACCAGCCTCCAGGAGCTCCAAGCAGGAGGTAAGAAGCAGGTCAGTGTGTCTGTGTGAGTGTGTGACTGTCTGTGAGTGTGTGACTGTCTGTGTGTGTGACTGTCTGTGTGTGACTGTCTGTGTGAGTGTGTGACTGTCTGTGTGACTGCCTGTGAGTGTGTGACTGTCTGTGTGTGACTGTCTGTGTGTGACTGTCTGTGTGTGTGAGTGTCTGTGTGACTGCCTGTGAGTGTGTTACTGTCTGTGTGAGTGTGTTACTGTCTGTGTGAGTGTGTGACTGTATGTGAGTGTGTGACTGTCTGTGAGTGTGTGACTGTCTGTGTGAGTGTGTGACTGTGTGACTGCCTGTGAGTGTGTGACTGTCTGTGTGAGTGTGTGACTGTCTGTGAGTGTGTGACTGTGTGAGTGTGTGACTGTCTATGAGTGTGTGACTGTCTGTGTGACTGCCTGTGAGTGTGTGTGACTGTCTGTGTGTGACTGTCTGTGTGGGGTGTGTGACTGTGTGACTGCCTGTGGTGTGTGACTGTCTGTGTGTGTGTGACTGTGTGTCTGTGTGACTGCCTGTGTGTGAGTGTGTGACTGTCTGTGTGACTGCCTGTGAGTGTGTGACTGTCTGTGTGACTGCCTGTGAGTGTGTGACTGTGTGTGACTGCCTGTGAGTGTGTGACTGTCTGTGTGACTGCCTGTGAGTGTGTGACTGTGTGTGACTGTCTGTGTGAGTGTGTGACCGTCTGTGTGTGACTGCCTGTGAGTGTGTAACTGTCTGTGTGTGACTGTCTGCCTGTGTGTGTGAGTATGTGTGACTGTCTGCCTCTGTGTGTGTGTGTGGCTGTCTGCCTGTGTGTGTGTGTGTGTGTGTGTGTGTGTGTGGCTGTCTGCCTGTGTATGTGTGTGACTGTCTGCCTGTCTTTGTATGTGTGGGTGTTTGCCTCAGTGTCAGTGACTGTCTGCCTGTGTGTGTTTGTGTGGCTGTCTGCCTGGGTGTCAGTGACTGTCTGCCTCTGTGTGTGTGTGTGTGTGTGTGTGTGTGTGCACCTGCTAGTGAGTTTGTGTGTGTGGGTGTGTGCCTGCTAGTGAGTGAGCTTGTATGTGTGTCAGTGAGCTTGTCTGTAGGGATCATATGTGTGTGTTAGTTAGTGAGCTTGTCTGTAAGGAGCATGGGTGTGTCAGAGCCTGTCTGTGGTGAGCATGTGTGTACAGTGAGCTTGTCTGTAGTAAGCATGAGTGTGATCGTGAGCTTGTCTGTAGTGACCATGTGTGTCAGTGAGCTTGTCTGTAGTGAGCATGTGTGTGTCAGTGAGCTTGTCTGTAGTGAATCTGTGTGTTAGTGAGCTCTTCTGTAGGGAGCGTGTGTGTCAATGGGCTTGTCTGTAGGGAGAGTGTGTGCGCATCAGTGAGCTTGTCTGTAGTGAGCGTGTGTGTGTGACAGTGAGCTTGTCTATAGTAAGCTTGTGTGTGTGTATCAGAGTTTGTCTGTACTAAATTTGTGTGTGCACCAGTAACCTTGTCTGTGTGTGTCATTGTCTGTCAATGAGCCTATTTGTGTGCATCAGTAAGATTGTCTGTCTGTGTGTGAGTATGCTTTACTGTATAACTAATATTTTGAATTAGAAGAAGAAATGTATCAATAAAAAATAAATACATAAATATATATATATATATATATATATATATATATATATATTGTTGCATCACCTGGGCTCCAGTATATATATATAGGCAATTGAAATAGTTGGCTGCACTCTCGGATTTCCTTAAAATTTTACTTTTGTTGAAATATTTAAGAGAAGATCAACGTTTCAGTCCCTCTTGTGGACTTGCATCAGGATCATGACGAAAGTCCACAAGAGGGACTGAAACATTTATCTTCTCTTAAATATTTCAATAAAAGTTACATTTTCAGGAAATCAAAGAGTGCAGCCAACTATTTCAATTGCATATATATATATATATATATATATATATATAACACCCTACATAGCACAATGACTGGCTATGGGGCTGGCATAGATTTTTTTCCAGGGCTGCTTCATATCCCCAGTCCGGCCCTGGTGGTATCTGACTCCATCCAGGCTCCAGAAAATATACCCCAATTCTACAAATCTCTGCTGGCATGGCTTGAATTAGCATAGTTTTGGAGTCAAAGTCACAACAGAAGGAGTTATATCCCTGATTATTGTATGTACATCCTTCCAAAATAATTGTAAATGTGGACACGTTTACAATTATTTTGGAACTATGTACATACAATAATCAGGGATATTACTCCTTCTGTTGTGACTTTGACTCCAGAACTATGCTTATTCAAGTAATTTCCTGAAAACTTTACCAAAGTGGATAATATAATGGTAGGTCACGTCTTGATAGCGACCACTATGATTTAAAACATTATTGTAGATCTGACGTAGTTCCTGCTATTAAAGAGGTATTAACACTGGCCTTAGAGAATAAGTGCTATGAAATGCACCTCAGATTGCCATCAAACACGCAGAATCATTAACTTACCACTGGAACATATGGGAAGATAATGTCAAATGAAAATACTCTTTATGACTGTAGTTTATGTGCCTCTCCTTTTACTCTTTTTCTGTTTGTATAAGCAACTGTTTGTACACTATTTATCGCCGGTGCATGTGGAGTTCTTTTACACCTTATTTGACACTATGTAGTGTTTTTCATAAAGCATACGTTATCAATTTTATAATGGATGGATAGCCCCTCCCCCCCCCGTTTCTCTTTGTTTGTTGGATTTATATGTATTCTTATTCTTTATTCCATATATTTCATTTTTTTACCATTGTTAACGAAAACCTTTCAATAAAAAACATTTGATAAGAAAAAAAAAATGTAATCTAAACTGCAGGCAACAACATGATTAAAGGAATACACCAGTGATTTTTAAAAATATATTTAGTAGGTATACCCACAAAGAAAATGCACGAGTATTCTATTCTTCATTTTTTCTTAGGATTCCCCGCACAGACAGAAAGTGTGGGCTACCCTTCTTCCCCAGCCCACACTTTCTGTCTGTGCGGGAAATCCTTAACATCACAGCTTTCCTATGGTTCTCATTGAGAAGGGGGAAAGCAATCACACTCTAGTATTCACTCTGCAAAGTTAACAGAAGTGGCAACAAACTTTCCTGGCTATTTTATTAACACATAGATATTTATAACATTAACGTATCCCTGGTCCATTTTAGATTGTTGAACACCCTATAAATGAAAAAAAAATAAAAATTACATACTCCCCTTTTCTAGGCAGCCTCAACTTTCCAAACAGGACCGCGTATTTTCTGTCACTAGTGGTGTAATTGACACATCCCCTTAGCTCCACCCACACCTGTCCCAATTTCTTATCTCCCAATGTTGGGAGGTTGTCATGGACAGACTGGATCTAACAGGAAAATATAAGGAAAGCAAAAAATAAGATAACAGCAAGCGTATTACTGGACCTTAGAATGGCCAGATTAAACGCACCAAGAATATTACCAGCCGAGGTCAGGGTTACAGAATACAGAATAAATGTAAGGAAAAAGCCAAAGGTCAAGATCAATCAGAAGGGAGAATAGTTAAAGATGAGCCAAGGTCAAAATTCCAGAAGATACAAGAAATAAAAGCGCTCTCGGATAAACTACATAATGGAAACCACGACAGGGCATCAAACAATAGGCAAAGTGAGTTTAAATATGCTAAGAAGTGTTCCCATTGGTTGCTGGGTCCTGGTGATGGCAAAACTGAACCGCCTTTTCTTAGTGCCGAAGTGGCGAATTTCAGAAGTGCCGAACTGAATGGAATTGCCGAAGTGCCAAATTTCGGAAATGCTGAAATGCTTTTGATTTCTGAAAAGTGGCAAAACAAGAGAGGGAAAATGATGTGAATAATGACGAGAATCTAGACCAATAAGCTAATTCCTGGCACTATAGATATGTAAGTGGTTGTATGGCAGTCCGGGCACCTAACCCTACCTATAACCCTACCCTAGATGTGGAAGTGGTTGACGTGGTTAGGGTTAGGAGTAGGTTTAGGGGCAGGAATAGGGAGCCATACAGATTTGTAAGTGGTTGTGGTGGCAAGAGAGCGATGCTTCCGAATGGCCGAATTGCAGAAGTACCAAATTGCCGAAATCCTGAATGGCCGAATTGCAGAAGTACCAAATTGCCGAAATCCTGAATTGCCGAAGTCCCGAATTGCCAAAGTGCCAAACCGAAGTGCCAAAGTCTCGAATTTTGGAGGTGCAGAATTGCCGAAGTCCCGAATTTCGGAAGTGCTGAACCGAACCAAATTTCTTGCCCATGCATATCCCTAGTATAGATTTTTTTTTTATTCTTTATTTTTGCAGTGCAGTTAGTTACAGACAGGCTTGTGATGCCACAACAGCAGCGACAGGCAGTCAATATCATAATTGTTAGTACATAGGTATGGCATGTAAATACATTGCACTATTTTAAGGTAAAGTAACGTGAAGCAAGATACGATAGACTAGGTATATGCTTTCACACAGCCAGTTTAATAACTAGCAGTTACTGCGGAAGTGTGTTGTTATGCGATAAATTAACTTAAGGCGTTAGGGTATCCTAAGTTTGCCTTAAGGGAATCATATGAGCACATGGGGGAGCATATAAGGCCACTGGGCACCGTGGCGTACCCGCGTTAATGCAAGGGTTTTCCACACTAGGGATGATGTTTATCAGGATAAAAAGTATAAAAGAACATAATAAACAAAATATTTAACAAAAAGCATAAAACTTAAAGAGTATTTCTTAGACATGTGGGTGTGCAGCTGCTGCTGCTATCTGAGAAGGCCTGAGGGTATAGGTGCAGTCCCATGATCATCCAATTCCTGCCAGCGGAAGTGTTGATGCTTGTGCAGGAACATTCAGGTAGCCAGCTTCTATTGTGCTGCAAATCAGGGCGCTGCAAATCTGGGCTCCCTGCCAACTCCAAGCTTGTATGAGGGGTTGCAGGTGTGGACCCTCTCAGATACAGCATGGGACCTCCATGGTTTGCGCAGCTATCTGTGGTTGATCCTCTGCTTCTGTGGTGGATGCATGGTGGGGGTCCCCCCGGGTTGCTCTCTGCCCCAGTTTTGCTTGTAGGAGCTTGCTCAGCGATGTCTCCCCGAGGAGGCATATTCCGCTTTGGCGGCTTGTTGCTGTCTGTTGCTGTCTTTCCCAGTTCTGTGACAGAAGATTGGGCTGGCTCCCCTATTCTCTGCCAAAAGCTTTGGAATATAGCATCAAGGAGTTGCAGAGTAAGAGTAATTGAGTCGCATAGAGGCTTTTGGCACACGTATAGGCTCTGCGTGTTGGAAGATAGGGCAGTCGCCATCTTGAGTTCGCAGGCTGGGTATGTGTTGCTCAGTTTCCACATGGAGCTCAGTCTGGGTATAGTAACTAGCATCCGTGTGGTAGGTGGAGACCGGGATAACCCCCGAATCAAGCAATGAGTAGATCGGCCACCTCTCCCCAGCTCCATCCCCAGTAGGCCGCAACAGAGAGACTTGGACTCCGTTGGGGTATAGACACAATTCGAGGTTCCGGAGATCCCCAATTCAGATAGTGCCCTTGTGTAAACGTAGCTATTCATTAACCGAGGAATATCCCCTTGAATCAGTAAAACTCTTAGGAGCTCAGGCAAGACACATCTGCTCTGTATGGAAGCCTGGCTCTGCCCTCCCCCCCCCCAGTAAAGATTTTATCTCCAGAGATGTACATAATGGACTTCAGAGCTATTTCTAATTATTCATTAACTTGTATTATTTTATATTTTCATAGGTATTAATTGACTCTCTCTGTTATTCCAAATTAAGACAATAAGAAATAGGGGATTTAATTTAAATATGCATTTCAGTATCTAATTAACAAAATAAAAACATTTAAAATGACAGTATATTTTTTTCATCTTTTAAGAGCGATTTTGTTGATAGTCATAGAAAGATATACCAGGTAGTCAATTAATTTCTCATTTGAAGTTATTACAATTTTCTTGCATTGTAAATACCTGTTTAATATGGAGTATACATTGTTTTCTATAAATATGAATTTATTTTGGGAACACAAAACAATTATGCATTTAAATTGTACTTAGGGAGTATCTTGTATTATATTAAATATTGGTTTGCAATAGTTGCAGATCTAAAGGTAATTTTAGATTCAGTGTACACCAATAAAAAATTATATATCTATATATCTATAAAATATTTAGATATCTACAAATATGTATATTTATATATGTAAACTGGGATAGAAGGAATAGTAGTTCAGCAAAGGGAATCAGTTTTTTTTAACCTCTTAAATGACACCTTCATGTCACAAAATGGTACCAACTAGAAAGGGCCATTGTCTGGATCTGGTTATTACAAAAAATATTGATCTTTTGACCAACATTCAAATAGAAAAGCACTTGAGAAATAGTATTAACAATATAGTGTCCATTGAAATAAATTAAAAAAACGCAAGTGCACATGGGGTGTACTAAAACATATACTATAAAAAAGGCTAATATCAATAAGATTATGGAAGCTTTCAAATATATTGAATGGCATCAACTCGTTAGTGAATAAATGGAATATCTTAAAACAAATATTAGAAAGGAATAGAAATATGCTGCTTCAACTAAAGGAAGCTAATGTAAACAAAGCTCTGGGGCCTGAATGTATTCACCCAGGAGTACTTAAGGAGCTAAGTGTGGAAATAAGTGAACCTCTGTTTTTAATCTTTCAAGATTATTTTCTTTCAGGAATTGTACCAGAGAATTGGCGTAAAGCAAATGTGGTTCCTATATTCAAAAGGGGTTCAAATTATTTGCTGGGAAATCACAGACCTGGGAGGAAAAAATGTTACAAGCAATAATCAGCATGTTTGTATGAAACCTAAATCATGTGAAACTAACCTAATTGCCTGAACAAGTAAGTAGAATTATAGATCAGGCTAATGCAGTAGATGTGATTTACTTGGATTTTGCCAAGGTGTTTCATGCAGCTCCACACAATAGGCTAGTGTGCAAACTAAACAAAATTGTTGAACAAAAATCTAGTTGAAAATTATTGTTCTTGGGTAAAACACTGGCTTAAAGAAAGAGTACAGAGAGTTGTCATTAATGGTAAATCTCTTTAGTTTGGAAAAACAGCACCTCTGTGAGGATAGCTTATACAAATATATTCCTGGCCAATACAAACCATTATATGAAAATCTATGCATAAACAGGACTATACATAGCACACAAGGTCATTTAGAGTGAAAGAAAGGAGATTTAGTCTCAGGTAAAGGAAGAACAGTAAGAACAATAAGGTTATGGAATTCTCTGACTGAAGAGGTGGTTTTACATGAGCTTATATATCAACTGGAGCTTTTATGAAGTGATTCAAGCAATCACGAAACATGTAAGGCAGCATCAATCAACACTTCACTGACAAGTGCAGAAGGTGGAGCTCACAGTGGACCGCAAACAAAGAATTACTAGCACCAAACACGATATTCAGATCCCCCACTCTCTCCCAGAGCCTGCAAAGAGGAAACAGGACTCAAGGGACATACTAACTGATACCAATTTTCTACTGGGCAATGTGCAAACTATACCTGCATCGTATGTGAGTGTGTTTTATCCTATTTTTACTTTATATAAAAGTTTTACCAGAGAGCACTATGTCTCTGCTATTCTTATTATAGATTTACCCCATTGTGGGATCCTGACACAGAGATAATCATCAGGAATATACAAACAAATCAAGATTTTAAAGTTGTATTAGCGGATGCTATATACTGGATTTTAGCCTAATACTATAATAATTCAGCTTATTTAGGAAGTCCCCAGACTTTTTACCATAGTAGGGGTTACTTCACTACACTTTCAATAAGCTGATACATTGTTAAATACCACGACAATAACAAATTGACTACCTCACAGGAAAATAGTTAGTGGAGGACTTTGGACTGAGAAAACTGCAAAATATTTTACCCTTTTCCTTTATTCTTTTCTCATCTAGTCCTTTTTAAGATTTGATATAACATTGCTGCATTTTAAATATTGTTTAGTGAATATACCCCTTATTGTTTAGCCTTTACTAAATGGATTTCTTCATTTAATACCATGTATCTCCTAATCCTGCTTCAAGCAGTGAATTAACTTCTTGATATTTAACTTATTTTCTTCAAGCCTGGAGTGGGTGCTTTTTATAACTCCCTAGTTGTAGTAGGAGATTTGGTACATGTATTGATTTTATTACTGTATTCATTGCCCACAATCTGCTTTATGCTCTAATTTGCACTTTATTGCCATATCCTGTATAGCCTGTCTCCTCTCCCTACCCCGTGTCTCCCAGGAAGGTACTGTACCATTGTATCAACCAGATTTTCACTAATTTTACTTATAGGATACTGTAGTTTTTTACTAAATAGCTTTAGAAAGCGATGATCAATATATAACCTTATAACTAGCAATGCATGCGGAGACTGGGATTTGGTCCCAATATCCTAAATTAATTGGTGCCCCAGATAAGATACCTTGGCGTTTGGCTAACACCAGATAATTGTACTTTATATCAACAAAACTTTAAACATATTCATTTTTTATTTATTTTTTATTTTTTTTAGTTCAGATGCGTACCTGCTTTATATAAGTTTTAATCATACTTATGTGATTCAGGCCTTGGTACTGTGTCATCATCGATATCATGAGTATATCATAAATATTTCTAACAATTCTATTAATCTCACCAAACCCTCCCACCCAGATGCCCTCCTATTCCTATTAATTAATTTGTAATATAGGTTTTTATCTATTTGCTTTATTCGTCCCCAAGACCAGATGAATAAACATATTCTGACGCGCCTAACGATCTGAAATTCTGGTTCTACCCTCACCTCTCATTGCTGGGCAGGATTAACGTTGTTAAAATTAATCTGCTCCCAAGAGCGGTATACCTGTTTCAAGCAATTCCCATACAAATTCCCAGATACTTCTCCACACTGCAGTCGGACATTCTGCGTTTTGTTTGGAAAAGACCTTCACCAAGAATTAAGATGGCCCAACTCCATCTTCCCAAGGCAAGGGCGTGCTGCCATTACCCTCCTTCCAAAAATACTAACAACCAATCTTCATTATTCAAAGGATGGCACGGTTCAAGGGAGAAACAAGGTCTTTACATTATCTTCTATCCTTGGCTCAAAATGAGGGTTACACCCACTCACTATATGTCAAATTTATTTATAGGTGCTTCTTTAAACTCAAACATAATAATGAAATTTTTCAACAATAAGGCATTTCCAGCTTTAGAGGGCCCCATCCGTCTAATCTACTTAGTAAAGGAAGGCAAACCTAAGCTGTTTGAATCCCTGGTCCCTGGACAGTGCCAAGAGATGCTGATCCATTTCTGCTATGGGCAAATCACCCAGTTTGTCAAATCCATATTCATGCCTCATCTTCTGAGCAGGGTACTTGGGAACAATGTCAGAAGACAAGGATCTTAAATCACCAGAGCTCTATTTGCTCTCATTTCCAAAACATCAATTACAATATTCTGAGACAGTGGTATCGGACTCCAAAAGATCTGCATACAGTACTTGGTGTGACCACTACATGTGGGTTTTATTGATAAAAATCTAAATCCCTCTTTTGGAAGTTTTTTTTTTTTTTTTTTTAATTAAAGGCTATACATTTTATTATGACCAATATTTTTTTTCTGATTCAATGAAGGATTATTCTTGCAAAGTGAAGGGGATTGCCATGAGCACCAATTCTGTGCCAATCTAGGCCAAGATAACTATGGATTTTGAGGGAAATTTTTCCTTTTGATGCAAGCTTGGTGCTCCGACATCGCTATATAGATGATCTTCTAATGACTTGGAGTGGATTTGAAGATATTTAAGACTATATTGATAATAACTCCCTATCACTTTGAGTTTGAGGTGACAGAGCCACTTAAAATAAAATAAATAACAAAACATGTACTTCTAATAAATTCATTTTTATTTTTATTATTTTAATTTTAAGTGGCTCTGTCACCTCAAAGTTATATTTCTACTGGTGTTTCCTCTTCTCTCCCTCTTTCAGAAACTGTTATTTTGTTTTATGTTTTAAAGTGAACTAGACCAGAAAATTAGAAAAGACAAAGTAGGGACTACTTTGTCTTATGTATTTTTCCTACACTAGAAAATCTTGACAAAAGTAGGAGCTTAAGCCAAGTTTCACCCTTATAAACAACATTTTATTTAGTTTTACTTTGTAATTGCATTCTGCTTTTTGTGAATTTAGAGGGCTTCCTGCACCAGTTGTTTTCCTTTAAAGTTTAATGGACTCTCACGAGTTTAGCCAACAGCCAACCATAGATGCCACTATCAGAAAAGATGGCTACTGCATGATTACTTTCACGACTATTACACCTTATTGTGACTGCAAGAGTTAAAGGAACACTATAGCGTTTGGAAAACAAAACATGTACTCCTAATGCTAGTGTTCTAATCACTATTTACATTCATCCCTCTCCAACTGCATTAAAAATATTTTTTAAAAAGCATTTTACTTACCGTTTTTTCTAGCACAGAGACTCATTCAGTGTGATGCTATCTGGTAAGTGTTTGTTCATTGCCTTCTTGTCCAATGACATGCTTCTCATTGAGAAGAATTGGCAACAAAAAGTGCATGCTCAGTACTTATCAAATGCTTCTCATAGGAAAGCAATATATCCAATCCATTGAATCCAAAACAATTGAATCCACCATTTGACAATGTTTGACGTCCTTGTGAATGTTTCATAACACTGCAAAGTCGTTCATTGCAGTGGAAGCACCTCTAGTGGCTGTAAGGAAGAGTGCCATTAATGTGTATTTAACCTTGCAATAAAAACATTGCTCTTTCTATGAAATAGCAATGTTTCTTACTGCTTGGTTAAAATAGCAGGACCCATGCACCCAAACCACTTGTTTGAGATTAAGTGGTATGGGAGTCTTTAGTGTCATTTAATTGTTAAAGTAAAAAGAGAGAACATTGTTAGTAAGACAAAAACTGAGAATGTGTTTTAAGTACAAAAGTAAGATCCACCCCATGAGATACAGTCTGTTACCAGCCCTTTCAGCAACATATAGGGTAACATTTTAAAGCATTAATTTACCTGTGTACTTGATTATTATAGTTTAAAGCTCCTGATTGGTGAAGCTCTTCCAAATGTTTTCGGTTTCCAAAATACAGTGCAAGGTCTGTGGCAATTATAGCTTTGCGAATGATCTCCAGTACTTGCTCATAGTCACTGGAATTCAAGTTGGAGAAGATATTGTGCCCTTCCAGCTATGTGAAAAATAAAACAGATCAAAAGTACAATGTCCAAAATTTTGGCCTAATGCAACACTATAACTATGGTTGACTTTTCTCATACAGAATGACATTGCAGTTTATGCACTTTTTTGGTATATACTCATTCATGTGTACATTTTGGTGTACTATGTCAGTAAATTATTGTATTTTTTTCTTCATTACACATAATAATCCAAACTATTGCAAGTTTGACTACCATATTTTAAGAAGGTCATTACTGAACTAGGTTAGGTGAGGTGGGTTACCATATGAATTAGGAAATACAATTTTAGTTATTATTATTATTTATATAGCGCCAGCAAATTCCATAGCGCTGTTCAATGGGTGGACTAACAGACACGTAATTGTAACCAGACAAATGGACGCACAGGAAAAAAAGTGTTGAGGGCCCTTCTCAATGAGCGTACATGCTAGAGGGAGTGGGTATAGTGACACAAAAGGTAAGGGTAGAAAAGTAGGTTGCTAGGATAGTATTTATTAGCTTAGTGTTTTGTTTTGATGACAATTTCAGGAGAGCAATCAGAGTGCGAGGAGTTCAGTTTAATTGATATGCTTTCCTAAAGAAGTAAGTTTTCAAAGATTTTTTGAAGGAGTGGAGATTGGGTGAAAGTCTAACAGAGCATGGAACCATAGGAACGGTGCAGCCCTAGGGAAGATGTAGGTCTCCAGCAAGGCGAAGGGGCCTAGACGGGACATATTTGTGTATTAGTGAGGATAATTAGGTCGGAGCAGCATTGTGTAAAGATTTGTAAGCATGTATCAGGATCTTAAATTGAGTCCTATATCTTACGGGAGGTCAATGTAGGGACTGACAAAGAGGGCAAGGGGAATGGGAGGTGCATGCGGATTACAGTAGTCAAGGCCAGAGAGGACAATGGCATGGACAAGCACCTTTGCCATATCAGGCATTAAGTATGGTCGGATGCGCGTAATGTGTTTAAGATGGAAGTGGCAGGATTTGGCAATTGATTGGACATGAGGTGTGAAGGAGAGGTTGGAGTCAAAGAATACACCTAGGCAGCGAGCCTGAAAAGTAGAGTGGCTGGTAGCGCCATTGACTTGGAGGGAAACAGACAAGGCAGTAGTAACACTTGAGGGAGGGATGACCAAAAGTTCTGTTTTGGACAGGTTCAGTTTAACCCCTTAAAGACCAGACTGTTTGACCATGTTGTATGTTAAGGACCAGGGCTGTTTAAACACTTTTGTGGTGTTTGTGTTTAGCTGTAATTTTCCTCTGTCTCATTTACTGTTCCCATACAAATTATATATATTTTTTTACATACCATTATTTGTATCATGTCATATAATGTTCTTTGAAAAAAATATGGTAAAACAAGTTTTATGACTTTTACTTGAAAATTTTTTTACTCATCTACAAAAGCTAATGGAAAAAAACTGCTAAATAGATTCAAAATTTTGCCCTGAGTTTAAAAACACCCAGTGTTTACATGCTTTTTTGCAAGTTATCGGGCTATGAGTACAAGTAAGACATTGCTGTTTCAAAATATATATTTTTAAAATGTATCAATAGCGACATTGTAACACTGCTATCGGTCATAAATCTCACCTCAC
Source organism: Pelobates cultripes (assembly GCA_933207985.1). Lineage (NCBI taxonomy): Eukaryota > Metazoa > Chordata > Amphibia > Anura > Pelobatidae > Pelobates > Pelobates cultripes. The sequence continues at coordinate 223,097,887 of OW240913.1, forward strand.
ATGTACATATATATTTTTTTTATATATATTTATTTTATTTGTAATTTTCCATATCACAATATTATCTCTCACAGAAAGAAGTATAAAAATCAACAAAGACATACAAATATACATCCTCATACATTACATAATCCTAAAAGGAGCTTTTAACCTTATAACATCATACCATGAGCTTTACAAAGACCCCCCCCCCAAAAAAAAATAAATAAATAAAAACAAAATAAAGAATAATAATAATAACTCTTAAGTCGATGGAGGCAACCTAAAGCGAACCCATACTAGAATGTAGGGAATTTGGAAGTCCAGAGAGACCATAGTTCAGTCAGATTCCTTGTATGGGTTTTAAAAAAGGAATTCATTTCGATTCTATGCTGAACCCCTATTTGTTCCAATATTTGATGCCAAGCCGGCGGGGTATGGAAATTCCATGCCCTGGCAATATTAATTTTGATTGCAAATAGAATATGGGTCAAGAGATATACTTGATTCTTGTCTTGTGTGGGAAAATCAATATTAAACTAAAATAGTTGGGAACTAACTTCTATAATATCTTCAAATATAAGATTTAAAAGATCCGACATTTGAGCTATAATATTGTTAAGCTCTGAACATCCCCACCAAATATGGTACATAGTACCTTTTTCCTTCCCACATCTCCAACATTCCTTTGGATGAACTAATTATAATTTATGAAGTCTAACCGGCACCAGGTACCATCTATACAAAATTTTAAGATGGGTTTCAATCAAGGATACGTTGTGAATACACTTCTTAACCAACAGAGTGGCTTTATTCCATTCTGTAAGGGAGAAGGACTTCCCAATATCTGTCTCCCACATAATAAACGATGAAACATAAGGGACTTGTTCTAAGGAGTTGAATAGTCTATTCAATCTAGATATTCCTCCCCTCTTTTGGCTAATCACCAATAGAGGAGCGATATAATGGTCTTTAACTATCGACTTAGATAATAAAAAGTTCTTAATCCTAAAATATTGGAACAAGTCTCTAGATGAGAGATTATACTTTGATTGCAGAAATTCAAATGAGGCCGGTTTACTACCCTCACATATATCCACAATCCTTCGTATTCCTAAAAGTACCCAAGAATTTATGTTTAAATCTACCATAACATATTGCAACACCTCTGTTGGAGTATCGTAGAGTAGTTTGCCTTCCAAATTGAATTTCTTATTTAAAGATTTCACTATAAATACCACATCGCTTAGAATTTGATTAGAAAATTTCTCTGGTTCTAATACTCACAGATTCAGGAGGCCTACCCACAATAAAATAGATAGTTTTAGCCTAGGGCTACATTCCTGTTCAAGTTTGAACCATGCGTAAGGAGGACACTGAGCCTGGTTCAGCCATAACAGAAGATGAGTGGCTTTACATGTGTCATGAGTCCTAACTACGTCCGGAAATGCTATACCTCCCTTCGGATAACTTCTATGCAAAGTTTCAAACGCTATCCTAGGAGGCTTATCTAGCCAAATAAAGCTGGAAAACAAACTTTAAAAAAGGTTGAGGGTCCCCCTTGCGATTCTATATGGAATAGCCCTGAAGAGATATAAAAGTTTCAGCATCAAAAACGCTTTAACCATATTTAATCTACCTACCCAGGAAGATTCCAACTTTTTCCACTTTGCAACAAACAGTTGCAATTCATTAAAAAAATTATCAAAATTCATTTGAATCACCCTGTCTATATCGTAACATATTTTAATTCCCAAATACTCGATTTTATCACTTGCCCAAAGCAGATTATAATGAGAAGACAAAAAATCTTTCTGAGTCTTAGTTAAAATAAATGGTAAAATTTGAGATTTTTTTCAAGTTAACCTTATAGTTAGAGAAACCGCTATAGGTAGAAATAACATCCAATAAAGATGGAATTGAAACCAATGGGTCAACCAGAGTAAGGAGGACATAGTCCGCAAACAACGATACCTTAACATTACCTTCCTGTAACTGTACTCCCTTTATATTCCTGTCTAATCAGGGTAGCTAAGGGCTCGATTAACCTCAGGTACCTCAGGGATCTGTACTTGGACCCATTCTCTTTAATAGTTTTATTAGTGATATTGCAAAAGGTCTTGATGGTAAGGTATGTCTTTTTGCTAATGATACTAAGATATGTAACAGGGTTGATGTTCCAGGAGGGATAAGCCAAATGGCAAATGATTTAGGTAAACTAGAAAAATGGTCAGAATTGTGGCAACTGACATTTAATGTGGATAAATGCAAGATAATGCATCTTGGACGTAAAAACCCAAGGGCAGAGTACAGAATATTTGATAGAGTCCTAACCTCAACATATGAGGAAAGGGATTTATGGGTGATTATTTCTGATGACTTAAAGGTAGGCAGACAGTGTAATAGAGCAGCAGGAAATGCTAGCAGAATGCTTGGTTGTACAGGGAGAGGTATTAGCAGTAGAAAGAGGGAAGTGCTCATGCCATTGTACAGAACACTGGTGAGACCTCACTTGGAGTATTGTACACAGTACTGGAGACCGTATATTCAGAAGGATATGGATACCTTAGAGAGGGTTCAGAGAAGGGCTACTAAACTGGTTCATGGATTTCGGGATAAAACTTACTAGGAAAGGTTAAAGGATCTTAACATGTATAGCTTGGAGGAAAGACGAGACAGGGGGGATATGATAGAAACATTTAAATATATAAAGGAATCAACACAGTAAAGGAGGAGACTATATTTAAAAGAAGAAAAACTACCACAACAAGAGGACATAGTCTTAAATTAGAGGGATAAAGGTTTAAAAATAATATCAGGAAGTATTACTTTACTGAGAGGGTAGTGGATACATGGAATAGCCTTCCAGCTGAAGTGGTAGAGGTTAACACAGTAAAGGAGTTTAAGCATGCGTGGGATAGGCATAACTATAAGATAAGGCTAGGGACTAATGAAAGTATTTAGAAAATTGGGCAGACTAGATGGGCCGAATGGTTCTTATCTGCCGTCACATTCTATATTTCTAACATATTGGAGGTGGGCCAAGGGGTATCCCTGCCTAGTGCCATTTTTTATTTCAAAAGGATCCGAATCAAAATAGGGATTACTCATTTTCGCTGATGAGTTCTTATATAATAACATGGTTTTATTCCTAAATTGTCCCTCTATGCCAAACCGGCCCAAGACAGAGCCAAGGAAATTTCAACTGACCCTGTCAAAGGCCTTCTCGGCATCGAGGGTCATAATAACTGAACCCATTTGGTTCTCCTTTAGTCTATGAATTAAATTAAAAATCCTACGTGTATTGTCAGTAGTACTTCTTCCCTTCACAAAACCGGACTGGTCCACCTCAATCAAGTCTCCTATGACCCCTTTAAGTCGATTAGACAGAATACTAGAAAATATTTTAATATCTACATTAATTAAAGATATCGGTCTGTAATTAGTGATAAGTGTAGGATCTTTATCTACCTTGGGTATTTGAATAATTGAGGCCAACATCATCTCCTTTGGAAAAGGAGACTCTATAGAAACTTTTGTAAACGTCTCTAAAAGAATAGGAGTAATATTTTTAGAGAAAGTTTTATAGAATATAGCAGAAAAGCCACCCGAGCCTGGCGCCTTATTTGATCTTAGGCTATCTATTACTTCTGCTATTTCTGATACTAAAAAGGGTGCGTTTAAACTTTCTAGTTTCTACGCATTGATTCTTGGAATGTTAAGTCTCCTTAGAAAATGATCAATCTCGCTCTTATTAACCCCTACCTCATCTAAATTACATAGCGAACTATAGAAATCCACAAAGGCCCTGGCAATATCATTGGGTGATATTAAATGGGTATCGCCCAAGATAAATTTTTTTATAGATTTAACTTTATGGTAGTTCTTTAATCTTTGTATTTTTTGTTAAAGTAGACAATCCAAGGTATTCAATCTTTGTATTTTTTTAAAAGTTGACAACCCAAGGTATTCAATATGGGTTATGTCCAGTCCTTTTTAGTAGCCACTTAGTCACAAACACTGACCAAAGTTAGCATTTATATTTGTTTGTCTGTTAAAAATGCAAAAAAAAAAATTCTGAACACTAATTTTGGCCACTGTTTGTGACTAAGTGGCTACTAAAAAAGACTGAACATACCCCATTTGCAAAACCTTGGGTTGTCTTCTTTTGAAAATGGTATGCCATCATGAGGGTAATTCTCAATCCTGGGCTACCATACGCTCTCAAAGGCAACATAACCAATCTGGCAAATTGAAAAAAACAGAAAATCGAGCCTTATATTTAACCCTGTAACTTTCAAAACCACTATAAAACATGTACATGGGGGGTACTCAGGAGACATAGCTGAACACAAATATTAGTGTTTCAAAACAGTAATAGGTATCACAACAATGATATCATTAGTGAAAGTGCAGTTTCTGTGTGAAAAATGTAACTTTCACTGACAATATCATTACTGTGCTATGTTTTACTGTTTTGAAACACTAATATTTGTATTCAGCGAAGTCTCCAGAGTAAAACAGTACCCCCCATGTACATGTTTTATAGTGTTTTTGAACGTTACATGCTCCAGAGCAGATTCCTTATATGTGTGCTGCATGCAGTCATGTGACCCGGCACATAGTGATGACCTCAGAGACCACAAGGGAGGGAAGAAACTCCTCCCACGTGTTGTGGTTAACACTAATTGGAGGTTAGCCAATCAGACACACCCTGTGTGTATATAAGCTAACCCCTCCCTTGTCTCAGTGCCCTGTTGTGATCTTTGGTTTATCATTGAGCGTTGCACTTGTTATTTGGATTTCCTGGTTACTGATAATTGGCTTTGTCTCTCATTATTCTGTCTCTCTGCTTCCCTTGATCTCAGCTCGTGTTTTGACTATCCATTTTTGCATAATCCGACCATTCTAAGGATCGGTATTGCAATTCTCTCTACTCTGTCCTGTCTGCGTGTTAGGGTTCCCTAGTGAACGTTACAGGTACGCTGTGACATCCGAGGCCTATAGGAGAAAGTTTCGGGGGCTCAGGAAGAATCACAAAGACACTTTTGCTGAGTGGGCTTTCCAGATGAACTAAGCAGCCAAGAATTAGATGAAGGGCTTCCAGGCAATTGTTTTTGAGGACGCTCTGCAACTGCTACTACTAGAGCAGTTCTTTGACCATATGCCTACACAGATTCAAGACTGAGTGAGAGACCATAAGCCTGAAACCGTGGAGGAAGCAGCAAAACTGGCCAATGAATAGAGGATGGAAGAAAGGTAGAACCCAGCAAAGGACGAACTCCCTTCAGGCCATCCCTAAAACGCAAAGCAACCTAGAGGAACAGTGGACAGTTTTTCATGAGGTGAATCCTATCCAAGCTGCAGGCGACAACCAGGAGCACCATCGGCAGTGGGTAACGATAGATGGGCAAGAGGCAACGGGACTGAGAGACACTGGAGCAATGTTAACCCTTGTCCAACCACACAGGGTCAGTCCACAAGCCCAGACCAGCCAGACCGTCATAGTGAGGATGCCAGGAGGCCCCATCCACAGACTCCCAACAGCCCGAGTTCATCTTAACCAAACATTTGGAAGTCAACATTATGCGAGACCTCTCCGCTGAAGTACTGTTGGGGAACGACCTAGACTGTCTGACATAGCAGTTCAACGCTTCCCACCCATAGAAGACCCTACCCATGACCATGAGACTACAAGCCCGCAGGGGAGAGCTGAGGCACTCCGAGAACCCTCAGGTACAACCCTATGTCCTGACCCTAGCCGAGAATCCCCCAAGATTTTGAAAGTGAGCAGAGGGCAGACCCCACACTAGAAGGGTGTAGGAAACAGGCAAAGTCCCCCCAAGGAGATATAGAGCAGGAGAGGTTTGAGTGGGATAAGGGATTGTTATACAAGGTTACAGGGTGAACAGGGAATGGAGCAGTGCAAGTGGCTAAAAGACAGCTGGTAGTGCCCCGCAAGTATTGGGCTGAGCTGCTTAATCATAGCCATGACATTCCCCTAGCAGGACATCTGGGTACTGAAAAACTAAGGACCAGTTAATCCATACCTTCTTTTGGCCCGGGATCACATGGGATCTGCAGAAGTACTGCAGGACCTGTGATGTCTGCCAAAAGATAGGGAAGATTGGTGACCAAGTTACACCTGTTGCCCATAATCGAAGAACCCTTCCACTCAGTAAGTCCAGCACGTCGGGCAAGAAATACATTCTTACCGTAGTAGACTACGCTACTCGGTATTCAGAGGCAGTAGCTCTCCCTAACAAAGAGGCAGAAACTATAGCTGAGGCCCTAGTTAAAATCTTTAATAGAGTAGGTATTCCTTGGGAGATCTTGTCTGATCAGGGGACCCAACTTACGGCAACTCTTACCCAGCAATTGTGGGAGAGTTGCGATATAAAACCCCTGTTTAGTTCTCCCTATCATCCCCAGACAAATGGACTCTTTAAACGTTTTAATGGCACACCCAAACAGATACTTAAACGTTCACAGCCTCCAGTCGACACTGGAAAAGTTCCCCCAAGCTTTAGGCCGTCTAGCAGGGACCCTTCTGAGTAGTGAAGCACATAAGCGACACTACCTACATTGTAGGGAAATGCTCAGATGAAAGGATACAACGATCCTTTCATGTAAACATGTTAAAACCCTGTTGCAAACTAAGACACAGGTGCTAGCTTTTCTAGGGACCGCAGGCTACTACCGCAAGTTTGTCCTTGAGTATAGCGCCCTCGCCAAGCCCCTCACTGACGTGACCAAAAAGTCCCTCCCCAGACAGGTAGTGTGGTCCCCAGAGTGTGAGGTCGCATTCCAGAGATTGAAATCTGCACTAAGCGAGGCAACTGTGTTGGCCGCCCTAAACCATACTAAGAAATGTTTTCGTCCTCACAGATGCCTCGCTGTTTGGGCTGGGAGCCATGCTAAGCAAAGTGGGGGAATGGAATGAAACACCAAGTGGCATATCTCAGCCAAAAATTGTTACCCAGAGAAGTCAGCTATGCCATGTGATAAAATTTATCTTGATTCCAAGGCTCAAGCTTATAGGTGTCATATAATGATATCCTATATTAAAATTGGCTAACTTGGACTCAGGAAATGCTTGATGCTTAACACGACACTTAAGACCATACAGTTGCAAGAACAAGTATGTGAACCCTTTGGAATGATATGGATTTCTGCACAAATTGGTCATAAAATGTGATCTGATCATCATCTAAGTCCCAACAATCAAAGTCTGCTTAACCCCTTAAGGACACATGACATGTGTGACATGTCATGATTCCCTTTTATTCCAGAAGTTTGGTCCTTAAGGGGTTAAACTAATAACACACAAAGAATGAAATGTTGCCATGTTTTTATTGAACACACCATGTAAACATTCACAGTGCAGGTGGAAAAAGTATGTGAACCCTTGGATTTAATAACTGGTTGAACCTCCTTTGGCAGCAATAACTTCAACCAAACGTTTCCTGTAGTTGCAGATCAGACGTGCACAATGGTCAGGAGTAATTCTTGACCATTCCTCTTTACAGAACGGTTTCAGTTCAGCAATATTCTTGGGATGTCTGGTGTGAATCGCTTTCTTGAGGTCATTCCACAGCATCTCAATCGGGTTGAGGTCAGGACTCTGACTGGGCCACTTCAGAAGGCGTATTTTCTTCTGATTAAGCCATTCTGTTACTTCTATGCTCTGGGTCATTGTCCTGTTGCAATACTCATCTTCTGTTGAGCTTCAGCTGGTAGACAGATGGCCTTAAGTTCTCCTGCAAAATGTCTTGATAAACTTGGGGATTCATTTTTCCTTCGATGATAGCAATCCGTCCAGGCCCAGAAGCAGCAAAGCAGCCCCAAACCATGATGCCCCCACCACCATACTTCACAGTTGGGATGAGGTTTTGATGTTGGTGTGCTGTGCCTTTTTTCGCCACACATAGTGTTGTGTGTTTCTTCCAAACAACTCAACTTTGGTTTCATCTGTCCACAGAATATTTTGCCAGTACTGAAGGCACTTTCTGAAGCCTGTAAAACGGTCTCTGGTAAGACTGCTAATATTTATACAGACTGACGCTAGGCCTTTGGTATAGCCCATGATTTTGGCCCAATAGGGCGGGCTCGTGATTTTCTCACCTCGGCAGGAACTCCAATCAAGAATTCTGAAGCCGTGAGCGCACTTACGGACGCTATCCTGCTACCCACTCAAGTAGGCATCATCAAGGTGGCAGCTCACGTGAAGATCACAAATGAAATCTCAAGAGAAACACCAAAGCAGACGAAGCTGCTAAGCAAGCAGCAATTCAAGTTCATTCCTCTACAGGTAATACCTTCCTACAAGTTGTTCTTACAGATGACATCGTTGACTACAATTTACTGTTGAGCTTACAAAGACAGGCAAGCAAGGAAGAACATGACCTCTGGAGGAAACAAGATGCAGAACCTGATATTCAACTGCCTAAGGTAGGAGTGTATGAATATGTGTTGGTGTGCATTGATATCTTTTCAGGTTGGCCAGAGGCCTACCCAGTGTCAAAAGCCACAACGAAGGTCACAACAAGTAAACTTCTGAAGGAACTGGTATGTAGATATGAAGTGATTGAAAGTGACAGAGTACCTGAAGTGATTGAAAGTGACAGAAGTAGCCATTTCACTGTGGAAATAATGCAAGAAAATCCCAGAGTAGTGGGAAAGTAGAAAGGGCAAATGGCACCTTAAAGAAGAAAATAGCAAAAGCCATGCAAGACACAGGGAAGCCCTGGACTGAATGCCTTCCCCCAGCACTCTTTTCTATGAGATACACCCCCAATTCCAGACATGGCCAATCCCCTTTTTGAGATACTGTTTGGATGTGCCCCAAAGACAGGCTTTTATTTTCCCCAGACCCTTCAGATGCAGCATGGTAGTATGACTGCTTATGTACAGGCCCTACATCAAAGATTAGGCAGGGTGCATAAACAAGTCTTTGATTCTATTCCAGATCCAGACTCTGATTCTGCAACTCACAAACTGCAGCCTGGTGATTGGGTGGTGATAAAGAGGCATGTGAGGAAAGGATTTGAACCACGCCTTGATGGTCCATTCCAAGTGCTCTTGACTACGGTTACCTCTGAAACTAGAAGGAAAAGTCACGTGAATACACACCAGTCACTGTAAACAAGTCACTCCGACTAATCCACCGACATGAAGCTGTTTTTATCCTTTACCATTGTATGCTCTGTTCAGATATGCTACTCTGACTTGAGACCAGAAGATAATAATGCATAGCAGGGAAATATATAATTGCAGATAGCAAAGGCTTTTAATTTAACCTCCTTTTGCCTCAACCCTCTCCTCAGTACTGAAAACGCCACAGAATATTGTCTTATAGCTGTCTCCACACCCATCTCACTCTTGAGGAAGTAACTGAGTAATTAATGATGTAGCCTGTTCCCTTGCAAAGAATTTAAATGCCTCTTCACAGGCCCTAAAAGAGCTACTTATGGACAACCAGGCAAATAAGAAGGCAATCCTTGATAATAGAGCAGCCATTGACTATTTACTAATGAAACATGACTTAGGCTGTGAAGCTATTGAAAATATGTGCTGTTTTAACCTATCTGATCATTGCACTGTGACTAATAAAACATAAAAGATTTACATGACTTAGTACAGGATATCAAACAGGCAGGGCCGTTTGAAGGAATTTGGGGGCCCCAAGCAAAGTGGACATGGAGGCCCCCGGGCGGCCCCCACCCCTGAGCGGCGGGTGGGGGCCCTAAATAACAATGAGGGGGTGGGACCTACTGTCCTCCCCCCCGGCCCCCACCCCTGCGCGGTAGGTGGGGGCCCTAAATAACAATGAGGGGGGAGACCTACTGTCCCCCCCGGCCCCCAACCCTGCGCTCAGGGGTGGGGGCCGGAGGGAGGACAATAGGTGTGTGCCCCCCTTATTTTACTTTAGGGCCCCCATCCGCCGTTCAGGGGTGGGGACCAATAGGTTTTTATCTATTTTTATTTTTGAGCAGCCACTGGCTGCTCACTGTTTACTACACATGCCCCTACTCGCGGTATAGCGAGTAGGGGCTGAATTTACTAATACTAAGTAATCTAATTTACTAATGCTAATCTTTACTTAGTATTAGTAAATGTGGCTGAAAGACCAATTTAGGTCTTTCAGCCTTTTGGTAGATAGCTCCCTAATACTGTGGGAATTAGGGAGTTATCTACTAAGCGGCTGCAATTTAATTCGAATTAAATTGTGAAACTAACAAAGTCCCGAATTGCGTTCTAACACGAATGGAGAAACCTCTCATTCTGTTAGGATGCAATTCAGCAGTTTTGCCGGCGTTCTGTCTAAGTGACAGGATGTTCGGCAATACTGACAGGAGGCATCGTGGGAACAGGGAGGAAAGCTATTTGCACTTTACTGCATTGACTATCAAAGGGGCTCTCACACAATGTGTCGTTGCATTTTATTCTTAACCAGTCGTTGTCTTGGGGCCCCAGGCCAGCTCAGGGCCCCAAGCAATTGCTTGGTTTGCTTGCCTTGTCGTGACGGGCCTGCAAACAGGATACTGGCTTCTATGAGGATTGCAATTGGACATTTGGGCTAGGAACATGGTTGACATTACTGATTAAGAAAATTTTGTACTTCTTGCTATTAGCTGTATTTGTCATTATGCCCATTTTTCTAACCTTTTCTCATGTCTACTAACCTCTCTATGTAACAACAAACCTACTGTTGGTCGTACCTTAACTTACATTCCAGCTCCGACTTCAGAAGGGTTTTATGATGTTACATCGCCTAACAAATGAAGGAACTCTCCTCCGCTGATTCTGGTGGTCTCTCAGTCCAAGGGAACCATAGTGAAAAATCAAATGAAAGTCCCACAGGCTTTGGCTAGCAGACCTGGAAATACCTTGGACATTTGGGTAACCCTTGGATCAAAAGAGGGGATTGTGATAGAATTTATCTTGATTCCAAGGCTCAAGCTTATAGGTGTCATATAATGATATCCTATATTAAAATAGGCTAACTTGGACTCAGGAAATGCTTGATGCTTAACACGACACTTAAAACCATATATGTCTAGTTCCGGGAGCAGAGAGCCCCCCATCTGAGATGTCTCTTCTCTAATCATTTTGTTCTTTCTTGGAACTTATTTGTTATGTGTACATGACGTTCATCCCTATGTCTTATCTGTACTCCCTTCCTATTATTGTTCTATGAGTATTTGCACGTAAGCACTTACTTTCTAATGTATAAAAATCCAGCTGATGAATAAAACAGCAGAGGCTTATTTTGAATACCAACAGGTGTCTGGTGTCTAATTCTCACTTCTCCAAGTGCACTTGTAATAATAATTTGGGCTTCCTCTGAATATAACAAAGATCAACATTTGGATCCCCAAAGCCACCATGGAGAAGGAATGCTTAAAGAAGTTGCAGCCCTAACTCTATTGTCGTCGCTTCATGTTAATGACTGATCACAATCCCCTCATCTGGTTGAACAGGGTAGCCATTGATAACCCACGTTTTCTGCGCTGGAGCCTGGCCCTTCAACGCCTGCTTCTTTTCATGACAAACCAGGAGAGCGCTGTTCGATAGACTTGTTCGGACGAACAAGGCGAACATTCGCTACCTATGAGCCAGGGGAACCATTGAACTTTTGATTAATTTTGGAACTGCTGAAGGTTAACGACCACTACCACCATTTCTCTCGAAGTAATTTGGGCAGATGCCACGTGTGCGGTCGGTCAAAACTTTACCTCAGTGGCGATGAGGCTGTGTTCGTGGGATCTGAACGCTATTTGTATATGTTGGGTGCTCAGATCCAGACTATCCGGGGATATAATACTTGTAGGGGTTCCTATGTATGTTAATGCATTTTGGGGTGTTGTTTGTTTTATATTTTGTACCTCTAGTGCCTGGGAGATAATTAGGTTAAGCAAAGTACACTCAATTATCTCCCAGACACAGAGACTCCGGGGCGTGTTTTACCATACTTTTGCGTGAGACCCCATGCTGGGGGTCTGTGTATAAAATTGGGCCATAGTGAACCATTCTTGTTGTACCCTTCATCAAGTCTCGACTGATGTTTGGGTATGCGAACGAAGAAACGCTTGATTTTAACAGTCTACTGGGATATCGAGAAAGTACGAACTAATGTATTATGTAAACAGGCTATCATCATTCAAGTTTCTAGCATTGCGTGAGTGTGCGAACGAGCGTACTTCACGAAGTACAAAGGGTTCGTTACAATAATAATAATAATAACTAAACCAGTGGCGTTTTTTTTTTTTTTACTTGAGTACCTCTTGGCATCTAATTTCTATTAATTGTACTCATCATATTAGCAAAATGTTTGAAATTAATATAGATGCTACTGTTTCAAATGTATATGTTTTTTCTGCCCCATCTCCTCTTTTTCTCCACCATAGGCTCCCTTGCTTTTATCTGCCCCAGCCTCTCCCTGATTCTCCCCTGCCTCAGTCTCCCCTGCTCTTCTTCTCTTTTCCCTCCAGTTTACAACATTTTGGGAGCAGGAGGGTGGCTTATTCTGGCTAGGGCTTTTGGGAGTTATAGACTTGCATTACATTCGGCCCCTCCTCTCTGCCTCCTTCACTCACTCCTGAGCGGTACTCTGTCCTGTCAGCACTGCGTTAAAGGGGCTCGTTCATGCAGTTATAGCACCATAGTGCACGGCTGAGCCCGTAATGGGGCATGTCCATCTGGTGTCTATAAGTGTATGGGCCATCCGATTGGTCCCCTCACCGTATGGGTCACCATTATGGATTTTGTTGTGCATACTCCTGGGTAACTGGTGCGCACCCCTTGGGGCACATGTAGCACAGTTTGGAAACCTTTAAACTAAACCTTACAAACATTCCATCTTGACTATTTATATATCCTGCAAAAAAACAAATATGTTCAGTAAAATGGAAACGTAAAATAATCTACAGGGATATAAAACAATTAACATAGTTTGTTTTAAATGTCATATTTTAGATCAAAACAGCTGAACTGTAGACATAACTGATTTGTAAAAAAAAATTCTAATTGGCCTAAAATGTGAAATTTACTTTGATTCCCAGCTATTTACACTTAAATGGTTACTCCCTTCTGACTATTGGGCATTATTCCTTACTCCCTCAAATTATATTTTGAAATAACGTTTGACTCACCTGAAATGCAGCACTGGGCAAAGTTTCTGGGACTGCCCAGCACCTCACCTCCTAAGTTCTGGGCTGTCAGAGGCACATGTGCTGGAGGTGTAACTAGCCCCAAATACAAAGATGCAAATATCTCTGTATGTGCAGCATTTCAAGCAGAACATAAAGATTTGAATGTGCAGCATTTCAAGCAGAACATACAGATTCCTTCCCAGATGACCACTTTTAAAAGCATAAAAATAGAAGCGTTTATGGTCGTTGGAGTAACCTTTTAAAAAAAAAAAATATATATATATATATATATATATATTTATATAGCATTAATTATTATTAAAATGCAAAGCCAAGTGTAAAATATAATAATGAAAGTAGTATTACATTAAAACTGCAAAATTATTAGCTGCATTTTGAACCATAGTCCACATACAGTACGTTGAACAGGCAAATATGTGGTGTATGAATGAAAGACACTAGAATGATAAACGTTGGTCTTGGTTTGTGTTGGCACCAGGGCTTGAGTCCTGCATGAATGCGTGGGAACGGTGTTCCTGCACTTTTTCCACAGCAGGAATGCCGTTCCCCTGCAGGCACTAGCCAGCAAAATTTGCCGCCCCCAAATGCCCTGTGTTCCCCCTGTCATGGGGGGGCACCTGATTGACCTCCCCAGCAGGCGGCTGTCTCCCTGTCACACGCGGCGAGGGAGCTGTGTCTCACAACACCGCCAAAAAACTATTCTCCTATATTTACAATTTGCTAAACACACCCACTGTAAACACGTATGATTCCTTTATGTTAGCTTGGCATTCAGATATACTAAAAAAACAAACAAGCAATAAAGGCGCTAAAAGTGCTAATATAAAATATGAAGATAATAAAAGTGTAGCAGCACCTAAAAGTGTACAAGCTCATAAAACACCATACATAAAATCCAAAAAATAAAAATAGGTGCGCTGTATCTTTAAATGTTAAAAAGTGCAAATAGTGCAATAATATGTGCAAATATTTTGTGCAAAAACACAAAGTGTGTATACAATCACATTCAATGTGGCATAAGTGCAAAATGCAAATGTGATAGTGTAAAAATCAATATCCAAGACAAATAACTTACAAGGGAAATATATGTCTCCTTAAATTCTCCAAATCACATAAGAACATATGTAAAAAGAGATAAAAAAATGGAGAAACATAGTATAATATTGTTTACATAAATATAAAGACCAGCAAGTAGAATTAGGAATATCACTCACAAGTGAAGAGCAGTAAAAGCCTGCTCAAACTGATCCAGCTTTGAATCCAAAAACCAGGACTTCAATGTTGGTGTAAATAGGCAGGACACCAGCTTCCTAAATTAAAAACAGCAGTCCCTGGTGACTTTCGGTATTACAGGCTTCACTTCCTGGAACTCGGAGTTTCGTCCGGTCACGTGATGGCGTGATGACGTAATCGACGTGATGACGAGTTTCGCCCAATCGGCTTCCTCAGATCACCAAGGAAGCCGATTGGGCGAAACGCGTCATCACGTCGATTACGTCATCACGCCATCACGTGACCGGACGAAACTCCGAGTTCCAGGAAGTGAAGCCTGTAATACCGAAAGTCACCAGGGACTGCTGTTTTTAATTTAGGAAGCTGGTGTCCTGCCTATTTACACCAACATTGAAGTCCTGGTTTTTGGATTCAAAGCTGGATCAGTTTGAGCAGGCTTTTACTGCTCTTCACTTGTGAGTGATATTCCTAATTCTATTTGCTGGTCTTTATATTTATGTAAAACAATATTATACTATGTTTCTCCATTTTTTATCTCTTTTTACATATGTTCTTATGTGATTTGGAGAATTTAAGGAGACATATATTTCCCTTGTAAGTTATTTGTCTTGGATATTGATTTTTACACTATCACATTTGCATTTTGCACTTATGCCACATTGAATGTGATTGTATACACACTTTGTGTTTTTGCACAAAATATTTGCACATATTATTGCACTATTTGCACTTTTTAACATTTAAAGATACAGCGCACCTATTTTTATTTTTTGGCATTCAGATATAGTCAGAAGTTTCACTAACAACCAGTGGAAGAAGCCTTACTAGCCCACAAAGGCAGCAAAAGATGTGCTTCCCATTTGGAATGCTGAAACTGTAATATTGGTGGTACCTGGTACCAGACAGGCTGCCAAGGATTTACCCCCAACTGCCCAACAAGTGTTGGAGATGCGCAATAGAATAGGGCACTATGTATCATACCTGAACATAAAATACAACAGTTTTAGCAAATGGTAAAGAGGGAAATCTCTACAGTACTAAATATTGAAATAAACATTACCCCAGAACTCTGCCTCCTTTTTATGACCCTAGACTGACTACCCAGGTCGGACTCTATACTACTTTTTCGTATACCCATTGCAGCAAATTTGCTCATTGTCTGAGCATGGAAATAAACAGACATACCGTTTAGAGGACCTCTTCAGCACCAGATATCCCTGAACCCAGATTATGAAGTTATGGCACACATGCAGCTCAGGCCCAGGAAACACATCCTGGATGTCCAGTCCAAGTGGAAACAACATGTCAACACAGCCTTAAATTGCAATCCTGTTTGCATCCAATAGGTACCCGCATGCGAATACACAGATACCACACATATATAATGATATCATTTTGATGATCTAGGGACCATCAGTACTGATTCTCCTAGGGCTCTTTAATTCACACAAGCGCTCTCACTATTCCTACTACTCTTTAGAATTCACAACCAAGTGGTAGGTCATATCTATACAAATTACCCACTATGTACATATGTAGATAGTTTATCATTTGGAATTTCTTTGCAACATTCTTTTCTTATGTAACAAAGAAATGAGAGGAGCGGGAGCACAGGTAGTGATGCCCCCTTATTGAGGGGTAGGCCCATAACCAGATGATGATTTCAGACTAGACAGTTGACAGAACCAGCACATATTGTTTACTCACCGAACACAAATGCGGGATACAGAGATGGTGTAAACACAAAATGGGACACTACCCAGCTTACTCACAGATTCCTAAGTATGACATTAGGTCCAAGCTTGGACATACCACCCACTACTACACATTGTAAATGGGCTGGCAGGGGCTGCATTGGGTCAAGCGTACATGTCTGGCTATCTCTGCACTCCCTGTCAAGACTATGTATTGCTCATGCCAAGCTGTTTACTCTGCACACAATAATTTAAAAAATGTACTGGATCATTACAGTGTTTATCTCTGTGTGTTATCTCTCTGTTATCTCTATGTGTAAACCTATGTACTGTCTTTACTGTGGAATGTCTCAATGCTATAAAACATCTGATGTTGTATAACCCTTACATAATGTAAGCAGATTACTGTTTTGCTATTTCATGACGAAAAGTCATGATTTTATGAAAGACACGGAGGCTCATATTGCTTAACCCTTTCTTTACTGTCCACCAATAGCAGCAAAGAATACAAACAGTAAGAAAAAATGGTAACCATCGTAATAGGCCACTCCCATTCCAAGTCCTAGTATAATAGTCAGCACCTTCCCACATATTTCCTCTTTCTTTGGAGATGCGACACAAAAACCAGCAAACATAAACCGATGAATCAGTCCAAACCACAGCAGAACAACCGTCCCGAAATCCAGCCGCACAACGATCAGGAACCACAAGCAAACTGGGACCAATCCGTGATGAATAGAGAAAACACCACCCGTGAGGTGCCCATCACAGAACGATCCATTGACCTCCAGCCAACGTGATGAAGCCTTGTGGGAAGGAGTGAAGATCCCCCAAAAAGCATAGAATCAATCCGTGAAAACATAAAAACAGGAGCCGAACTGTGAAATCGGTACTTGAACCAAATTGCGCATGCCAAGACATAATGTATAGATAAGCTAAAGCAACACAGTGCCCATAACGTAAGACACAAACCCACCAGACAAAACATGACATTAGCAGGTCAGATGAACATAAGAGGTAATATAAACACAGAGCGCATCACAATTACCTACCATCCCCTGGAAACAAACCTGAGAAATAAAAACATACCTGAGAGATAAAAACAACAGGGGGGATAATCAAGTGAATGAAACGTAAAAGGGTGGGACAATACTCGCCTCCGTGTCTTTCATAAAATCATGACTTTTCGTCATGAAATAGCAAAATCATGTAATTTTATGTCAAGACACATAGGCTCATATTGCAAGCTTAAAGCTGATCAATAACTGAAGAAAAAGTGTGATGCATAGGCCGAAAGTTAAACTCACAAAAAATGGAGTCACAGGACCAGTCCGCCATCCTCATTAGGTCTCCCAGACATACCCCTGAAGCCACCATAGACGCGGCTAATGCCGCCCGGGAGGAATGGGCACTAAAGATGGATGTATCCACACCAGCCTGCGACATCACCCATTTCACCCAGCGAACGAAGGTAGTACTGGACACAGGGGCAAAGGGTTTACGAACCGAGAGGAAAAGCCAAGGAGACGAAAAACCGAACAATGTGCACTCGTCCAAAGCTCACATTCCCGCAAACAGGTCACTGGACATAACACCGGGGTAACCGGAAACACAGATACAAAACTTACCGAGCAGCTGTCTAGTGCGTCTGGAGCCACCCTGTCCGGAGTGAAAGACCTAGCATCGTAGTCCCGGGCACGTACGTCCGAAACCCGTTTGCATGAAATGAGCCAAAAAAGGGAAACCAGCCTGGCCGACAGTTGTCGCAGGGAGAGATCCGAATCGGAGGTCCGGAGGTAAAAGAGTGCCTCGAATAATGAAGTGAGGAATTGGAGGATCGCAGGCACAGGTGCTGAAACGGGAACCAAGTTGTGAGCCAGGCACCAGCCAGCCGAAGCTCCCCAAGTGGTCACATAAGCTCGTCTAGTTCTGGGAGTCCATGTGTCAGCCAGGAGGCATCGAGTTGCATCCGAAAACCCCTTGGATTTCCCAGGGACCCCTGAAATCTTTCACGAGAGCAGCAGCAACAGGTCCAGAAGGAGGTCCTGGTATGTTGGGAGAAGTCTGGGCACATCAATCGCCAGTTCCGGGAGCCATGGGAACCATGATTATTTCCCCCAGAGCGGGGTCAGCAGGGTCAGGTCGGCCATTTGGCAGCGTATTTGGAGCCGGACCCGAGGGATCATGGCATAAAGGGATAAAGCCTGTCCAGGTTTGCAGGAAGGTGTCCACCGCCTCTGCGGCTGGATCAGGGCTCCAGCTGTAGAACCAAGGTAATTGGGTGTCAAGCCGGGATGTGAAGAGATCGATGGCAAAAGGTCCCTAGAGCGACGAGATAGTAGAGAACACCTCAACATCCAAGTTCCAATCACTGTTGTCCGCCAGATAGCGTGAACTCCAGTCCGCATGAATGGAAGGTATTCCATCTGGATGACCAGATTCCTGGCCAAACAATAGGCCCAAAAGTCCTTCACCCAGCGGGCTAGAACAGCCGACTGTGTGTCACCCATGTGACTGACGTAGAGAACTGCGGAGATGATGTCCATGTGCAGTCAGATGCACACACTGGCAGTCCCGTTCATAAAACTCTGGGTCGCGAAAGAGCCGGCCAGGAATTCCAGGGCATTGATGTAGAGATGGGATTCGTCATCCGACCGGTAGTCACACCGTTGCCGTGGGCACCCCAACTGTGGAGACTTGCGTCTGAATCCACTGTGAACTCCGGGAACCAAAGATAGCCTTGCCATTCCAGGCCGAGAGGTTGTGGATCCACCAGGTCAATTCGTCCCGAGTTTTAAATTCGTCCCACTTCACCTTCTGCGGCTAAAGAGTGCACAAGTAAGGCCTGTGATATGGTCTGGGAGAGGGCAGAGGACATGGAGCCTTTAGCGGCCATAATCGCGTCTGAAACTGAGTGTGGTAGCGCCAGGGACTGGGCTTCATCAGGCATAGACATAGGGTTCACTGCAAAAGAAGGGGAATTAGAGCTGGAAGAGGGCTTACCCAAAACTTGGGGTATGTCCATTTCCCCAGGGGAAAAAGGGACTAGCAGGCACTTTGGATTTGGGCATAGTAATGCTGTGAGATTTCCCCTTTAACTACGAATATATATGAAGTACAGTAAGGATAAAATAAAATGACAGAACAGACTAGGAGGAGTTAATCATCCCAGACTAGCTATACCTTTAAGAGGGTAGAGATAGGGAGCTCACCAGGGTCCAGACCCGCAGATAGGAAGAAAAACATGAGGCAGAGCACAGAGCCAAAAGGACAGGATGTAAGAAAATGCAATCTAGCGAGATTCACGACAAAAAAGCCTGTGAATTCGTCAAATTAATGAGCCGAATGTTCTGCAAAAAAGAGACAAATTCGTGTGAACAAATAGATGAATGGAATGAATAGAGAAACAGACGAACGAGCAGACTGTTCGTATAAAATTAGTCGAAAGCGGCAAACAGATGAAAGATGTTATATGTCGGTAAAACTAACGAACGGCATAGTTTCGTGATGAATTTAGCCAAACAGGCTTGATTCATTCACTAAAAACAGCCAAACAGGTAGGAGAAACCGACGCAAAAGGGCGCCAAAAAGACAGGGAGAATGAGCAATGGAGTCATAGACAGCAAGAAGGCGATAAGGCAAACAGAGAAAAGATAAGAGCAACAAAAGGAAGCTCAATGTAGAGGGATATAAATTGTAATACCCCAAAGAAGGTCTGGAACTCTGGGCTCAAAGGTAACAAACAAATGCATAATACACAATAACCATTGAAGAAAAAAATAGAAGAACAAATTCATAATAATATGTAGAAAATAAAGCAATAATGAGTCTACAACAAATAATAACAATAAAATAATAAATAGCATTAATAATAAGAAATCAATGAAAATTAAGAAACATATATATGGAAGAGAAAATGTGTCATGTACTTATCTTGTTTGATAGCAGCAAAGAAAGAGGAAATATGTGGGGAGGTGCTGACTATTATACTGGGATTTGGTATGGGAGTGGCCTATCACTATGGTTACCATTTTTTCTTACCATTGTATTCTTTGCTGCTATTGGGGAAAGTAAAGAAAGGATTAAGCAATATGAGCCTCCGTGTCTTGACATAAAATCCTGTCTATGTCTCCCAGTGCTCTGTGCATCAAAAAAAAATCAAATAAAATAAAATAAATAATAATTCCCTGCAGTAATAGGAGCAGGACTAATACAGGTTGCCACCAATGGCACCCATTTTATGACTTGGCTATCAGTTCTCAATATTTCTCTATATAGACACCAGCATTTTACAATAGATACAATGAGTCAGTCATGTATCAAATAAAACTTGTTCTAGCCACTGAAGATGATGTTACCTTGGAGCTCTATTTAATTACTTATGCACAACGTTCAGTTAATTTGTCTCTTTTAGGATAAATTGTATTTACATTGGCAGTACAAGTTGTGTAGTTTGGATTCATTACTAGAAAGAAGGTACATTTTAGGTACATCTCCTTTAGATTATTTGTGTTCTGCCTATAGGTAATCTATTTTTTATTGGCTACTTTATCATGTCGTGTGTTCTGCAAACCATTACATTTACATAAAGTATTTACTCTGTACTGATCTTTTTTTTTTTTTGTGGTTGTTGTTGGCCACCAAGTCCTCTAAAGATTTTTTTTTAATGTAAACCAAAGCCAATGTACTGGTGGAATGCATGATCTATATTAAGAAGAGAAATAAACATTTCCTATGAGGGATATTTTTCTTTAAATGCCTGGTCCTATTTTGTTTCAGATGAGTATGGGATTATTAAACAGGGGATATATGTGGTAATAGAATGTGATTTTATCATTGAAAAGGGGGGCTTCTGGCTTGAATATGTGGGTTTGTGAAAACAGATGGAAATATAGAGCAACTACATTCACAAACACAGACACTGAGGATTTAATACAGAAACACTAACATCCAAAGGGTTTACCGCAAGAAAGTGCTAATGGTGAAAAAGAAGTTCTGAAATATAACTTATTAGTATAGATAAGTCTAGTCTTAAAACTCATAATCTGAAACTAAGCCCCAAAACTGCCCTTTGTGGCATAGTTTATATACGTAGTAAAATAAAAGTTAAAGGTCTATGAGCATAGCCACTAGAAGGTCCAGATGGACAATTTTAATATTCCTATCCCCATATAAGATCAAAAAAGCCCAAGGGTGGCACCGCATTTCACGATCCACAAAATATACATATGTAAATAGTACAAGAAGTTACAAAAATAAGCTACCAGGTGGCCAAGCAGGTTAAGATAGTCTAAATACAGCCCGAATGAGAGCAAGTAAAGGGGACTGGCTGTTCCATATATCTTCCAGTAAACCATCAACTAAACTGTCACCTGGGTATTCGACAGCCAAGCCCCCTCATTGCAAAATTAGTTAAAGAGTGTTTATACTGAGAGATCTCAGTATAAACACATCAACGCACGTTTCCCTCAAGTAGTGAGTTTTTCAGAAGTGCTAAACTAGACTGCTTAAGATGTCAGCATGTTAATCCTACAGCATAGAGAGGTTTTTGGATGAATGAAATCATTTGATCAGCAATAAAGTGGATACCTTCTGATAGTTATCTTTGATCAGTAGGCTGATATCTCATGTTGGGTGTGGGGGGTCAGTCCAAACATAGTGTTTGCCCAAGCACTTTTACAACATGAATGGGCTAAGACCTCTCCAGTTTGGCATTGCTATGGAAATCACTATACTGCAAGTAAAATTATGGAAGTGGGTACATCAACTAAACAGCAAATTGCCCAAAACTGCAAAATAATAATCAGGGTTGATCTAGGTGAGTCATACGTTGAAAAGACCAATCCTAACATCATGATGAAATAACAAAACTGTGCATAGTGAAAGCCAGCAAAATGGCAGTAAATGACAATGAAAATAAAAATAAAATAATCAAAATCAAAATGACATGAAATAACTTAAATTAAAATTAACCAAAAAAAAATCTATTCTATGTTTAAACATAAAGGCAAAAATATATGATCCCTATATTTCTATCTATGGCCTGGGAAGAGACAAGTAATGTCCACATTACATAAAAAAGCTGAATATTTAAACTCTCAGTTTAGTCCCTGGAGAGTGATAGTTTTCATTTCAAAGTTCCAATATGATTTTTGTTTCATAACTTTATTATTGTTATTTTCCTTGTGTGAAAAAAACAAACTATTTTTTGTGGTTAAGTAACACGTTTTCATTTTTGATTATGACTCAACCTTTTTGGGGTTTTATTAGCGATAACACTGATAAATTAAGGCAATGAAGTGGTAACTGCCTGGCCCAAACTTAATACAAACTTAACTCAATACAAGGGGACCAGAAACATCAGAGCAATTGAGAGCAAGAAGTTTATAATCCTTATTTTAATTTGAATGGAAGCACAATGGATTTGGATTTGCCTAATGGTTATCCTGAAGTATGTATTTTCTCATAGGTGTTCTGTGTTGAACAGAAGGTAAAATCTAACTGTGTATGGGGGAAGATTCAGCAGACCAGGATATGAGTTTATCAATGCCCATGGATTTATGCTGCTCAAAATTTAACTCACGCCTATGCCTTAAGTCAAAAGCATAAAAAAAGTTGTTGGACCTTATAGCAATATTTTAGTTGTTCTCCCAACTACTTTTGCCTGCAATTGTCTTGTTTGCCAAATGTGACTGTTTATGGATGTCATAGATTGCTGCTTTCTATTTTCCTTCTGGCTTGCTAATGCTAATTTATGCCAAGTACTTTATATCTGATAGCAAAAGACTCTCATCACCTGTAGACCTCAGTGCACTGTACCTAGGGCTGGTAAACCCCTAATCCGTATAGTAACAGCAATGTAGTCCAGGCACTCAAGGTCTTCATACATCAGCAGATTTATTGTAAAAACAGGACAGATAAAGCAACGTTTCGATCCCTTCACTTGATAAAAAAAAAAAATCTTTGCTTGTTAACTATCACTGAAGGGATCAAAACGTTGCTGTATCTGTCCTGCTTTTCCAATAAATCTGCTGCTGTATAAAGACATTGAATGCCTGGACTACTTTGCGGTTACTAGTACTTTATATCTGTCAATCTAAAATAATTGTTTTTTCCATATAGTTTATAACACTGGCCAACTATAAATCAGTTTTGATTATCTTACCTGTAAGATTGAGACAGTCTGAGAGAAGTGATGTTGTTCCATTGTAGATGTTGAATACAAAGCTGCTAATGGATGGTCAAATTTTTGTAGGTAGCTGTTAGTATAACCCCGATGATCCAGATCATGACATAAGCAGGCTATTAAAAGTCCTTGTCTCTAAAACGAAAGCAAATATTTTTTTGAACCATGTACATTATTCTAATAGGCATTTTATTGGGGGAAAACATAATATTTGAGACTGTATACAATATATAAACTCGGCTAAACATTTATAGTCTTTTGAAATGCATGCAGTGAAATTTTCTGAAAACATAATTAACCCCTGAAGCACGGAGGTATTTGTACAAGTTGTGATCAAAACAAAACGTAAACAAAACCTGGAATTTTATCACATGACAGGAGGCTTCCTATTTTGCATTTCTCTCTTTACTAAACTCCACAGCAGTAAAGAAAGTGAAACATTTAACCAATGAAAAAATGCAATAGGGAGTAGGAAGTTCCCAACAATTAGGCTCCTCCTCCTCTTTCTTTACTGCTCCATCGCAGACAGGTCAGAGTTTTTTGGCTCCAAATGTATATGTATATATATATATTGAAGTTATTGATTTTTTATTGGATGTTACTATAATTTGAAGTTTATTTTATAGCTTGCAGCTTTCTCTACATTATTTACTTCTGACACACTTTGTAGTTTCTTTGTGTAGTAGTTGGGGCCCCCACCGCCCCCCCCCCTCCCCCCTTGGTAACCACGCTGCTCGTTTTTTCCCCTGGTTGTACCTCTTTATGAGGTGATCTCTTGCTGCCCGATTTCCCGCCTAACTTTCCTTTTTCCCCCGCCCGCGGAGAGACCCGGCCGCATAGCCTATGTCCCGCCCGCGGTAGAAATCAGCCGCACGACGGATTTCTCCGTCGGACACCTTGCCTCTTTCCCGGCCCCCTTTCACCCGCCTCGCCGGCTCTGTTGCCGCGCATCTACAGAGCGCGGCTCCCATTCCCGCCGGCATTCTCGCGGCGGCCATTTGCAATCTCGCGTCTCGCGAGATTGCGGCCGCCATTTTGAGTACCCGCTCAGTTCCGCGAGCCAGCGACCGGAGACAGCTCGGTTTATTCCTGGAGGTCAGTCCGTCCTCATAAAAATACAAACTGCTGTATCCAGACACTTAAGGGATCATAACCCTGTGTCTGTTAAGGGTGCTGCCCTATTTTTTTGTGCTGCTTGTAGAGGTCGCCTTGTGGCCTCCTCTGTGATCCTGGGTGAGGCCCAGAAATACTAAAGCCCAATAGTGTGGTGTCACCAATATTATTAATTTTATTAATATTATTATTATTATTATTATTATTATTTTCTATTATCATATTTTATCACCTTATTATTTTGTATTACTGCTTTAGTGCAGTTACCCTTTGCCTGCCTAGGCAGCTTAGATCCTGCTGGGATCTTTATTACACCCTATAACCAGACTCTGCTGGAGTCCATTGTACCATCACCACCACACACCCTGCTGGGGTTTGTTTTACTCTATACTTGGAGTACAGATATATATTACACACTACGGTACCCTGTCAGGGCCAGCATAGTGTTATTCATATAAAATATACAGCTGAACTGACCTCTAATTCTCTATTTTATAATAATTCCCTGTGCCAGAAATTTATTAACCTCAATATGGAAGCTGCTCAAAATTCAGCAGACCTCCAAACAATGATTAATGAGGCAGTAGCAGCCTCCATGGAGAAAGCCCTCTCCATAATGATGGCCTCTAATGCCGATAAGAGGAAACCATCAAAAACCCACCGATCCCGACACGATTCGGATTCCGAAGATTCGGAACCGCATACGAGCCACGAACCCCCCACCGGCAAACGCCATTGGAAAGGGGAAAAGAGCCAACAGAACCCGACCAAGGGGCTTAAGCCCTCACAGGACACTACCCCGACCCCGCCACCTGATTACTCCTCAGATGAGGAGGATGCACACAAAAAGTCCTTGGCGATTCTAGATGAATGGCAGGCGGAGGGGTCAGACTCCTACTAGGACCCATGGGGCTCCGAGTCCGAGTCCCAACCTGGACTCGTCACGCATACGCTACTGGGAGACTCCCAACTACAGGACACCATAGATAATCCGCAGGAAGACGAGGACGCCATCTTTGACCCATCAGGTCAGAAGTTATTTGATCCGAGGAACCTAAGACACCCTCGTTCAGGGGACTGGACACCCCCAGATCATCTTGCAAAATTCATGCATCTTTGGCTGAGAAAGTCCATGGACAAGACAGTCCGCAACCGACTACGGTCCGAATGTCCAAGACCTTCTCTACCCGATCACGTGGCAGAGACACCAGAATTTGACCAGGTGATGACCACCTTCATGTCCCGAGGTGGCCGGGACCCACGCAAAGGCGTGGAGAAGGGTTTCAGAGCAGTCCAAGACAAACTGCTAGACTCAATAGGACCACTTTCCAGGATCATGTACCTGGCAGACGATGCCCTCACAAAGGCAGACCAATTTGACGCGACCATGGTTCGCGAATGGGCTCATGATGTTCGGGAGTGGGCACAAAGATGTTTTTGCTTTGTGGGTAACACGAATACAGCCCTCTCCTCCGAGCAGCGCAAGGCAGCACTACTCCGTATCGACGGAAAGTTGGTGGAATTGGGCACCAAGGAATTAGGCCCTCTGGCACAGGGCAAACTATTTGGCGATCCTTTCCTCAAGGACTTGAACAAGCATGTAAATATCTTTACTTCCCTGAACAAAGCTCAGTCCTCCATGAGGAGAGTTTTTAGACATAACCCCACCAGGGGTGTTTTTGGACGGGCTGGCCGCCAAAGGGGCCGTGCTGCCAGCCGTTTCTGGCCTTCAGGCCCCTGTACCTCAAGACCTCACTCTTTCTACCCAGAAGTGGGATACAGTTCAAGGGTACATCATCGACTTCACGTCACACCCACAGCAAACAGTCATACCGCACCCGATCAAATGCTCGACAGAAGATGCCGAACTCCTACACAACGAGTTGATGGAACTTCGATCGAAAGGCGCAATAGAACCAGCCTCCGGACCTCACGTTTTTTTCAGCAACATATTCCTGGTAAAGAAAAAATCAGGGGATTTTCGACCCGTCATAAATTTAAAAAGACTCAACGAATACGTCACGTACAGACACTTCAAGATGGAAGGCATACACCTCCTGAGAGACCTACTACAGGACAAAGATTGGTTCACGAGATTGGACCTAAAGGATGCATACTTCTCAGTACCCATCCACCTGTCCTGCCGAAAATTCCTACGATTCCACTGGCAGAATCACCCCTGGCAATTCACATGCCTTCCCTTTGGCTTCAGCTCGGCTCCATGGTGCTTCACCAAACTGCTGAAGCCAGTAGTTGCTCATCTTCGCGCACAAGGAATTCGTTGCATTATATACCTGGACGACCTCCTTCTGTTCTGTTCCGACAAGTCCAGACTGACGCAACACACAAACTATACCACGGACCTGCTATCATCCCTGGGCTTCATGGTGAACTTTCAAAAGTCAGCCATGTCACCATCCCAAACGGTGCAATTTCTAGGTTTCGAGATAGACTCCACCACGAGCACCCTACGGCTACCTGCTTCAAAGATCTCGAATATTCGCAAAGAATTGCGCAAGACCATTCACGCCCACACCATTCCACTCCGCTCCCTTGCTCGAATAGTGGGACTCCTCTCAGCTTCCATACAGGCGATCTTTCCGGGCCCACTTCACTACAGGGCAATGCAACGCCTCAAAGCATCCTTCCTCAGACACAACCCATCCTACGACCAACCAATCCCGGTCACGGAGGAGGTCAGGGACGAACTCAGATGGTGGCTGGACAGCATGGAAGCATGGAACGGTCGGGCCATCTTCGGGAGCACGCCCAACTTAGTTCTGGAATCGGACGCCAGCCTCTGGGGATGGGGCGCCACAGGCGCAGGCACGTCAACAGGCGGGACCTGGACCTCCCAGGACCTCAACTTACACATAAACTGCCTAGAACTCCTGGCAGGTTCATTTGCCATCCGCAGCTTGGCAAAAGAAAAGATGGACTGCTGCATCCTCCTAAGGATGGACAACATCTCAGCAGTCCACTACATCAACCGCCTGGGAGGTGCCCGATCCCGGATCCTCTCGGAAATAACGAAGGAGATCTTCGATTTCTGCCTACCCCGCAATATCTCCCTCAAAGCAGAATACCTTCCCGGGGAAACGAACCTCACAGCGGACTGGTTTTCACGCCACTGGAGGGATGCCAGCGACTGGAAACTGGATCCACACATCTTCCAGGGTCTAGCGGCACACCGGGGTCCATTTCACCTAGATCTGTTTGCGTCTCGCAACAACAGACAAACGCAAGCATATTTCAGTTGGCTCCCAGACCCGGAAAGCAAAGCAACGGATGCCTTCCTACAACCATGGCCGATCACGGGAGCATATGCCTTTCCCCCCTTCGCCATGATAGCACGGACCATTCACTACCTGAGACAGCAGGGGGTATCCCTGCTACTCGTCACACCTCTATGGACAGGACAACCTTGGTTTCCGGACCTCCTAGCCCTATCTTACAAGGACCCTCTCCTACTACCCTCTCACGAACATACTCTCACAGATCCGAAAGGGAGCCCTCATCCGCTCGTCCTGGCCAACCGACTCACCCTAGTGGCTTGGACTCTTTCCGGGGTGCCTGGCAAGTCGGCGAACTATCGCAGGCTGCTAAGGACCTCCTATGGGACTCATGGGCTCCAGGAACCAGAAGATCCTACCTACATGCGTGGAATTGCTGGTCCAATTGGTGCTTGGAACGGAACGACGATCCATTTACGGCCTCTATTCCTACCATCATAAACTTTCTAACACACCTATTCTCCTCAGGACGATCATACAGGTCCATTAACGTAGTCCGCTCAGCCATCTCAGCGGCCCATGTTCCCACACTGGGAATCCCAGTGGGAAAAGACCCACTGATATGCAGACTTCTAAGAGGCATTCGATTACAACGACCTCTGGAACCAAAATATTCACGACTCTGGGATGTCGAGGTAGTCCTCCGCTTCCTGAGAGAATGGCCGACCAACGACAATCTCTCCCTCCGGCAACTCTCTGCGAAACTGACAATTCTGCTCTGTCTAGTCTCATTCCGCAGGGTATCGGACGTCCGAGCGTTTGACATAGACGCGTTCTCGGTCTCCCCGGAGGGAGTCACATTCCAGATATCGCGTCGCACGAAGTCTGACTCTGCGACGGTTTTTTACCCTTTCTTCAATTCCGATCCACAACTCTGCGTCGTGGCCACACTACGGCGATATGTGGAGGTTACGCTTCCAATACGGACTCCAGCCTCAGGGCAACTCCTCGTGTCATACGTTCGACCGCACGTCCCCATCACTACTACCACCCTAGCCAGATGGGTTCAGTGGATCCTTTCTTTAGCAGGCATAGACGCTTCTTTCGGCGCTCATTCGGTACGTGGGGCAGCGGCTTCCTCAGCTTTCACAGCGGGTGCCTCACTAGCAGATATATTACGTTCCGCTGACTGGTCTAGAGAATCCACGTTTCGCACATTCTATTTCCGCCCGAACTCCAACGCGGCATTATCACTATTACAGCGTTAAAAAATGCAAAATAGGAAGCCTCCTGTCATGTGATAAAATTGAAGATTATGCTAGCGTCAGTGTACTTATAATCTTAATTTTAATAATGACAGGAGGCGAGTATTTTTCCACCCTTTCCCACCCTAGGGAAGATGGGAACATTCGAATTCTGATATAACCTATCTCATCTCTCATTTCTATCACTACATCTGTCATAGCGGGATTTGTTCATATGCTAACACACTTAGACGGGGATTGGTATATTCCTGTATGTACTACTATTTGTTACTATATATATTGGTTATACTCTTGCCTTAAAAAATATTGTTGACGGCCCAAGGTCACTGTAACAAACAGTTCTAAGATCCCATTCTAACCCATTTCACACTCTCATTTCAGTTTAATTCGGTGCCACCCTGGAGTTTCTTCGGTATTCTACCCGGAATTCTTCTTACTACATGAAGATCAGATGTTCACCCGTTGGTGCAGATTACAGTCTTCATCATCCCACTACGAACGTTTACCTGTTGTGTTTACTCGGATGTTATGTATTTAACTTTATTTTACTATCACGATGTCGCTTCTGAAAGAGGGGGAGGAGCCTAATTGTTGGGAACTTCCTACTCCCTATTGCATTTTTTCATTGGTTAAATGTTTCACTTTCTTTACTGCTGTGGAGTTTAGTAAAGAGAGAAATGCAAAATACTCGCCTCCTGTCATTATTAAAATTAAGATTGTAAGTACACTGACGCTAGCATAATCTTCAATTTGCGCTGTATGTTTGTTCAGTCACAATTTACCTAATTAATATTAGAGACACAGGGATTTCATTTCATATCAAATATTTATAATTGAAACATAATTTAATATGAATAAAATTTTTAAAAAACTTTGAGAAATTAAGAAATGTTATTTTTCAAGTTCTGCATGGCATTTTAACTGTGCATGTCATAATACTGTTAGATTTTGCAGCAATAAAATACACATATTTGTGTTCAGTGATGTCTTACGAGTACAACAGTACCCCCGATGTAGAGGTTTTATGGGGTATTGGAAAGTTAGATGGTGAAATATAGGGCTTTCCCCTTTTTCATTTTTACACATTGAAATTTGCCAGGTTGGTTTGCTGGGCCTATGCTGCCTTTAAGACCACGGTGTGGTATGGCAGCCAGTGGTGTATTCTGGTTTTGTGCCTCCCTACCCTTCCAAATTTTTCTTCCTGACAGACACACGCCCTCACTGATGCATTCACTGACATACACTCACTTACAGATACACAATCATTGTCACACATACTATTTAACCAACACACAGTTTCACTGAAACATACACATTCACAGACATACATACTCACTCACAGTTACATTTACTGACAGACACACATTCACCGACAGACACGTACACACTCACACTGACAAGACACATATGCACACTCACTAATAGAAATGCATACACACTCACTCAGAGTCAGACACACACACTGGGACACACATATACTCACTGACAAACACACAAATACACACTCACCGACAGACATATATACACTCAGTGTCAGACACACACATTGACTGACAGACACACATACACTAGCTGACAGACACACACTAACAGACATAAACATTCACTAACAGACACATACTCTTAGTGACAGACACTCAGTAAAACACTCACAATTTCAACAACAAAAAATTGTATTCATCCACCCAGCCTCCCTATCTTTGAGAGTGCTGGAGTGGATTCTTCGCTGTGGTCCAGTGGGGTTGCTGCTGGCTGGGCTGGCAGGCACACGGGCAGGTGGTTTGGCAGGCGGGTGGTCAGGCAGGCTCATATTGGAGGCAACAAGGGAGCTCTGATCTCCCTGCTCGGCTCCCTCCCTAGTGATGCGCTTAAGGGAGCTGAGCAGGGGAGAGCTCAGGGCTCCCTTGCGCACCCCAACATCAGCACATGCCAGATTTAGCCAGCCGGCCAGCTCCTGGGCCTCCCAGAACAAGAGGCTGTCAAGGGATTTGCCAGGGTGACTGGGGGATGGCTTTTTTGCCGCCCCCCTAAAAGTGCCTCCTTGTCAGTTTCACGGTAAATACACTGCTGATGGCAGCCCAGAAATGAAAATTAACCCCATCATGGCATACAATTTGAAAAAGTAGACAGCCCAGGATATTCAAAATGGTGTATGTCCAGTCTTTTTTTAGTAGCCACATAGTCACAAGCTCTGGCCAAACTTAGCGTTCATATTCGTATTTTCCATTTTTCACAAAAAAATGCCCTTTCACTGATGATATTAATGTCATTATAAGTTGTACTGCTCTAATATAACTCATATTTGTGTTCAACAATGTCTCACAAAGAGTAACATCCTGTGAAGGTTATTTTGGGTTTTGGAAAGTTACAGGGTCAAATATAGGGCTTTCCCATTTCAGTTTGCCAGATTGGTTAGGTGGCCTATGCTGCCTTTGAGACTATATTGCAGCCCAGGAATGAGATTTACTTGTAGTAGTCACTTAGTCACAAGCCCTAGCCCAAGTAAGTTTTAAAAAAAAAATGATATCATCATCATTACAGGTTTTAGTGTTCTAACACACTCATATTTGTGTACCACAGGTTTTATGTGGTTTTGGAAAGTTACAGGGACAAATATAGGCATTGTAAATTAAATTCTCTGGACTTTCTGCCTGGGTTGTCAGGCAGGTCCCTTGAATTATAATTAAAGTAACACTATAGTCACCTAAATTACTTTAGCTAAATAAAGCAGTTTTAGTGTATAGATCATTCCCCTGCAATTTCACTGCTCAATCCACTGTCATTTAGGAGTTAAATCACTTTGTTTCTGTTTATGCAGCCCTAGCCACACCTCCCCTGGCTATGATTGACAGAGCCTGCATCAAAAAAAAAACTGGTTTCACTTTCAAACAGATGTAATTTACCTTAAATAATTGTATCTCAATCTCTAAATTGAACTTTAATCACATACAGGAGGCTCTTGCAGGGTCTAGCAAGCTATTAACATAGCAGGGGATAAGAAAATCTTAATTAAACAGAACTTGCAATAAAGAAAGCCTAAATAGGGCTCTCTTTACAGGAAGTGTTTATGGAAGGCTGTGCAAGTCACATGCAGGGAGGTGTGACTAGGGTTCATAAACAAAGGGATTTAACTCCTAAATGGCAGAGGATTGAGCAGTGAGGCTGCAGGGGCATGTTCTATACACCAAAACTGCTTCATTAAGCTAAAGTTGTTCAGGTGACTATAGTGTCCCTTTAATAAAATTACTTGTGACAGAACCATCTGTCTGCTGGATTTTTGCCTGTTCGTCTGTTTGTCCCCCGTTCGTATGAATGGCTGGTTTCTATAGCCCAGCCATTCGAATGACTCTTTTTCCCGAACAAATCTGCCGAACGAACGGCCACCCAAGTGAGGAGTGTGCTGCTGGTTAACAAAGTGATCCCCATTAGAACGTTGTGGTTAACCGCAGACACTTCTCAATTAAACCGAACTCAGGGTGGTCGTCGTTCGTATGTCGACCACGAGGCAGCGGCCATTTTAAATCATGCGAACGCTCAGCGGTGTTTGGCTCTATTTCTATGGAACTGAAAACGGACACTTTTTCTGCCGAACACCGCTGGAACAAGGGAACGCCTGGCTGCCTCCACGAAAGCATGCGAACACCGGCCGTTCGGGAGATTGAGAGCATACAAAAGACTTAACCCAGATAGCCCTCCCATGGAGTCATTCGTATACCGAAAGACTGAAAGAACTTTGACTCCAGGGCGATTGAACTATGTGTGTGGGATCTGAGCGCTATTCGCTAATAATATGCACTCAGATCCAGGCTATCTGGGGACATGTAATACGAATGGGAAATGTTCAGTTTTTCGTGTAGTTATGTATTTTTATGTCTTTTATTATTTTGTGTCTAAGATGGCGACTGTCCTTGTCCTGGAGTTAATTGAGTTACTTGGTAATTAACTCCAGGACAGAGGGGAGGGAATCAGAATGCACTGTGGGTAAAATATGTGACTGTGTGTCTGAAATGTCCTTCTATCTGTCTGTAGTTTAAGTTTCCCATTTGGTCCCCTAGGGGAGTGTCCACCAGGTGGGAGACCTGCATAAATACGGGCAGGTAGCCCACAGTAAAGCCAGATCTTATTTGACCCTCAATGCGGAGCTTCTGTCTCGTTATTGGGGGGATTTCTTCTTCACGGTTAGAGACTGCTGGATGGAACGAAAGCCGCTTTGGGGATATTATTGTTCGACGGTTCCTAGCAGTTCGTATATTGCCGTTCGGGAGTTTGGAGCCGTTCGTGGATTTCGATCGGGAGATTGCCGCTTCCCCTGCATTTGGTTCGTGGGTTACAGAGTAAGCGAACAGAGACTGTACTGCAGCCGGGGAAGATTTACTAAACGGCGGTTTGGCTTAAAGACACGGGAGGTGTCTTAACAATTGGTGGCAAGCGACGGGATGAATCCTACAGCATTGGAGGTCAGCTACGAGACATGCAGTACGAGGAATTAAGGCGTGCTACACTTAAGGACATATTGGAACGCCGAGGAAGGTCAGCAAGCAATTTAAAGAAACGGGAGATTATTGCTTTGCTACTGGAGATGGATGCAGCAACGGGAATGGAAAGAGTCAACGTGCCCAGTACCTTGGATTTAACACCCGAGGAAATACAATTCAACCGGGCAGTACAAATAAGGCTGGCACATTTTGGCCCCAACCCCTCAGCTGACATCGTGGTTCGTGTGCAGGCAGCAGTTGCAACACAACAGGCAGCCCGGGAAAGAGGAGCTGCAGCAGCAGAGGTACCGTATGACAATAATGTGGTTGCTAGAAAAAAGGTACCTTTTGCTGCGTTTAAAAATTTTGTGGAAACAGAGGGAGAGATTGATGGATTTTTGGCAGACTTTGAGAGGCAGTGTGCGCTACATCAGGTACCTGCAGATGAATGGGTCACCATCCTCTCTGGGAAATTATCTGGCCGGGCTAGTGAAGCTTTCGGGCCATCCCAGAGGAGGAGATCACCAGCTACCGGGCTGTGAAAGAGGCGCTCCTAGCCAGGTATGCGGTGACCCCAGAGGCGTACAGGCGGAGGTTTAGAGAAACCAACAAGCTGGTTGGGGACTCTTATGTGGAATGGGCCTGCAGAGTCCATCGTACCGCAGCCCACTGGATGGCTGGATGCCAAGCGGTAACTGGGGAGGAGGTGTTACAAGTGTTCCTGCTGGAGCACTGCTTTGATAGACTACCTGCTGGGGTCCGGGAATGGGTCAGAGACAGAAAACCCTCTACCCTACCCGAGGCTGCCCGTCTGGCAGACGAATACACGGATGCCCGCAAGTTGGATGGTACAGCTGCTAAAGCCCCTGCCAGACTGGAGTATCGACCAGCAGTAACACCCGCTCCTGCAGTCTACCAACCCCCAGTACACCGTACCCCAGCCGCACCACCAGCTAACAATTATATGCAACCAGCCCGATTTAACGCCCGGGAGTACTCCCAACCCATCCGGTGCTATGGGTGCAAGCAGTTGGGGCACAAGCGTCCTGAGTGCCCACTGAACAGTGCCAACCAGGTTCAGTCCTGGAGGAGACCAGTTAATGGAAACCAGCGCCCACCTCAGCCTGCTGCTCACTGCCTAGAGCAGGAGGAATTTTGGGGCATTCTGCACGAGGCAGACCCAGTGCAAGCAGCTCACCAGGATAATCGCCAGCAACATCGGCAAACTGTGAAGCTGAATGGCAGAGTGGTGAATGGGCTGAGAGACACAGGAGCCACGATGACACTGCTCCAAAAGAACTTGGTCTCAGAGCATCAGCACACTGGGGACACTGTGGCGGTAAGGGTGGCAGGGGGTGCCGTGTTTCGCTTACCTGTTGCCCGAGTACATTTGGATTGGGGAGTGGGCGCTAGGCATGTGGATGTGGGGGTGATGAAGGACTTGCCCGCAGATGTTCTTTTGGGAACGATTTGGCCCCTTTGGTTTCAGCCTATGCTCCGATGGGCCCTACAGACGTGAACCCAGTGACCACCCGTGCCCAGACCCGTGCTGCCGGAACCAGCCCACTTGCTGACGAGACCCAGGTAAGATCTCCTTCCCCGACTGGTACCCCAGATCAGGTCCCCTTAAGCTGGGATTCCCCAGAGGAGTTTGGGAGGGAAACCCGGGCAGATCCGACCCTCCAAAGATACAAGGACAGGGCAGATGCTGGGGAGGAAGGAATAGATGGGGAACGGTATGAGTGGGTGGGGGACAGGTTATATATGGCCAGGGCTAGTCCATCCGGTAAGAAGTATGTTCTTACCGTGGTGGACTATGCCACCCGCTATCCAGAGGCAGTAGCGCTGTCTAACATAGAGGCAGAGACGGTTGCTGATGCCCTGGTTAGAATTTTTACTAGGGTCGGGTTCCCTAAGGAGATCCTCTCCGACCAGGGAACCCAATTCACCGCTGTGCTCACCCAGCAACTGTGGAAGGTGTGCGGCATTAAGCCGTTACTTAGCTCACCCTACCACCCACAGACTAACGGTCTCTGCGAGCGCTTTAACGGTACCCTCAAACAGATGCTGAGGACCTTTACAGACACTTGCAGAGACTGGGAGAGATTCCTGCCTCATCTATTATTTTCTTATAGAGAGGTGCCCCAGGAATCTACTGGGTTCTCCCCCTTTGAGCTGCTGTATGGGAGAAGGGTCCGCGGACCCCTAGATCTCATTAGAGGCCACTGGGAGGGGGAGACGGAGCAGGAAGGGACCCCCATAGTACCATATGTTCTGGAACTCCGGGACCGCATGGAGAAACTGTCCCTGATGGTAAGGGAGAATCTCCAGGCGGCTCAGGGGAGACAGAAAAGATGGTACGATCAGGGTGCCCGACAGCGGGTCTTCCAGGTTGAGCAAAAGGTATTGGTGCTTAAACCTGTGAAGGCCAACAAGATGCAGGCATCTTGGCAGGGCCCGTACAAGGTAGTGGCGCAGATCTGCGACACTACTTGCTTGATAGCCAGCTGTGCAGATGAGAGGATCCAGCGGTCCTTTCATGTGAACATGCTGAAAGAGTACCAGGAGAGACCTGAGAATATTGCAGCAGTATGTGCCCCAGCTGCAGATGATTCTGAGAACTTACCCCTTCCAGACCTATTAGAAAGGGATTCCCAGACTGACCTTACTACCTTGGTACAGCTAGGGGACCAGTTGAACCCCACAGAAAGGGTACAGGCGCAGCAGTTGTTATGGGAGAAGCAGGCGACGTTCTCCCAGGAACCAGGTTATACCACCCTAGCTGTGCATAAGGTAGAGACCCCTGGACAGACCCCGTTACGACAGCCCCCCTACCGTATCCCTGAAGCAGTCCGTGAAGGAATGCGGAAGGAGATACAGGAGATGACCCAACTTGGGGTTATCGAGCACTCCGACAGCCCTTGGGCCTCGCCTGTAGTCCTGGTGCCAAAGAAAGACGGGACCACCCGGTTCTGTGTTGACTACAGGCGACTCAACGAGCGGACCACCACTGACGCCTACCCAATGCCCCGGGTAGACGAATTACTAGATCGTATTGCCAGGGGGCGATATCTGACCACCATAGACCTGTGTAAGGGCTACTGGCAGATCCCCCTGGCCGAGGATGCTATCCCCAAGTCGGTATTTGTCACCCCATTTGGCCTGTACCAATTTAAGGTCATGCCTTTTGGGATGAAGAATGCACCGGCTACCTTTCAACGGATGGTGGATAGACTCCTGGATGGCTTCCAAGAATTTGCCTGTGCATACTTGGACGACATTGCGATCTACAGTGGGTCCTGGCAGGAACACCTGGTACATGTAGGGGTAGTGCTGGATAAAATTAGGGCCGCTGGCCTGACGTTGAAGCCAGAAAAGTGTCATCTAGGTATGGCTGAAGTACAGTACCTGGGTCACAGAGTGGGGTGTGGGAGCCAGAGACCGGAGCCAGCCAAGGTAGAGGCAGTGGCTAACTGGCCCACACCTACTACTAAGACCCAGGTATTGGCCTTCTTGGGGACGGCAGGGTACTACAGACGTTTTGTCCCTGACTACAGCGCTATCGCTAAGCCCCTGACAGACCTGACGAAGAAGAACTTGCCTAAGCAGGTCCTGTGGTCTCCGGCTTGTGAAGCTGCGTTCCAGGCACTGAAGCAGGCTCTTGTGAATGCCCCTGTCTTGGCTGCCCCAGTCCCTAACAAACGCTTTCTCGTACACACAGATGCTTCCATGTATGGACTGGGGGCTGTGCTGAGCCAAGTCGGGGAAGATGGAGGAGAGCACCCTGTCGCATATCTCAGCAGAAAGTTGTTACCCAGAGAAGTGAGTTATGCGGCAGTGGAGAAGGAGTGTTTGGCCTTGGTCTGGGCATTGAAAAAGTTAAGTCCCTACTTGTATGGGCAAGAGTTTTCCCTTGTGACTGATCACAACCCACTCGTTTGGCTTAACCGGGTCTCAGGAGACAATGGGAGACTGCTGAGATGGAGCTTGGCACTACAGCCCTACAATTTTACTATCAGCTACAGACCCGGTAAGCTAAACGGAAATGCAGATGGGTTGTCACGACAAACAGACGTTTCCATCACCTCGTAGTCCGGTCATCCCCAAGTTGACCCGCCACAGGGTCAAGCCGGGTCTGCCGGAGTGTCCCACAAGGAGGGAGCCGTGTGACAGAACCATCTGTCTGCTGGATTTTTGCCCGTTCGTCTGTTTGTCCCCCGTTCGTATGAATGGCTGGTTTCTATAGCCCAGCCATTCGAATGACTCTTTTTCCCGAACAAATCTGCCGAACGAACGGCCACCCAAGTGAGGAGTGTGCTGCTGGTTAACAAAGTGATCCCCATTAGAACGTTGTGGTTAACCGCAGACACTTCTCAATTAAACCGAACTCAGGGTGGTCGTCGTTCGTATGTCGACCACGAGGCAGCGGCCATTTTAAATCATGCGAACGCTCAGCGGTGTTTGGCTCTATTTCTATGGAACTGAAAAAGGAAACTTTTTCTGCCGAACACCGCTGGAACAAGGGAACGCCTGGCTGCCTCCACGAAAGCATGCGAACACCGGCCGTTCGGGAGATTGAGAGCATACAAAAGACTTAACCCATATAGCCCTCCCATGGAGTCATTCGTATACCGAAAGACTGAAAGAACTTTGACTCCAGGGCGATTGAACTATGTGTGTGGGATCTGAGCGCTATTCGCTAATATTATGCACTCAGATCCAGGCTATCTGGGGACATGTAATACGAATGGGAAATGTTCAGTTTTTGTGTAGTTATGTATTTTTATGTCTTTTATTATTTTGTGTCTAAGATGGCGACTGTCCTTGTCCTGGAGTTAATTGAGTTACTTGGTAATTAACTCCAGGACAGAGGGGAGGGAAGCAGAATGCACTGTGGGTAAAATATGTGACTGTGTGTCTGAAATGTCCTTCTATCTGTCTGTAGTTTAAGTTTCCCATTTGGTCCCCTAGGGGAGTGTCCACCAGGTGGGAGACCTGCATAAATACGGGCAGGTAGCCCACAGTAAAGCCAGATCTTATTTGACCCTCAATGCGGAGCTTCTGTCTCGTTATTGGGGGGATTTCTTCTTCACGGTTAGAGACTGCTGGATGGAACGGAAGCCGCTTTGGGGATATTATTGTTCGACGGTTCCTAGCAGTTCGTATATTGCCGTTCGAGAGTTTGGAGCCGTTCGTATATTTCGATCGGGAGATTGCCGCTTCCCCTGCATTTGGTTCGTGGGTCACAGAGTAAGCGAACAGAGACTGTACTGCAGCCGGGGAAGATTTACTAAACGGCGGTTTGGCTTCAAGAAACGGGAGGTGTCTTAACATTACTTATGTAAAGATAGTAGATAAATATACATGTTGAATACACACATATATATATATATATATACATATATATATATATATACACACACACACACACACACGTGCGTTACACACACATACATGCACACAGATATTTTAATTTTTATATATATTTATATATATATATATATATGTTATATATTATATGTATATATAAATATAAAATATAATTCTAAGTGTATATTGATATAGATGGATAGAGAGATACAGGGAGTGCAGAATTATTAGGCAAATGAGTATTTTGACCACATCATCCTCTTTATGCATGTTGTCTTACTCCAAGCTGTATAGGCTCGAAAGCCTACTACCAATTAAGCATATTAGGTGATGTGCATCTCTGTAATGAGAAGGGGTGTGGTCTAATGACATCAACACCCTATATCAGGTGTGCATAATTATTAGGCAACTTCCTTTCCTTTGGCAAAATGGGTCAAAAGAAGGACTTGACAGGCTCAGAAAAGTCAAAAATAGTGAGATATCTTGCAGAGGGATGCAGCACTCTTAAAATTGCAAAGCTTCTGAAGCGTGATCATCGAACAATCAAGCGTTTCATTCAAAATAGTCAACAGGGTCGCAAGAAGCGTGTGGAAAAACCAAGGCGCAAAATAACTGCCCATGAACTGAGAAAAGTCAAGCGTGCAGCTGCAATATTTAGTACCAATTTAAGTTAGACAATATTATTTCATAACAAACCCTTTGGTTTCCACCATTGCATGTAGCAAAGTCTACTATTACTTGTTTGTCAGGGTATAGCCCTAAATGAGTATGTCAACGTTTATCTATGCAACTTACTTTTTCTATTGCTTAATTCTCTGAACTTATGAACTTATCAAAGTTATACCTATAAGGTGAATACATCTATCTTTCCTTTTTATCTTATTCCTACCTATCCCGTATATCCCTCTTTCAATATTGTGATAAATGTCAAAACGTAGCGAATTTAAAATTCTTACGTATAAACCTAAAAGAGATGTAAAAATATTAAACAAATATCAAGCCATTGTTTATTAGTGCCGTCTTTTCTTCACCTATGATTTCTAAATCTGTGCCTAACCTTACGTATTTAATACAGTAAGTTTTGTGTTTAGTGTATTACTTCTATCAGTGCCAACTTTAACATAATATCCCTATAACCTGTATTATAAGTGGTCTCCTATATATAATTCTCTTCTATTCTCCCCCTACCATAATTATAGTCAACATCTATGATGAAGTGCATACATTACCTTTGTTTGAAGTTAAACAGTAACTGCAACTGACCACTGACTAGTCACCATCTGACAACTAATAACCCAACAACAATGGAGACCTGCGTGTCTCACAAGTTACCTAAATGTTTAAGGAACCTAAGAGTTCCATGGTTTTACGCTTCATTGACAGAGACCTGGTAGTCGTGTATTCCACCGTTCTATGTCATGCTTGATTAAAAAAAAAAATAACGGTATGATAGGGAAAACCCCATGCCAAAATAAACAGATATTTACAAAAAAAAAGTGCATACATTACCCTAATATGCTGGTAAGTGTCCTGCATATTTCATGGGAGAAGCCATGGGTAGAACATGAAAAATAAAATTAAAAAAAATAGCAGGATTGTAAAAATATTAATGATATTAATTTAAACGTGTATCAAACCCTTATTTCCTGATCAAACATGGCAGCATTTACTCATGGGTTAGCTCCTCCCCTCACAGCAGAAAGGACAGGAAATAGAACTCTGAAACTGGTATAAATAGATCCTCCCTCTTCCAATCAGGCAGTCTTTTTTTTTTGCCCTTCACAGCAGTTTGGAAGGAGTCTGCTTATGCAGGCCTAGATTTTTATTTTATGCTCACCAGGCAATATTTTTGTAGCCCTGCCAGGGTTCAGCCTCTATGCCTTGAAGACCCAGCAATGCACTATTGTAAAAGTGGCTAGCCTGGGTAGTCCCTTTAGTGACTGGGGGTCGGACCCAACCTTTCTCTCAGGGGATGAAAATGGTCCACTGCATACCAGGGTTCAGCCTCTTATCCCTGAAGACCCAGCAACAGCTTATCTCTGAGTTGAGTTGATGACAGGTGATGACCGCGGTCCACTGCATACATGAGGCCCAGCCGAGTCTAAACCTTTATCCCTGAAGACCCAGTAAACAGCACTTCCATAAGGTGACTACCTGGGTATGCCACTTCTATGTATTCCACCTTATCTGGGGTTTGGTTTACACCTCCTCCCACTGGTGATGACGAACGGCATTTGGGGCACAGATGGAAGCCTATAGTTTAAACAGTTTAGCTGTCAGTTGATCAAATCCCCATTTTGCCGCTGAAACACAGGCCTGCAGCTGTTCAGGTAAGTGTATTAGCAATGTAGATCACAACCAGTATAATACCTGAGTCTCTGTTCTTTCAGTCCCTCCCAGCTATTATACATTAGGCTTCCTTCTAACAAATAGGTCACATTTAGAAGGTTTGTGTGGTGAGCATTTAGGTAAGTTTATACATGAAAGGAAGCATTGTGCAAAAGAGTGATAATCATGCAAGGAGGCCATGTGCAAAAGTGTGCTAATAATGCAAGGAGGCATTGTTCAAAAGAGTGCTAATAATGGATATCGTAGCCGTGTAAAGTCTGCTGGAATTCCACAGACCTGAAGACAGAAATATCCAAGGTAAGAGAAAACTTTCCTGGGTGACTGATTGAAGTACACACATGTATATGACAGGTTTTAAAACCTAACTCTAAGTCCACACACACACTTGTTTCTATCAAGGCATGTGGCATTGATTGCTGTTATCTGTGCATTCCTCAGTAAACTCACATGTAACAAATTACTCATTTGTTCTTTTTCTTAACCGAGGCCGCTTTCCTTCATTTTCATCTGTAAATACTGAACAAAAATATTAATTGAGGCAGTCAGCTAGACCTTTATCATCTTCTACATACATTTATTCTTTTGTTTTTAACCCCTTAAGGACACGACATGTGTGACATGTCATGATTCCCTTTTATCCCAGAAGTTTGGTCCTTAAGGGGTTAAACTAACTAATCCTTGTTTTACTTTCCTTTTCTCATTTATGTATCTAAAAAATGTTTTGTCCCCTTTTTTTACTGACTGTGCTATTTTCTCTTCTGTGAGTGATTTGGAAGAGCTTCCATGTCTAGGAACACCGGCCGCTGCGGATCTATGCCACTTTATAGCTCCATGGCCGCCCACGTTGATGATGATGTCGGCATGCGTGTGACGTCACGCGTGCACACATTTTGGGGTCACACTGTTGGCCATTATATTGGCACTCAAGGAATGGTGGCATCTTTTGGAGGGTGCTGATCATAACCGATCACAAGAATCTGGCCTATATTGGTGATGCCAAACATCTGTCTTCTAGACAAGCAAGGTGGTCTCTATTCTTGTCCTGCTTTAACTTTATTTTTACTTATAGGCCTGGTCCTAAAAATGACGCATTATCTTGACCAAGAATTAGAACTATAACAAGAGACGTCACCAATTGTTCCTCCTGAGTGTATCATAGCATCCACGGTCCTTTCCTTGTAGTCACCATTGTGCTATCATGGTGGCTCAGTCCCAGGCACCTTGCAATAAACCTGTAGATAAATTGTTTATTCCATTATATGACAGGAAAGAGGTGTTGAAAATATTCCACGACAATGTAACTGCTGGACATCCGGGTATTAAAAAGACTGTATCCGCTATTTCCAGATCATTTTGGTGGGAGTCACTCAGAAGGGATATTAAGGATTATGTGGAAGGTTCCACACACACACTCCCGTGTGGATTGTTACATCCACTTCCTATACCCATTGTTTCATGGTCTCATCTGTCTATGGATTTCATTGTTGACCTACCTAGTTCTAATGGTTACACCACCTTCCTTATGGTAATTGACCGTTTTTCCAAAATGGCACATTTCATTCTACTCAAAAAATTGCCTTCTCAGGATCTGGTTTCCATTTTTATACGCGACATTATCAGGCTTCATGGGATCCCTCAAAATATTGTATCTGATAGGGGTTCCCAATTTGTGTCAAGTGTCTGGAGGGCATTCAGTAAGCAGCTGCGCATTAACTTGTCTTATTCCCAGACCAATGGTGCGGCTTAAAGGGCTAACCAATCGCTTGGACTGTACTTACGTTGCTTTGTGAACAGTACTCAGCCTAACTGGGCTGATTTGTTGCCTGATTTGTTGCCTTGGGACGAATTTGCCAGGAATAACGCATCTGAGCACAGTCCTTTCTTTGTCAATACCGGCCACTTCTGGTATTAAATGCAGTCTTCCACTTGTGGTTTTCCTTAATTCTCACTAAATTGTAAGCGCTTCTAAGGTCAAGCTTAGTAAACACTTTAGCGCCTTGGAGTCTATCAAATAATTCATCAATAAGAGGAATGGGGTAAGCGTTCTTAATGGTGATTTTGTTCAATGCTCTGTAATTGATACATGGCCGCAACTCACTGTCCTTTTTAGATACAAAAAATAATCCTGCCCCAGCAGGCGAGGATGATTTTCGTATGTGGCCTTTATTCAATGAATCCTTAATATATTCCTCCATTACTCTACTCTCCTCATGTGACAGAGCATAGACTGCTCCCTTAGGTGGCATAGCGCCGGGTAGTAAATTAATGGAACAGTCATATGGTCTGTGAGGAGATAGAGTATTCGACTGACTTTTGCTGAATACTTCTTTAATGTCTTGGTACTGTATAGAGATTTCCGGGTTTTGATGTGTACTAGTGGGTAATTCAATAGTGCCCACTCTTTTGGAGACATTCAATATACACCTTTCATAGCAATCTTTACCCCATTCTAATATTTCCCCATTAACCCAGTCAATTTGAGGGTTATGCTTGTTAAGCCATGGAAAGCCTAATATGATCGGACAGGAAGAGGATGCAAAATGGAAATATTAATGGGTAAGGTTTCATGCGTTATCAATGGTTGTGAGAGTGGTCTCCCATCAATAGCTTCAAAAGCTAGGGGTGATAATACTATACCTATCAAGGAGAGACTAACTTTAACAAATTGAACATCAATGAAGTTTCCAGTTGCACCTGAATCCATGAGGGCTTTGCATGAAAAGTTCTTCTTTTCAAAAGCAATAGAAATATCAAGGAGAAACCTATTTTTATCCTTTACAGAGGACGTTTCCATTACACCTAAGACCTGTCCCCTTAAGGTGCGGTAGTTTTCCGGACATATGGGACAATTGATTCTCATATGTCCCTTCCTACCACAGTATAGACATAGGCTTTCTTTTCTCCTATATAGTCTTTCTGCTTCCAACAGTCTAGTGACCCCCAACTGCATGGGTTCGGGTTCGGACTGTACAGGAAATTCGGGGACAATAGGTTTGGAGAAGTGGGGTGCTAAAGGCATATTCATGTGTCTGGTCTTTTTTCTAGTAGATTCTCTGGTTCTCAATCTATTATCAATCTGTATGACAAAAGTGATAAATTCATTAAGCTTTTTGGGTAAGTCTTTGGCGGCAATCTCATCAAGCATAGTTTCAGATAGTCCCTCTTTAAATGCAGAGATTAACTCACTGTTAGTCCAGTCTACCTCAGAAGTTAGGGTACAAAATTCTATGGCATATTCCGAGATAGACCGGTTCCCTTGTCTAATTTGCATTAGGGCAGTATAGGCGTCATCCTCTCGGCCTAAAGGTTCAAACGTAAGTTTGAATTCCATAATAAACTCCTGGTAATTGTGTGCCACACTTCCATTACTCTCCCATAATGGATTGGCCCAAGCTAAAGCT
Source organism: Pelobates cultripes (assembly GCA_933207985.1). Taxonomy (NCBI): domain Eukaryota; kingdom Metazoa; phylum Chordata; class Amphibia; order Anura; family Pelobatidae; genus Pelobates; species Pelobates cultripes. The sequence continues at coordinate 223,142,360 of OW240913.1, forward strand.
TTACCTTTTAATTGATTCATCAGGTAACCAATTTTAGCTCTGTCTGTTGGAAAAGATCCCGGCGAGGCCTCAAAATGATACTCTATTTGGTTAAGGAATCCCCAGCATTCTTGGAAATTACCATCAAAATGCAGAGGAGGAGATAGAGAGATAGTTGGTGCCGTGTATTCTATAGGCGGAGGCACATGAGGCGGAGGTGAGACAGTAGGAGCAGCCGCATGTTGCAAATGTGCTGTACGGGTAAGAAGCGTACTGAAAGCCTTTGCAAATTGATCCATGCAGTGATCATTCTCCTCTAGTTTCCTTTCGCAAGCAGCTATGTGCTTACACAATTCTACAGGTTCTATGGCCATGTCGTAATGTCAGGATTACAGTATGATCCAGCACGTAGAATTGTGTAACATAGAGGACTGATAGGTAATGTATACCGGACCTTAGAATGGCCGGACTAACGTACCAAAGAATAGTCAGGAATAGTCAAGCTCAAGGGATACAGAAAGAGACACAACCATAAAGAAAAGCCAGGGGTCAGGGATGCCAGAAAACAGGGAAGTCAAAAACAATGCCAAAGTCAAACAACCAGAATTACCAGAATCAATAACACGCTCTCGGACAACCACGACAGGGCACTGAGCAGGATGAGACCTGGGCCTAAATACCCCTCCTCTGGATCTGATAGGCTGTAATCGGCCTTTGACCCCAGAGGCAGTTACCAGGTTCCCATTTGCATAATTGTTGCTCAGCACAAACCCTCCTGTGGATTTGATTGCTGCTCGGCACAACTTTTCCTGTCAGGACAGTAATATTGTTCGGCACAACTTTTCCTGTCGGAACAGTAAATTCCATTAAACACATTTTTTAATTTTTCTTTTGTATTTTTGCAATGCATATGAAGGTTACAATAAGCTTGAGGTACCCCAACAGCAGTCCTCAGGCACAAGTCCCCTTTTGACATTGGAGGTTAGCGAAGATAGATGCACATTTTATATTTTTAAAACAATCTAGAAACATGGCGTTTGGTAGGTACAGTGTTGATTCTTCAGGCTTTGGTTACTCAGTGCTCGTGCTGGTCATGTAGGGTTACATGCTGGAGTAGAGACCTAGGTACTGGTTACACATACCCTGTGAGATTAAAGGCACTATGCCCATGAGTGGTGTAGCGGGTTTAACCCCTGTGTTGCTTGAGTTCGTAGGGTATATGAGCTCTTGGGAGACCCTGTTGAGCCTCTTGGGAGACCCTGTTGAGCCTCTGTTAACTAAACTTGCTTTTCACATTTGCTGGGTCTAAATACCTAACTGTGTGTTAACCGGCTAGTGGTGGGTTTAACCCCTGGAGCGCCTCTGGTGTCGTGTTACAAGTGTAAGTAAACATAGGTAAATTAATATAAATAAATCCAGGCAGCCGAAAATCTACCAAAATCTACCAAATCTACCAAAAATCTACTAACTATAACATATTGGGAACAGTATTATCTGTCTTGGTACAGATGGGCTAAAGTGTAGCCACAAGTCCTTAGGGGGAACATGGGTACCTCACTCGAGGACATGTGGCACTGTCAGCCAATGCCTCTGTTTGGTAGAGCCATTCCGCCCCTGGAAGCTATCGGGTTCGCCTGGATGTGTCTCTGTAGTAGATCAACGTGTGGGTTGCGCCCGGCATCTCGCTCGTCCTGCTGGGTTTTTGTGTAGGGCGCTCGGGCTCCACAGGTGGTCTAGCAACGAGTCTCCTGTGGGGTGCGCCCCTGCCCCGGGCCCTGTATTTGGCCAGCTGCGTTTGTGGCAGAAGAGGTTACCAAGGTGGCTGTTCGTCGGGGGCGAGGTAAGTCCAGCCCCAGGCTGGGATGAAGGCCGACATCTTTAAACCACAGACCCAGCTTCCTCTATGGGCCGGGTCTTCCCCCTGGTGGGAGTAACGGGGGGATCTGATGGTCTGCCGCCTTCTGTGGTGGCCGTCCCTCCGTCCGTGTGGGCGATGTCTTCGGGTCAAGCCCTTGGTGGCCCTCGGCTCTGGTGGGCCAGTAACTTGAGGCGCAGGTTTGTCCAAATGCTTTAGGCCCGAGGGGGTCCTCTGCTCCCTCCGATTCCTGCCACCCTGTTTTTGAACTCGGGGCTTGAGCGGCTTAGATAACAGGTGGTTGTCCAGCTTGACCCATAGCTGTTGAAAGTGCTCATTCAGCCGCTGTAGCATGCAGTCCACAGAGCAAAGGGCTGGTGCACACCGCTCGTGTGCCGTCTCGCCAGTCCATGTTTCAGTCGCCATTTTGCTTCTGCTCTCCTCGCTTGGTTGCACCTGTTGTAGGTCTGTATGTTGGTGTCGTATCACTTGATGTAGGCAGTCGATGTGGAAACCGGGATGACCCGCCGGTCCAGTTGGGGAGGGGGTAGGATTTTGCGTGTTCTCGTGGGTTACCAGTAAGCCGGGAGATCGTCCGCCTCTCCCCAGCTCCGGTGTAGTAGGTCACAACGGTGTCTCTCCGGTCTCCCGCAACCAATCTGGTTGGTAAGGTCTTGGGAAATGTCGCTGAGTCCCCTCTGGGCTCTGTACTGCCCGTCAGTGGGTTTAGTCGCTGTTTAACCGTGGTTAAAAACGCTTTTTTGCATTTTCAGCAGGAGCTCGGGACACAGATGTCTGCTCCTCTTGCCAGTCAGGCTCCGCCCCCCCATTAATCACATTTTTATAAGCGGATGAATACATGACAATCATCACGCAATATTAGATTAAAAGTTGCTAGCATGAAATTTGCTCCTAGGTTTCTTGGTTTTTTGGTCCTTACTGTGTCCTTAAAAGAATTAACCCTGTTTCTTATTCCCTGGCCCTTCCTGCATCTTTACGCATTCAGGTGGGAGGTAATGTAACGGTTTCATCCACACATAGGAAGGTAAATACCATCATAAACATTTCTAACAGGAATAGTTGTGCCTGTCTGCAACAATGCACCAGGATAACTGATAAGCCAGCTGCGGATCTATGCTACTTTATAACACCTTGGCTGCCCACGTTGATGATGACGTCGGCGTGCGTGTCACATCACGCACACGCATGTTTTTGGGTCAAAGGCCAGTTACAACAATCGGAATAACAGGAGGGTTATAAAAACAAATTTTTACATTCTCTCATTGCCCTGTCATGGTTTCTGACTGATGGTAATCCAAGAGTGCGTTCCTGATCTTGATTTTTGGTATCTGACTTTGGCTTCATTCTGACTTCCCTGATTTCTGGTATCCTTGACATTTGGCTTTTTCTCATCGCTGTGTCTGATTCTCTATCCCCGACTTCGGCAAATATTCTGACTATTCTTGAATACATTAAGTCAGGCCATTCTAAGGTCCGGTTAGATGTTATCCTTAGTCCTAGGTGTAATACAATTCTGCGTGCGGGATCAATTAGTAATCCTGACAGGCGGCAGTGTTTAATCTTCAGATATATGCTGATTGTGATGCACAGCTTAGTAGATCTTGTGGATTACTGATGCACAGCTTAGTAGATCTTGCTGGTTGCAGGAGCACAGATTGGGCTATTTATTGCTCCCATAAGTAGATAACTCTGAAGCAATTACCTGACTGTTTTCACGGGTATATTTTTTTCTTTCTGAAATCTAATTTAACTGATATAAAAGCTGTTGATACTTGCTTTTTTGTTTCCACCTGGTCAGAACTTTAGTAATCATTTCATTTTCTGCAAGCTTCTACTCTGAAAAATTCACTACTCCTGGTCTGGTTTATACTTTTTATTCATATTTTAGCTCAATGCTCTGGAATTGGTTTAACATATTCTTTAGTACATTTCCTTAATGCATAATCTTTATAATTCGGAGAATGTGCTATTTGTTATATTCAGTATTCTCTTATATCCCTTTGGGACCTGGACATTTGGCAATCCCTTTGGTATATGTCAGGGGTGGCATGCTTTTGGTTCTTAAGGGGTTAATGATCAGAATTTCCCACAAATTCCCCTGTTGTGAAGAGGAACATTATAATGTCCTTTCTGCAATATAAGGTATTATTTTAGACTTGTATGCTCCAGGTAACTTTGATCCTGTGTATTGCAAGTATTTTAATTGACATTGGAAGGTCTTTCCAGTCCCCAGACCATTCTACCAGGTTTACTATTTCAGGTAAAATTCACCTGCTACCAGAACAATAAAGGAAATCCCTGAACAGGTAGTTCCATTACGGACCTCTGTTCTGATATTCATGGGGATTCTTCTAGGTGTCCTTATATCTGGAATTTGCAACCAATGTGTGTCTTTCAGCAGTTGAGTCATCCTGCATAATCTAAAATTGCAGCTTGTTGATGAAAAACATTTGGCTGATATGTTTTACATGGTCTCTGTACCTAGATCTGGGTAAGTGACAGTCACTCCTAACATTGCATGGATGTAATACCTGTGGATTATATGCTTGGATTGGTGTTGATATCTTGCAGATAAAACCAACTGCTTATTATCACCATAGGCTCTGCCATAAGTACTTCATCACTATCTGAAGATAAGGTCAGAGTAAGTAGGTGGTTGTTTGTTCTCATAAGGATAACTGAATATCTTCTACTATCCTGCTTATTATGTGTCTGTTGTCACAATGGATCATGTGCCTCTGGTTACCACCTTCTCGTCAGTATCCTGCCTACTGCATATAACCTACCTCTATTGCACAGCAGTATCTAATAATTTAGATTCTACTGTTAGGCATAATCTGTACTATTTACAATATGTTTATTGATTTATTTGAATGTAGGTCCTGACGTGGTTGGCCTACATTGCCTACTTATAATTTAGCAGTTGCCACAAATTATATTATTTTTTTTCAAACTAATCTGTATATGATTCTTCTTGCCTTTGCCTAGTAAAATGTTATTGATTTCTACCTCTCCTATAACTGATCATTACTGTATCAATTGATTTATAGTGTGAGGGATGGTTGTGAGTTGGATTTTTGCAATGTATAGTCATTATTGCAGTGTTTTAATAAGAGACTCTCTTATTTCTCTACTAGGCTCTGCCTCTTTCTGACAGACATATATTGATTTGTTTCCTGTATCTACAGGTAAGTAGATCACTAGGCAAGATGAAGCAGTGTGAATCATCGTTAATAAATCCATCTAGAAAGTAGTAGGATTCTCAGTGTAATTCTCCCCCTGTTTAATATCATGGTGTGACTGTTCTCATCCAACAGTATCTGCTTGTTCCAGTATGATCTCTGGAAGTTATGCCTTTGCCTTTTGATTTGATGATGCAATCCATTTGGTTTCAAATTTATATCAGAGAAGGACAGTATATTTTACTGTTTACATAATAGATCTATAATTTCTAGAATGTGTCTGGGTTTCATGGAGGTTCTCTACATTTTTTGTATCCGTAACAAGATGGGTTCCTTATTTCTTACAAATACAAGAGAGTTTGTCTTGTATTTGTCTAGCCTTGTTCCTTCTCTAGGTTTGGCTATCATGGCCTTAATTCCTATCTGGCTTTATATTTCTCCAGGATATTTCAGACTTTTGAATGCCAGGGGGTTGCTGACCTAGCAGCCTCTAGGGTAAATTAACTTGTCTGAACTGATTTTATAACAATATCCTATTGATTACTTGTTTGGCTTTTTTAAAGTCTTCTAAGGTTTATGCATATGGTCCCTGGCAAAATGTTCACACATCCTCATACAGGAAAAAGTAAAAGTAGTAACCATAAATCATTGGTTAACTTGCACCATGGATTACGTCACATATAATTTGACATGTCCCTGTGATTTGGCATATGTAGGCAAAACGGATCTCCCTTTGAGGGAACACATTAGAAACCATCGCTCGAGTATCCGCATAGCCTATCGAGATAACAAATCAGAGCTACCGGTAGCCAAACATTTTTTAGAGTTGGGACATACACTTCCATTCCTCAAGTTAATGGCAATTGACCATATATCACCTTTGAGAAGAGGTGGTGACCGTAAAAAGTTATTGCTACAATGGGAGATCTACTGGATCAGGACTCTTAACACTACCTCACCAAAGGGCCTAAATGAGAAATATTCTTTGTCTATTTTTCTGTAATGGCGCTTACATTTCCATACATGATTGCATGACCAGTAGCGAGATGGGGGATAGGCTCTCCACTGATATCTTTGCTTTATGCTCATAGGTTCTACTATTTGGACTGTGAACCAGTACAGCATTTAGGGCACAGATTGGGCGCAGTTGGCTACCTATAACCCATCCAGGGGGAGAGGTATAAGGTTAACCATGGCCCCTGGTCCTATTGGATAAGGTCTGGTTCCAAATTATATTGTTCTTAATGGATTATTACATTCTGAAATCCAAAGTGTAAATATGTTTAACAGCATTATTGGTGGTTCTTTAAGGTGGACCGGGGGTTTCACATTAATTACAAGTGTCAAACACTGGCATACATGTGCATTTTCTACAAAGAAATGCTTTCCTTTAGTGGGAACATAGGGCATAAATCCAATTTTCCCAGGTTGCATAAAAGGTATTGTTTAATCAGTGTCAGTCTGACCTCTAAGTGCTCTCTTTGCTCCTCATTCAAGCCTTGGTGTTACTATTTTTATTCTCTATTTGTAAATCAATGATAATCACTATAAGTGGACACAAATAATGTTCTTGCAGTAGTCCAGATATATAGAAAGTATGGGCTGATTGCTTAAAGCTCTGCCCTCTAGCCTCTATTCAGTTTTTTATTCACCTACACTGTGGATCTTTTATTTAATGGTTTTTTTACTTTATTTATGGTGGTTGCCATTAAAACAGGTGAGCGTCTCGGCACGTCGGGGATGCATGCGTGATGACGTCATCGGATGGTGACGAAGTCAGGTGCTCTTCAATGCAGGCTGCAGGCAGATGTGGTGAGTTTATGATTTATCCTTTGCTATATATTAATTGTTGATGTTGTATTAAGCTTGCCCTGATTAAAGTCTGCTGTGACATTTTGGAAGCTAATAAAAGTGAATTTCTATACATATGAAGTCCTGTGAGTGCTACCTTACTACATTATATTTATGAAATTATATATGAAATTTTATATGAAATTTTATTTCTACTTACCATCATTTTCTTTTCCTGGTAATAGGCAATGGTAGCATAACAATGGGTAGCTCCTCCCTATCCCTAATTAGATAGGAACCTTATTAAAACAGACTCCTACCCCTCCCACCCTCAGTCTTGTTTCCAGCAATATCCCAGGGCAGGGTCTTTGTCCTGCCATGGTCTATGACCAGGAAAAGAAAATTATGGTAAGTAGGAATACATTTTCCTTTTTCCTGGCCATATTCATGGCAGCACAACAATGGGTAATACCCATGCAATAACCAAGGGATGGAAGAAATACACAAGACTTCCAAAATATGAATGCAAATTGACAACACACACCTCATAAGGACATTGGAAATTAAAAACTGATTTTTCACTAGTGACATATTATCAAATTGGCCAACTCAAATGTACCAAAACAAATATGTCTTAAAATTATTGGTTGAGGACCAAGCAGCCATTTACCTATAAAGTTCCAGGGAAACTTGGAAACTGATGCTCAAGAGGGAGAAATGGCTCTAGTAGAGAGCAAATACACTGTAACCCCTAGGGCCTAGTAGACTGAAAATAGCCAAGATTATCCATCTGCTGATGGCTTATATAGAGAGGCTTGAAGAACTTTTCTGGTCCATTAGTAAACATAAGCAGACTATCAGAAGAAAGCCAGATATCGGATCTATAGAAATAGATCTTCAAGGACCACTCTAGGCACCCAGACCACTTCAGCTTAATGAAGTGGTCTGGGTGCCAGGTCCCTCTAGGATTAACCCTTTTTTTTTTTATAAACATAGTTTCAGAGAAACTACTATGTTTATAAATGGGTTAATCCAGCCTCTAAAGCCTCTAGTGGCTGTCTCATTGACAGCCGCTAGAGGCATTTGCGTGCTTCTCACTGTGAAAATCAATTTTGGGAGATGCCATGGAGGTACTGAAGAAGATAAGCAGAAGTGGAAACCATGGACTGGGTATCAATATGGAACAGTCAGGATGATTGATATTGGCTCTTGCAACCAGTGTCCTCTTCAACCCTAGAAGATTCTTTCAGGCATTAGGACCTGCGGACTCTGGAAATCAAATGGTACATGTGAGCGGATTCTGGAACTACTGAAATAGGCTGAATATCCTAATCCGATGTGTGAAGCAACTACTTTGTTTATTTTATTAAATTGGATTTTTATTGTTCGGTAGATAAAACGACCGAACACCGACCACCCCCCTGGCTCATTAACTTCAAAGGAAACCACAGAATGAAGTGCTCTCCCTGAGTGGCCTCTGTTCGTATAGTCGAACTCCACGAGAAAATAGCAGCCATTTTGTTCACACGAAACTAGGCAGCGGGACTTGGTCATCAGGTGTCTGGAACTAAAATTAAACACTCGACTTCCTGAACACCAGTCAAACTTTACGAACACCTGCTTCCTTTCACCGACCAGCCAGGAGAGCTCTATTCTAGGGGAACAAACACTACCTACCCAGGGGGCACCGTTCATGGATTTGTATGGTTTACTGACTTTGCAAAATAGACCGACCGCACAACCTAAACTCATGTAACTGTTTCTGTGTGCGGTCGGTCAAAGTAAGACCTCCATGAAACTATTGAATCCCTGATCCGATCTGGGTGATTTTTGAATATGTTGGTCACCTAGATCAGGGCTATCAGGGGTTTCTATGAAGTTTTGGGTACTTTACGAGTTTTGTGAAAAATTTTCTTTTTGGGTTTGGAGATAATTGAGTTTAGCATAGTGCTTGACTCAATTATCTCCCAAGTACAGGGGAAGAATTGTTTTACTGTTGTAGGAGTGTCCTGTACCTGAGAGCCAGGAAACTGTAAAATGTAACTTGTCACTGTCCCCTCTCAGGTCCAGTGGGGAATGCCCCTGGAATATGTCAATGGAAACCCTGTATGTTTGTAACTACATAAAAGCCAGGAAGTTAGCCTGAATAAATCAGTCCTGTTGTACCCTTTATCTAGTCTAGGCTGATGTTTGGGTAACTGTCTACTTGCTGTAGATAATCTGCTTGGATGCTGTTTTTCATCTGCAACGTTTGAATCAACTCCAGAACTGCGAACTATAATCACTCAGGCTCCAGCAGTTCGGGAGGAAATAGACGAACTGTTATCTGCAATACCAGCATTCGTAACACGATGATTCCATATCTCTGAATGTAACCATCACCAAGGATTCTCAGAGTATTAATTCTATGAATTGTCCAGAGGATCCGAGCTTTATCAGCTTCTAAAACGTCTTGCGATATCTCCTGTTTGATATTGCATAATATATGGCACAGGGGTAGATGAGTCTGTAGCCACTTTCAGACAGTCTGTGCAGAGACTTTACCTTTACAAGGCTCTCTTATCATATGCCTCACAAAGGATCCTTTAGGGTGACTTCCCTTGTATGATCCAGATGATTTTCTTCCCGTAAAGCTATCATCATAGGAAATTCCAGTTATTAATAGGCACTCTTTTGTTTATTAACGACAGAAAAAATAGAATGGCTTGCCTATGTGTGAACTTTTTTCCAGGAGCAGAGGAATCCTTTTTATCCTTATCCTTAACAAAGCAAATCTCTGTTAAAACAGGTAGAGATTAATAGATACAGAAAAAGATATAATATACCTTCAATAAAGTAAAACTTACCAAAACCAAAAAGGAGAATTCAAATAAGATGAAAACTGCATACAAATCTACTTAATATAATGGAAAAAAACCTATAAGAAAAAAAATTGCACTTACAAGGGGGAGCCAATAAGACACTCTAACGACCGCAACTGGACTTACATTTCAGAATATGCATGAGCTAATCAGATTTCCGTGCATGCGCGGAAATGTCATAAAGTGACCGTTTGACTAGCACCTGCGTATTCGCAGGGATTAAACGACAAGCAATAAACCTGAATGGGCAAGTAAGTATGGAAACTTAGGGACCTATAATAAAACAGGCTGAAAACATGAGATAGAGTAACAGAACAGTGAATAGCCTATCACCAAGTACAGAGACATAGACATAGGATCATAAAGCTAGTGAATGCCTAAAACCAAACATAGAGGCATATAATAATGTAATAAAAGTGGCAGATAGCCATGAATGCACAAGAGAAATCACAAGGTATGAAAATCACAGAGGTCTACAAAAAGTGAATAAAGCAGTAGATGCATATTAAAAGGCACACAGAATAAGTGAGCCCAGCAGTTGTATCAAAAGGCACATTTCTGTAGATCAAAAAAACAGGATGGAGATAAATCTATTACCCTTAATTAAACAAATTAACATATCATTAAAGATATGGAAAGGCCTAGGTACATCATGGTTCAGGGAGGATAAACATAGTAACAGTATATGTACTCCCAAAGCTGACAAATATCTTTAGAATGATACCTGTAATAGTACTGCCAGCTTGGCTAGACTTGATATTTTAATTGTTTTATTTGGGCAGGAAAAAAAGCAAGATTAAGTTTGGAATACCTTTAAACAAATTATAAAAAAAGGAGGTTTAGGCATACCGATTATAAAGGAATATGTTCAATTCGCATTACTAACAAATGCAATAAAACCCACAAAATAAAAATGTTAAAACAGAAGGGTGGTATGCATTAGAACAAGGGACGGAAGGTATAGACAAGGAACTAGCATGGTTATTTTGGGAACCTCATGAAAAGGAAAAAGCTCTAAAAGAAGAAGGAAGTTTAGACCAAGTCAAATTTTAGCTAACTGGAAGACAACCAGAAAGAAGCTTGATAACTAAAGTTCGGTTGTATCTTGCCTCCCAGTTAGCTACATTACCTACTTAACTGAAGACCTAGACGTGTCTTTATTGGAATTAAAAGGAGTGGAAAACAAGGAAATAAAACCCTTGAACACTATACAGAGATAATTTGGCCTAACACTGAGGGACACATTTAAATATCTAAGAGTGAGGGGGAGAAGTATCAAAATATGTAATTAGAGAGGATTAGTGATGTCCAGAACGGTTAGCCGAACGGTTCGCCACGGACTCATCATTGAGTAAACTTTGACCCTGTACCTCACAGTCAGCAGACACATTCCAGCCAATCAGCAGCAGACCCGCCCTCCCAGACCCTCCCACCTCCTGGACACCATCCATTTTGAAGCTGCATTCTTAGTGAGCTGTCCAGGAGATGGCAGGGTCTGGGAGGGAGGGTCTGCTGCTGATTGGCTGTAATGTGTCTGCTGACTGTGAGGTACAGGGTCAAAGTTTACTCAATGATGAGTCTGCGGCAAACCATTTGTGGCGAAGCGTTCGGCTAACCGTTCGGGACATCACTAGATAGGATACTTCTAAAGAGTTCCAACTTTTGAACAAACTAATCCAACAGGAAGACTATAAAAATTTAGTAACTAAGTGCTTAGAATTGAGAAGACTATTGAAAAAAGAATCAACTCCTCCGGCACTTACAAAATGGGAGCAGGAACTACGAATGGTAATAACACTACCAGACTGGAATAGATCCTTAAAAATGACCTATAGCAACATCCACTGTCTTAACTTAAGTGAGTTACAATTTAAGCTGATGAACAGATGGCACTTAGTACCAGAAAGAATTGCTAAAATGTATGTAAATAATACAGATTTATGCTGGAGATGTGGCACTTTTAGAAGCGATCAGACACATATTTGGCGGTTATGTCCTTTATTAAGACAACTATGGAAAAAGACAGAAGAATTCTTCGCAACCTGGATCAGACACAAATATGAGTTTTTCCTAATGAGAGTGCTACTGCATATGTCTCTTAATAATTTAAACACAAATGAGATGTATTCTTACATCTAGTAACGGCGGTAAAAATTTCCATCAAAAGAAATTGGAAGTCTACTGTGTGGTGGAACAGACCTCACCACGTGTTCTTGGAGGGGGCTGCTTTCCCGCCTCTTAGCTTCTGACTATGGCCCTGGGATATATGGCATTTGAAAACACTATTTGTGCCCTGTGACAAAACTGGAGATTGTGCACAAATATGACTATTGTCCATATTTTTTATGATTCCCTTCGTTTGTTGCACTGTTCCCCATGTGTTTCATCTGTTTGTTCAGCTGGATAGACTACCAGACAAACTGTGGAGTTACTGGATGGCCACCATGTCATGTATCAGAGGCACATGGTGAGAACAATGAATGAAGCACGTGGTGAGAACAATGGATGGCGGCCATTTTAACTCACAGACACTGTTTTGACTTTTTTACACGGTATCATCTCAACGTTATTTGGTGCACAAAGACATTGTTCAGTAGTTTTAAACTACAGAACAGGGGACACATTTAACAGTAATTATTTTTCATATAGCCTGTATATATTCTGTGGAATCTGCATTAAACCGTATCTTCCAAACTAATGAACGGATCTGGGTGAATTTTGGATATTTTGTTGGGGTTATCGCATGTTTTGGGGTCCCTGTGATATGTTTTATAATACTGTATTTTCCTGCCTGTGATAATTAAGTTAGTCTATTGTGTTGAGATAATTGTATCACAGGCAGAAGGGAGGATTTCTGATGTAATGAATGGGAGTGTTAGCTGTGTTGTAATGTGTTGATTGTTTGTTCTTCAAAACCCTGTGGGCAGTACTATGTTTGTAGAATGTGAATAAAAGAGGCTGTATGTGCCAGTACAGCTAATTCTACTTCACCCTCAGTTTGGAGTGCCGTCTCTTATTGGGGGAATCTGCTACAAGAGATTGCTATGCTTGTCATACTCCCTTGCTAAATCACTACTAAGGTCTTGTAACAGCTTGTTCCTGCCTTGCTCTCTGGAGGAGTCTACGGTGGTTATGGTGTCTGCTGCAGTGCTTGGAGTCCTCAGGAAGCACTAGGAGCATCCTTCAACGGAGGTACCCAGTCGGGTTACATACTGTAGTAAGCAACTGGCCAGTTATTAAGGCACAAATGACATACCAATGTAGAATGGAAAGAGGTATAACTAATGTTATTAATAATAGAAACAATGAGCTCCCATTCTAAAATGAAATATTAAAGGAATTAGGAGAAGAAATATGATATGATATGATATATATATATATATATATATATATATAATATTAATTCTGATGGGTAGAATCTGGAGCAAAGCAGAAAATAAACAAAAGGGCACAAAAAATTACAACAAAGTTCTGACCAGTGTAGCCAATTTAATGGTATCCCTTTTTATCTACCTCAAGGGGATGAAGGGCTGAAATGAAACAGCGGCAATATTGAAAGGCTTAACAGAGGCATAGGAATAAGTGAATCCAGCGGTTTTAATAAATGGCCCAATAGAGACCTAGGAATAAATTAATACAGCTGCTATATTAAAAGGCCTAACAAAGGCTATATTAAAAGCCATAGAGGCCTGGGGATAAGTGACTCCAGTGGCTATATTAAAAGCCATAGAGGCTAGGAATAAGTGGATCCAGCAGCTATATTAAAATACACAGAGGCCTAGGAATAAGAGACACAGAAGCAAAGGAATAAGTTTGATAGAAATTAAAATTAATAGGAAACTCTTACCGTTCAGATGAAACCGATGAAGGATAGAAGGGGTTATATCCATGTATATGCTCTTTATTTATATAGCACCATCAGACTCCGTAGAGCTGTACAATGGGTGGACTAACAGACATGTTATTGTAACCAGACAACTGGATGTACAGGAACAGGAGGGGTGGAGGGCCCTGCTCCATGAGCTTACATTCTAGAGCGAGTGGGGTATAGTGACACAAAGGGTAAAAGTAGGGGTACGAAGTAGGTTGTTAGAAAAGTATTAATTGAGGGCTTAGTAGGTAATTTTTGACAGTTGCAGGGGAGCAGTCATGGAGGGTGAGGAATGAAAACCTGCTAACAGTTTAATTGATATGCTTTCTTGAAGAAGTGAGTTTTCAATGATTTTTTGAATGAGTGGAGACTGGGTGAAATTATTATGGAGAAGGGAAGTTCCACAGAGGAGGAGTTCCACAGAGGAGGTGCAGCCCTGGAAAAGTCTTGGAGGCGAGCATTAGAGCTGGGAGTACGGACAGAGGATATACGTAGGTCATTGGTAGAGCGTAGGGGCCTTGATGGGACATACTTGTGTATTAGGGAGAATAGGTAGGTTGGAGCAGCATTATATAGGGACTTGTAAGCAAGCACCAGAATTTTAAATTGAGCCCTATATCTAACTGGAAGCCAATGCAGGACTGACAGAGCGGGGAGGCGTGAGAGGTGCAGGCGGACAGGAAAATGAGTCTCGCCGCCACATTCATTATAGATTGCAGCGGTGCAATCTGGGAACACGTAAGACCACTGAGAAGAGTATTGCAGTAGTCCAGGCAAGAGAGAAAAAGAGCATGGGCCAGCACCTTAGCCGCATCCGGGGTTAAATAGGGGCGGATACGTGATATGTTTTTGAGATGGAAGCGACAGGATTTGACGATTGATTGGACATGAGGGGTGAAGGAGAGGTTGGACTCAAAAATAATACCCAGTCAGCGAGCCTGTGAGGTAAAGGTGATGGTAGCGCCGTTGACTTGGAGGATTCAGACACAGGGGTAGTAACACTTGAGGGAGGAAAGACCAAAAGTTCTGTTTTGTACAGGTTGAGTTTAAGGAAGTGAGCAGCCATCCATTTGGAAATCGAAGAGAGGCAGTCAGAGACACGAGTCAAGACGGATGGAAAGAGATCAGGAGAGGACAGGTAGATTTGTGTGTCATCAGCATAGAAATGATAACGGAAGCCAAAGGAGGATGCCGACAGAGAGTAGTTGGGGGGAAGAGGCAGAGTCAGAGAATTAAACACTAAAAGAGCGCTGGGAAAGGTAGGAGGAGCACCAGGAGAGAGCAATATCCCGTAGACCAAAATTACAGAGAATGCGAAGAAGCTGTTGATCATCAACAGTGTCAAAGGCAGCAGAAAGGAGTATTAGGATTTATGTGCCTGCCCAGCCTGCTACCCATTGGGCACAGCAGGATATAGGATGATGGCATAATCTTGCTACCTTTAGGGTCACTGCAAGTAAATCCATGGGAAAGTACAGTCATATTAATCCTTGCAATCCATATGCTCTGTATGTGCGTGCCCAGCCTGTTACCCCTTGGGTCACTACAGGAAATAGGGTGATGGCATAATCTTGCTACCACTAGGGTCATAGCAAGTAAAACACCCGGTCACTAAAGAGGTATCTTCAGGGAGTCACCTTTGCACAGGGTCGTGTACTGAAGACTTCCCAAGGAAGAGAGCCTGAACTCCCAAGGGGCCAGAGGAAAGACTATCCTCAGTTAAGCCATAAAAGAAAAATTCTCTAGTCTTAGAATGACTAAGTCTGTCCTAGGGATAGGACAGAAACAAAAAGACTGAGGGTAGGAGGGTTAGGAGGGGTTCTCCTATACCTTCTGTTTTAGTTAGGTTCCTGTCTAATTAGGGATCTACCCATTGTTGTGCTGGATTAGGAGCTACCCATTGTTGTGCTGCCATGCATTTGGCCAGGAATTATATATATATATATATATATATATATATATATATATTAAGGCCTTTTGGCCTGTAATTGTGGGAGGGGCATATGACACACCCCTTCCCTACTTAAGGGACATCCCTTACCTGGCTCCATACCGTTCGAGGTCAGCGCTGCATCACCCTCCCACCACTACTCATTATTAACTCCTTTTTCTTTACATTTCTTCTTGGTGGGCCCTCTTTATTACAGGCCTACCTCATCGTCAGCTCGGGCACACCACAACCGACTTGCTCTTTTAATACCATCCTACACTTATCAGTGTTTGTTTCTTCTGTACTATCATGAGCCCTTACCACAAATATATATATATATATATGTATGCATTGTTTTACATTTTTTATGTTATATATATATATAATTTATTATTATATGTATAATATATTATACATTAATTAAATAATCTGATTAATATATTATACATATACTAAAAAGGTTTAAATCCCACATTACCATTGTATTGGTACCATGTATTACCCATGTATAATATAGTATAAATTAATTAAATCATCTAATTAGCATATTATACATATATAATTTAATAATAAGTGTATTTTGGTATTAATATTTATATTGATAGCAAAATACACTAATAATTAAATTATACAGGTATTATATATGTATAATATATTATAGGTCAATTAAATTGCCCTATTAATATATTATACATATATAATACATCTATAATTTAATTCTAAGTGTATTTTAAAATTTGGAAAAAAAAAATAATATATATATATATATATATATATATATATATATATATATATATATATATATATATAAAATTCAAGATGCACTCACAGGTCTTCAAAAATAAGGAAAAAAACTGGTGTTTTATTAATCCATACGTGATATACAACGAAAATCAATCGACGTTTCGACCCTACCGGTCTTTTTCAAGAAAAAAGAAAAAGACCCGGCAGGGTCGAAACGTCGATTGATTTTCGTTGTATATCACGTATGGATTAATAAAACACCAGTTTTTTCCTTATTTTTGAAGACCTGTGAGTGCATCTTGAATTCTTTATTTTTATATTACTGACGCTTAAGATCTGCACCCAGGCAAGTAATATATGGATTATCTGCTTTAAGGAGAGTGCCAAGCTATCATCTTATATATATATATATATATATATATATATATATATATATATATATATATATATATATATATATATATGGAGTGCAGAATTATTAGGCAAATGAGCATTTTGACCACATCATCCTCTTTATGCATGTTGTCTTACTCCAAGCTGTATAGGCTCGAAAGCCTACTACCAATTAAGCATATTAGGTGATGTGCATCTCTGTAATGAGAAGGGGTGTGGTCTAATGACATCAACACCCTATATCAGGTGTGCATTATTATTAGGCAACTTCCTTTCCTTTGGCAAAATGGGTCAAAAGAAGGACTTGACAGGCTCAGAAAAGTCAAAAATAGTGAGATATCTTGCAGAGGGATGCAGCACTCTTAAAATTGCAATGCTTCTGAAGCGTGATCATCTAACAATCAAGCGTTTCATTCAAAATAGTCAACAGGGTCGCAAGAAGCGTGTGGAAAACCCAAGGCACAAAATAACTGCCCATGAACTGAGAAAAGTCAAGCGTGCAGCTGCCACGATGCCACTTGCCACCAGTTTGGCCATATTTCAGAGCTGCAACATCACTGGAGTGCCCAAAAGCACGAGGTGTGCAATACTCAGAGACATGGCCAAGGTAAGAAAGGCTGAAAGACGACCACCACTGAACAAGACAAACAAGCTGAAACGTCAAGACTGGGCCAAGAAATATCTCAAGACTGATTTTTCTAAGGTTTTATGGACTGATGAAATGAGAGGGAGTCTTGATGGGCCAGATGGATGGGCCCGTGGCTGAATTGGTAAAGGGCAGAGAGCTCCAGTCCGACTCAGACGCCAGCAAGGTGGAGGTGGAGTACTGGTTTGGGCTGGTATCATCAAAGATGAGCTTATGGGGCCTTTTCGGGTTGAGGATGGAGTCAAGCTCAACTCCCAGTCCTACTGCCAGTTCCTGAAGACACCTTCTTCAAGCAGTGGTACAGGAAGAAGTCTGCATCCTTCAAGAAAAACATGATTTTCATGCAGGACAATGCTCCATCACACGCGTCCAAGTACTCCACAGCGTGGCTGGCAAGAAAGGGTATAAAAGAAGAAAATCTAATGACATGGCCTCCTTGTTCACGTGATCTGAACCCCATTGAGAACCCGTGGTCCATCATCAAATGTGAGATTTACAAGGAGGGAAAACAGTACACCTCTCTGAACAGTGTCTGGGAGGCTGTGGTTGTTGCTGCACGCAATGTTGATGGTGAACAGAACAAAACACTGACAGAATCCATGGATGGCAGGCTTTTGAGTGTCCTTGCAAAGAAAGGTGGCTATATTGGTCACTGATTTGTTTTTGTTTTGTTTTTGAATGCCAGAAATGTATATTTGTGAATGCTGAGATGTTATATTGGTTTCACTGGTAATAATAAATAATTGAAATGGGTATATATTTGTTTTTTGTTAAGTTGCCTAATAATTATGCACAGTAATAGTCACCTTCACACACAGATATCCCCCTAACATAGCTATAACTAAAAACAAACTAAAAACTACTTCCAAAAATATTCAGCTTTGATATTAATGAGTTTTTTGGGTTCATTGAGAACATGGTTGTTGTTCAATAATAAAATTAATCCTCAAAAATACAACTTGCCTAATAATTCTGCACTCCCTGTAGTGGGACCTCAGTTTACAAATTTAATGCGTTCTCCAACCCACAATGCAGAACACACAATAAAAGGCATGCAAACAACGAAGCTCAGCTCCCTACCTTTCCACAGCTTGAGAAATGCACCAAAAAGTCCCAAAACAACTGCAAACAATTTCCAGAATGCTCTCCAAAACTCCACACTCGACGCCACGTGCCACCCACAGGCTCCAGCATGCAGGGGGCGGTGCTATAAACCTCCCAGGTGCAATGCTTCCTGGGGAAACTTGCTTTGTATTGCGAAAAAATTGTGTAAACCGAGGCATTATTTTCAATGGATTTTCATTTGTAAACCGAAAATTATGTTAACCGAGGCCCCACTGTATATGTATTTATATATGTATATATATTTATTAATACCAAAATACACTTATTAAATGATATATGTATAATATGCTAATCAGATGATTTTATTAATTTATAATAAATTATAGTATAATACACAAATTATAGTATATTACATGTATAATATTTTATGGTAATGTGTGATTGTAACTTTTTTTTAGGCACTAGGTAAACTGCCAGAACACTCATAGACTGCTTTGTGGCCATATGATCACGACATCTGTTGTGTTCACATGGCTCTGGAGGGCCAGAAAGGAAATAGGGGGACTGCCTGGCACGTGAGGCCGTCCCCCCGGACTGAGATCGTTGCGAATCGCCGCTCCAGGTAAGTATGAAGGGACAGGAGTGCTAATGATCGTTAGGGCGTACTATGCCACCCTAACGTTTTTTACACTCACTAAATGTGGCACGGCATAGTACGCCCTAATGACTTTAAAGGGGTTAAATAAAATACAGTAACAAACATTTAGTCTTAATTGGGTACTGATCAAAAACCATACTCAGTAAATAGAAATACAAACTTTAGAGAATACTACATATAGTACCAAGTTGAAACATGCTGGAATTTCAACTAGCAGATGATGATTTTAACTAATATATTCTACAAGCACATCATATCAGAGGTGTGTGGCAAGACCGCTGCTGGTCCGGGAATTGCCTGTCTGATATTATGTGTGTTTCCCCATCTTTTCGTATCTTCTACCCTCTCCCCGTTCAGGAGTGCTTCCATGGAGGGAATTAATTAGTCTCCCGAACGGGCACACCCCTGATACCCCCATTTAGAATGTTGGCTTAGAACCTTCACACCTCGCAACATTGTGCCAAACCACAAGCCGCAAGGGAAACAATTATTGAGCACTACTCCGGCTTGCCGCCATTTGTGAAGATGAACACCAGCCAGGGGGAGCGTTCGTGGATTGTTCCCTGACTTGTTCGTTTCCCGAATGAGGACATCCCCAGTGCCCCTTAGAACGTTCACAACAATTAATCAGAATGTTCGCACTTGCAACATAAATGTAAAACTGCAAGGGAAGTAATTAATGAATGCTCTCAAATGATGTCTACAGGGAGCATTTGCGTCCTGAAAGGAGACACTTCCCTTGCAGGGTTTCACACAGAGACCTCGCAAGCGGAGTCTGGTCGAGGAAGGTACCGCTGCGAGGGTCCCTGAGATTGGTGTGGGCACTTCTGGGGCACTGACAAGTTTGGTGGGCTTTGCGGTGGCCGCTGGGACAAAGAAACCAGCTTTTTTCATGCAGGCGGGCTCTCTGTGCCTGGGAGACAAAGGGACGGTCCATTTTTCCCGTGCTTGGTCTCCCAGGTACAGAGGCTCCTGGGATGAAGACCCCCCTGCCCCGGATGTGGGAAACCCTGTGTTTGGGTGGTGAGCTTTTGGAGACAAAGGGACAAGGACTTTTCCCGCGTTAGGTTCCCGGGGAGGGGGAGGATCCTGGGAGGGAAAATTGCATCAGGATATGCTTAAAAGCTGTGTGTGGCCAATAAAGTGGTGGTTGTACCTCCAGAACTGTGTGTCGTCCAGTTACCGGGGGGGGGGATGTATCTTTGTATTCTAACTGCTTCCTGTTCAGCTGAAGGAAGGAAATTAGCGGAGGCAACCGGTCAGGTTATCCGTGTCCCGCTACAAGGTGTACCTAGGATACTTGGCACCAGGGGCCGAAAGGTATTTTGGCACTCATTGAGGACTCATAAACCATTGTTGTTGTTACCTTTTTACTAGCCAACTGCCAATATTCACTAGTGAATGTTGGCAATTGCTGCTACTTAAAGTACGTCACTAAAATGTGTGGCCAAGCTCTATTCTTTGGTATTTAGCTGAATATTATAGTACTTTCCTTCAATAGACACATTTAAAAAAAAAAAGATAATTATTAAGGGGTCACACTTCCAGCATATTTCAATATTAATTGCTTACAAGTAGTTTCCCATACTTATATAGATTAAATATCTAATAGGAAAAAACAACTTACCTCTAAATCTGTGAACAGGTCTTGACTATTTTGGAGTATTACATACATGCAGTGTGATACTGTGACTGCATGCTTCCAATTATGATAGGGGACACGACGATAGTTCTTTTTCACAGACATGGTAAAACGACACAACTTTTCTAGTTCAAAGCTTGAAGGAAAGAATAAGGATATATTAAGAGATTTGCAGATTAGGAAGAGTACAAATATTGCATCAAACCTGCCCTGGCCTTCCAAAGATTAATAAGAGTTACACTACCAGTGAGCAGCTTTCATTTTTAGCTGTTGAAATTACACAAATACAGTATAAATACACAACAGTGCAATTTATGTGTAAAGTGAAGCATACTTTACTCCTTAAAAAAATGACTACCTTCATGAGCAATAAAGCAAATACATAAAAACAAACATGTAAATGTATGGCACAAGCTGGAGTAATGTGAAGCAGTGCCTTAACTAATGCAATAGCTCAAAAAACACCATAAATAAAAATAACCAAAAAAGGTGCACTGTGTCTTTAAAATAATTAAAAAGTAAACTACTTTATTTTTGTGCAAACCTGACGTGTAATATAAGTGGTGCTAACGAACATGCAGCTTGTTAACACTTGTGGAGCCAATATCAATAGTTCCACCAGAATGAACACAGCAAACAGATGAACGTGAACAGCGCACAAATAAAAAATGTGCATAATACAATAAATCCACTACAGCCAATTTGGTGAGGTCATGCATAACTCTCTATTAAAATATATAAATAAATAATGTGATATAAAATAATAGATATACCCCGAATAAATTCTGGAATAGATGTCTCAAGAGAAATGAGAGAAACACAAACACTCTCATAGGGCAATACAATAGTTTTTAGTTTTTTTTTTTATAATAGTATAGCAATTTATTCCTCCAAATGTCAAACTCACATTTTATTGAGCCTGTTGTGGTAACTGGCTCAGGTAATGGCTTGGTCCTCGAAAGTGAAGATATAGAAAAGCAAAGCCAGTTAGGAAAAAATAGTAACATGTATTGAAAAACAATATAAAATCTTACATTATGATAACTGGAATGCCACAATATAAAATCCTTTTAGGTATGCATGGTTGTGTTTCCCTATGAGAGTGTTTGTGTTTCTCTAATTTCTACATAGACATCTATTACAGAATTTATTTGGGGTATATATACTATCATTTTATCTCACACCATTTATTTATGTATTTTAATGGAGTGTTATGCATGGTTGTAGTGGATTTATTGTATTATCCACATGTTTTATTTTGCGCTGTTCACTTTCATCTGTTTGCCCAACTTTATTTTTATGCTTCCTCTTACTTAATTAAAAAAGGGCTGTGTTGCATATGTGAATAGTGCACAATAACAAAATATATAAAGTGCTTAAATTATGTGTTATAAACTGATTGTATTACACAAATCAAATGTAAATACAAAACAGTGCAATTTATGTGTAAAGTGACGCACACGTTACTTACAACTTTTCATCAACGTTTCAACCTCAATGAATCATACATCATCCAAAAGTACATGTAAAAAAGAAAAATGACAACATATAGTGAAGTATTATATATATATATATATATATATATATATATATATATATATATATATATATATATATACACACACACACATATACATATACATATATATATATATATATATATATATATAACTTCATTATATGTTGTCATTATTCTTTTTAACATATTGTTCTTATGGATGATATATGATTCCTTGAGGTTGAAACATTGATGAAAAGTTGTAAGTGTATAATACAACTGTTGATGTCTCACCCCTCCTCCTTCTCTGGAGCAATGGGAGGTAGACAGATCCCTAATGAAACAGGGGATTAAAGATGATAAAAAAAAAGAAAAAAGTTTTTGACCATAAGAGCATGAAAGGAAGCGGCACAATACTAGCTCCCCGTTTTACTTATGGTGCCCAGGTGCAGTAAATGCCATATAGGCTAGCAAAAGATAGTGTGGTCATTAAGGCCCCCTCAGTATTTCCATCTTTAGAAAAACCCTCCTGGGTTACCACTAACATGGAGTTGAGTGTTTCTGACTATACATTTCCTTTTACATTGGGAACTGTGTGAAATTGGTTGAAGGGGATGCTGAGATTTTTATTCCTTGTGATCAAACTGAAGACTCAATGTGCGTTGGGTCTAAGGTTTGGTCTCAGGGGCTTGTAGTTTGGATCAGAAAATCACAGACAGCAGTCTAATCTGCATTTGTATGGCCTTTGGGTATTCAACCTGACCTGTCAACTCAAAAGTTAGCCATACCATTATAACATTGCACTAGTGTACAAGAGTCCAGAGGAGTTGAAATAAGTTCTGTGTCACCTGGTCCTCTCTTGGCTAACTGTAATATCATTGGAACAATCTAAATTTATGGCCAAGAATACGGATCCTTTTAACATCTCAATCTTGACTATTGTAAAAAAAAAAAATAATAATTTTTGACAGATTGTGCGTGGTCATAGTTGCCTGCATATATGAAAAAAATGAGATCACATGACATGGTACACCTTATAAGTCGCTACCCATGTTTTTTGTGTGTGGTTAGGATACCCATTATAAAGTGTGCAGCTTACTGGCGATTCTAATATTTGATGTGGAGTATTCCTGTTAGTGTATTGTTTTCTTTTTCTTTTTTTTTTAACATATTTGAATTAAATTCAAATTGTCCCACAAGTAATTGTCCCAAATCTGTAGATATAAATAAAAAAAATAAAATAAAAAAAACAGCCTATTAACCTATTAAGTAACTGTTGCTCAGATCAATGGGAGTTGAAGTTATTCTATCAGCTCTCTGGTCTAATCTACAGAATGCAGCAGATGTTTTGGTTGCAATATCAGATTTCCTTTTTTTCATTTTTTAGTTTCTTGTTTATCTAAAGGAGTTCATCTGCAGTGTGATTAATCTATAATAATCACCTTTAAAAAAAGAATATGCCCTAAGCATAGAAACCAAAATTTTCTCTTTTTGTAATGTACCATTTTTCCTCTAAAGGACACAGAGTGTGAAAAGTATTTGCTTATTTTATTAACTTTTTTATTAGTTGTGGTTTATTTGCACATCCATGAATGTGTTTTTTTGCCACCTCGGCTGGGTTTCCATTCTGTGTATCTACTACCTATTTTTTATGTTTTGTGGTATGATAACAAGAGTTATATTACAATGTTTGTTGATTATGAATTCTATGTTTTGTAATGTATTGCTGTGTTATGTGTTAATGTCCATTGTCTATGATAGACAAATCAACAAAGTATTTTGTGTTGTAAGGCGCTTAAGTGGAGATAAAGGTGCACTTAAGTGTAGCAGCTTTCACACATAAATAGGAACTCCCCAATCCTATTATAATATAGTACAAAAGAAAAAACACTATTATACAACCAAATGCCAATAGTGAAAGTGTGTAGCGCTAAAAAGTAATCACTTACTCCCCAAGAGTTTTAGGGGCGTAGAAATTATACAAATGACTGCGGGGGAAAAATGGAGAAGTATATAGTGTATTACATTAATATCCAAATGGGGAAATAAACTCTTAATTAGAAGCACTCACGTGGTTTAGAGCCTATTGAGGATTGGCTCTAATCACTTGCACTGTTGTATACTCTAGGTGACACACACCTTATGGATCCAGGTTCAATGTATTCCTCAGAGACATGTAGTTAATGATAAGGATATAGATTGCTTCTCACCTTAATAAGAGCCTGTAAGCTGTCTCTGAGTATGCAGGTATATGAGTCCTTATTAAGGGTGACTCTGCCCTTCTTTTGACAGGATAGATGATCCACCAGATAGTATGTTCCAATTAAAATTACATTTATTGCATTCACAAATTCAAAATCAAAATAATACATACAAAGTGCTGGTGTGGTCGTCCAAAACGCGTTTCGTCGATTCCATTCAGCTTTATCAATTGGTAATTTACATCCTGCTCTATTACATTAATATTTCCCTGCTTTTGCACGGATAGGTTGCAGGAGATCGTGATACATCCAATCATGAGCGCTCCTGTGAAGGGGAGTGTACATTCTTAGCTGTCAGTGATCTGGTCGTGCGCATGACGTCATTTCCGGGAACCTGGGAGACGTGTATTCGTCTCACTGTCTTCATATGACCTGTCCTTTTCAACTATCCGCGTTGAATACAACTCTCCTGGCATCTCTTCAATTGCCTAGAGTTCCCATCTCTTCATCATCTTGTATTTCTGTAGTGGGGTATTCAATCATTGTTCCATTTCTTTTTACAATAAAGTTGAATTCTCCATTATGGTTATGGGTAGAGCACTGGCAGTGGTATGTCCATATCATTAATAGTCCTTCCCTTATTGGTCCCAAGGTAGTATGCTCGACATGAGAGCATTAAAAGACAGAAAGTGACAATATGCAGTAGTTAGTGCAAATAATATACACTAAAATAAATTTTGTATAAAGATCAGATACATTTATACATTAATCAAAGTTAATATTAATGTATCTGATCTTTATACAAAATTGGGACTATATGGTTTACCGAACAGCCGCACAAACCGGAGACCACCCTGGAGCTTGTTAAGCTTAATTGATACATTTTTGCAATTCCCACCGCAGTGGTCTAAGTGTTCGTCTGGGTGGCCGCAATTCCTATAGACGACCACAAGGTGGCAGGGATCTTGTTCGCATGGACTAAAACCACAAATAGACTTCAGGGGGACTCAGCCACAAATGTCCTGGAACTATTTTCGGCATGAAAACTTCGCAGTTCCTGGTCAGTCCTCCAGCGGCACTTAGCCGCGATTCTATGGAACTATTTTCGGCTATGGGACCATGCTTGTGGTCGGTCAAATTTCCAGGACTTCCAGGAAATTCCTGAACCCCTGAAATGATTGGGGTGATTTTTGGATATGTTGGTAACCCAGATCAGGGCTATCAGGGGATGTAACATTTGTGGAGTTTTATGTATTTGTAGGGTACTTTTGGGGTGTTTTTAAAAAGTATGTTTTTTTCTGTGCTTGGAGATAATTGAATTAGAATTAGTACAGTTACTGATCCAATTATCTCCCAGGCAGATGGGAGGGGTTGTGTGCTGTGTGGCAGTGTCGTGCCTTGTAACCTTATTGTTATTGGTCTGTGAAGTTGAAAATCAGTCCCCCACAAGATCCCTGTGGTCATACCCCTTGCATGGGGATTCTCATATAAGGCCAAGTGTGGCTCCCATGAAACTGAGATTTGTTTACCTCTTTATTAAGTCTTGACTCATGTTTGGGGGACTGGAGAACTACATTCACTCTGGGGATTGCTATATCACAATACTCCCCTCGGTATAATCACTAGCTCTTATAAGAGCTGTTCATGCTACTTCCTCTGGACTAGGAGAGGTCTACCCACTGGAAGCTGGATCCTGGTCTTGGGTCCAGGGTGGGTGGAGGTCAGCGAGACCCCAACCAAGCTGCGGCAGTTCGTGGGGTTTACAGTGGTTATGGTGTTCCAGTGCAGTGCTTATGGTGCTCGCAAGTACTAGGAAGCAGCTACTGACGGAGGTACCCAGTCGGAGTGCCAGGCAGTCCGTCACACAAGGCTTTAGTGTTTTTAAAACAGATCAAATGTTGAACAGTTTGGAAAAGTGAAATTCTGCATGTGATTGTTCTTGGAGATTATTTGATAATATGAGACTATGCAAGAAAAGCACTTGTCACATCGTACCTGAAGGGGGACCTACAAAATGATACTAATCAAATCATGATTTACGTTTTCCATAGCACAGTGCCCTGTCTGACCCTTGTGCTAGATTAGGGGAATATTATTTTGTACAAGACTGCTTATTGTATTTAATGATCAGCACTGAATGTTTAATATCAAACTATCCTGATAACCTTATTAATGGTCCCAAATGTTTGTCTGTTTTTTATTTACCCAAAAGATCTTTATATTTATAAGTAAGGCAGCTAAAATCTCTGAAACTAATGTATTATATTGGTAAATTGAAAGCATTTTACTGGAAGACCTTATTAGAAAATATTGCAGCAAAATGACCCAAAAGAAGATATAAATAAATAATATACTCATTTAACAAAGGATGGAGTCTGTTGTTTAGGTAATCTCTCCATAGCAACGTTTATCACTTTGGACTAAGGCAAGAAGTTTGGCTTTTGTAGTAAGAGGTTAATTATTAATTGTAAAACCCAGTAGTGAGGATTCAAAGTAATGAAAGAATGATCTGGTAATTTTAAGTGAATTTTCATACAGTTTAATAGTGTAGAAAATGTTTTAATATTTTTATATTTAGATGTTTTTATGTTCTTGTCATATTGATGCATGTGTTTCTATGATTGTAGACATAGGTGTGCGCACGGGGTGTGCCGGGTGTGCCTGGGCACACCCTAATCCCAGCGGCACGCCTGTGAGTCCTGCAGGAACGCGTGGGAACGCTGTTCTCGCTGTTCCTGCAGGCACTCTGCCACCCCCAAATGCCCTCCTCCTCCCCCTGTTCTCCTGTCATGGGGGGGAGCAAGAGGTGGTGGAAACCCCCAGTCGGGCACCTATCTCATACAACAAGCAGCGAGGGAGCTGTGTGCTCTCTGCTTCCTCTCACCGCGCGCGCCGTTTGCTGATGGCGGGAGCCAGAATATGACGTCATATTCCGGCTCCCAGCTACAGCAGACAGCCCACGCGGCGAGAGGAAGCAGAGAGCACACAGCTCCCTCGCCGCTTGTTGTATGGAGATAGGCACCCGACCCACTGGACCCCAGGGACAAGTCCACACCAGCTCTCCAGGCAGGGAGGCTGGGTGGACAATTTTTAATTAAAAAATAATAATTTGTGAATGTGTGTGTGTCTGTGAATGTATGTGTGTGTGTATGTGTCTATGTGTGTGTGTCTGTGAGTGTATGTGTGTGTGTGTCTGTGAATGTATGTGTCTGTGAGTGTATGTGTGTGTCTGTAAGTGTGTGTGTGTGTGTGTGTGTGTTTGTGAATGTATGTGTGTGTATGTGTCTATGTGTGTGTGTCTGTGAGTGCATGTGTGTGTGTGTCTGTGAATGTATGTGTGTGTGTGTCTGTAAGTGTGTGTGTGTATGTGAATGCATGTATGTATGTGTCTGTAAGTGTGTATGTGTCTGTGAATGTATGTGTGTGTCTGTGAGTGTATGTGTGTGTGTCTGTAAGTGTGTGTGTGTGTGTCTGTGAATGTATGTGTGTATGTCTGTAAGTGTGTGTAAGTGTATGTGTGTGTCTTTTTTTGGGGGGGTGGGAATCTTGGGAGAGTTCCCACATTTTATTCCCCAGGACTTGACCCCTGCCGGCAGGGGAGATCTCTGGATCTCCCCTGTCGGCTCATGCAGAGCTGGCGCTATCTGAGTGCCGGCTCTGCTCTAAGCCAACATGGGCCGGCGGGGAGATCAAAAATCTACCTCACCAGCCCACAGCAGCATGGAGGGAGGCAGGAGAGGACCCAGGGAGCTCTAGACAGAAGCTCCACCAGGTTCCTCTCGCGAGATCTGAGCGCTGCCGCGGCAATGCTCAGATCTCGCGAGAGTGAACTCTAGCCCCGCAGGCTAGAGTTCACTCTCCCTTGGACAGCAAGGATCCCCCGTCCCAACATAAGGTAAGAAGGGAGGGGGGTTATTTACTAATCTGCACCCACCTTCACAATCCCTCCAAACATACAGCACACACACACATACAGCACCCACACACACACAGCACCTACACACATACAGCACCCTAACACAAACACTGCGCGCACACAGCACCCTCGCATACACAGCACACACAGAGCATCCTCACACAGCACACTAACAGCACACTCACAAACACACACACACAGCACCCTTACAAACACACAACACCCTCACACACAGCACACTAACAGCACCCTCACAAACACACACAGCACCCTCACACAAACAGCACACTCACACACAGCACACTAACAGCACCCTCACAAATACACGACACAAACAGCACCCTCACACACACATATCACACAAACAGCACCCTCACACACACAGCACACTAACAGGACCCTAACACACATACACAAACACCCTCACACACAGCACACTACCAGCACAATCACACACGGCAAACAAACAGCACCCTCAAACACAAACCGCACCCTCACACACAGCACACTACCAGCACCCTCACCCACATAGCACACTACCAACACCCTCACACACACATCACACTAACAACACACACACACACACACACACAAACAGCAGTATATGTATGTGTGTGTATGTATATATATATATATATATATATATTGTAACAGAGTGTTGGGGATGGTGGTCAGGGGTGTATATCTGGCACCCAGACTTTTGCACAGCCACTATCCTGACATGTGGGTAAGCACATGCAGCCCCAGGGAAAGTTAAGTTTAAATTTAGTTTTTTTTTCCTCTTGTTATTTGGGTCCCTGGGGTGGAGTATTCGGAAGAGCAGGGTGGGCCGATTCTCCACCCACTGTCAGAGTGGTTGTGCATGAGTCCAGCCCAGGTTTCCCATAGAGTTCTGGCTCACTGCCTAACGAGGTCATTAGCCTCACCTGTAGGGGCTGTGAGCAGCTATATAACTGCAGTTAAAGCAGGGTGAAGTGAGGGAAGTGTTTTGGAGGAGAAAGAAGGTGTTTTGTGGAGAAAGAAGGTGTTTTGTGGAGAAAGAAGAGAAAGAAGATTTGCTGATTCATTGTATCCTGTTACTTCACAACAACAGAAAATAAACAGGCCAGAGGCCTTTTTGAAACTGGACTTTGTCTTGACCTGGTTTTCTTACCCTAGAGGGCTGTGCGGTTGCCAAAAGATCCTGGACAAACACACACAGGAAAGTAAGTTTGTCACATATGGTGGAGAATGCGGGCACTGCACTAAAGAAGCCTGTGGGTATTAACTGGAAGCCAAACAAGCCTGTAGAAATATGGAGGAAGTTGTGAAAGTCTTGTTGCAAACTACAGCTGCACAGCAAAAGGCTACAGCCGTACAGCAGGAGGCTACAGCTGCACAACAGGAAAATATTACAGCCCTACAGCAACTGGTAATTACGCAAAAGGCCAACACAGATGCGTTGATCCAGCAGGTTATGGCAGCCCAAGCTGAGGCAAACCGCCTGCTCAGAGAGGAGCAACATCAGGCCACCAGTATGATACAGAAGGAGATACAGGCTTTGACCAAAGGACTGACCAGAGTCTCGGATGGGACGCAGTCCGAGGTTAAAATGATCAGAGCCAGCCGTTACCTGCAGAAGATGACACCTACAGATGATGTGGAAGCATACCTGCTAGCTTTTGAGAGGACAGCTGAGAGAGAAGAGTGGCCGGTGAGTGAGTGGGCAAGCATACTGGCACCTTTTCTTATTGGAGAACCCCAGAAGGCATTCTATGACCTGGAACCAGCACAGGCAGGGGTCTACTCCAAACTGAAGGCTGAGATCCTTGCACGACTTGGTGTGACGAGGGCAGTTCGTGCCCAAAGATTTCATGCCTGGTCTTTCAACCAAGAGAAACCTATCCGTTCCCAGATGTTTGACCTGATACATCTTGCTAGAAAGTGGTTACAACCAGAAATAAATACAGCAAGCCATATCATGGAACTTCTTGTGATGGACAGATTCCTGCGGGGCTTGCCTGCTTCACTGCGTCGATGGGTCAGTCAGAGCGATCCACAAACAGCTGATGAGTTAATTGGTTTGGTGGAAAGATATGTTGCTGCAGATGACAGACAGTGGCTCAACAACACAAAGGCTAAGCAGAGAGTTAAGACTCCAGATGCTGAAAGACCTGGTAAGAATTTTCAAGGTTTCAGAGACACAAAGGAACAAGAGACATATTCTCAGAGACCCCATATGCTTTTGCCTAGAAATGTTAATCCTGGAAAAGGGTCTAGGTGGGGGACAGTTGACGATATTAAATGCTTCCGGTGTAATGAACCTGGACATAAAGCTAGAGACTGTCCCTTGATTGATGAACCTATGCAATGCAATATGATTAATCAGGATGTACAATTGTCTTGTTTGCTGAATTGTATGGAATCTGCTGTTGCCAACACAATCCACAGATATGTTCCATAAGGGTGAATGGGAAAGAGGTTAGAGCTCTATTAGACTCCGGAAGTATGGCGACATTGATAGCAAAATGCCTTGTACCTGAAGCCGATGTTGATGCATTGCAGAAAATTGGTATAATTTGTGTTCATGGTGACAAACGTGAATATCCTACAGTTTTGCTAAAATTTGAAAGCCTTTTTGGTACTGTGAATCATAGAGTGGGGGTAGTGGACAAATTGGCTTATGATGTGGTGTTGGGAAGGGATTTCCCCCAATTTTTAGACTTGTGGGGGTCTCCAGGAAAAGTAGCTCATGATTGTATAACAAATGATGATGATTCTGGAAATGTGTTCCCTTTTTCTGACATAGAATGGGAAGGACTGGGCATAAGACCAGAGAAGGCTGAAGCCTCAAGTCACAGGCCAGCTTTAGTAGGAGATGACCAGGGCCACGATAGTCAGGAGTCTGATAACGATCAGGATCAAGGCATTAACTTCCCTGAATTAGAAGTCAGTCCTGTTAACTTCAGGAAAGCGCAATGGGAAGACCCCACTCTTGCAGAGGCCCGTAAAAATATCCAGGTTTCAACTGATGATCCAGTACAACTAGATAGAGCCCCTTCTTTTCCTTACTTTGAGGTACAGAATGATCTGATATATAGAGTAGAGAAAAAGGGGGTGGATGTTGTAAAACAACTACTTGTTCCTAAGCCTTTCAGACATACAGTCCTAAATCTTGCACACAGCCATATACTGGGGGGACATTTAGGCATAGAAAAGACAAAAGAAAGAGTCTTACAGAGGTTTTATTGGCCTGGGGTATTTGCTTCAGTTGCGAATTATTGTTCTTCTTGTCCTGAATGCCAACACACCGCCCCTTTTAAGGCATACCGCAGTCCTCTGGTACCATTGCCTATAATAGAAATACCTTTTGAAAGGATTGCAATGGACTTGGTAGGTCCTCTGGTAAAGTCTGCAAGGGGGCATCAGTATATATTGGTGATCCTGGACTATGCTACCAAGTACCCGGAAGCAGTACCCCTACGTAACACGTCTGCAAAGACAATAGCGAGAGAACTCATGCTCCTGTTTAGCCGGGTGGGCATACCAAAAGAAATTTTGACAGATCAGGGTACACCATTTATGTCTAAAGTTACAAAGGAGTTATGCAAACTACTTCAAATTAAACATCTTAGGACCTCTGTTTACCATCCCCAGACAGACGGACTGGTAGAACGGTTTAACAAGACCTTAAAAAGTATGTTACGGAAAGTAATTGACAAAGATGGTAAGAATTGGGACTGCTTACTACCCTATCTAATGTTCTCCATAAGGGAGGTGCCACAAGCTTCTACGGGGTTCTCTCCTTTTGAGCTTCTATATGCCCATCATCCCAGAGGTCTGCTAGATATAGCAAAAGAAACCTGGGAACAGGAGTCCAATCCGTACCGTAGTGTAATTGAGCACATAGCTCAAATGCAAGATAGGATGGCGGCTGTCATGCCAATAGTTAAAGAACATATGCAGAAAGCCCAAGAGGCCCAGAAAAACAGTTATAATAAAAATGCCAGACTGAGAGTTTTTCACCCAGGAGACAGGGTGCTTGTTTTGGTCCCTACAGTAGAAAATAAATTTCTAGCATCTTGGCATGGCCCGTATGAGGTTATTGAACAGGTTGGGGAAGTTAATTATAAAGTGAGACAACCCAATAGGAGAAAACCCGAGCAAATATATCATATAAATTTACTAAAACCCTGGAAGGACAGAGAGGTCTTAACTACTTCAATTATCACTAATAAGACTGGTAGTGAACTTGAAGTAAACATACCAGACACCCTGTCCCCACACCAGAAACAGGAAGTAAGGGACTTTATTGGTAGAAACCGGGATGTATTTTCTGTAGTTCCTGGCAGGACTAACATTATCAAGCATGATATCGTTACAGAACCAGGGGTGAAGATAAGTCTTAAACCGTACAGAATCCCAGAAGCACAGAAAGAGGCGGTAGCTGCAGAAATTAAGAAAATGTTAGCTCTTGATATTATTGAGGAATCACAAAGTGAGTGGAACAGCCCTATAGTACTGGTGCCAAAACCTGATGGTTCGTTAAGATTTTGTAATGATTTTCGTAAATTAAATAGTGTGTCAAAGTTTGATGCTTATCCAATGCCTAGGGTTGATGAACTGATAGAGAGACTGGGTAAGGCTCGGTACCTGACTACTTTAGACCTGACGAAGGGTTATTGGCAAGTACCTCTTACAGACAGAGCAAAAGAAAAGACAGCTTTTTCGACATCAGGGGGATTATTCCAATACAAGGTGCTACCATTTGGGTTACATGGGGCCCCTGCCACTTTTCAAAGACTGATTGATAGGATTTTGAAGCCTCACAGCCGTTATGCAGCCGCATACCTAGATGACATAGTCATTCACAGTCCTGACTGGGCTTCACATCTTCCCAAAGTGCAGGCAGTACTGGACTCTATCCGCCTAGCTGGTTTAACTGCTAACCCATCTAAGTGTACTATAGGTTTGGAAGAGGCAAAATATCTGGGTTATTCGATTGGGAGAGGACTAGTTAAGCCCCAAACAGCAAAAGTGGAGGCCATACAAAATTGGCCACGCCCCCTCACTAAAAAGCAAGTTAGGACTTTTTTAGGACTTATTGGGTATTACAGGCGATTTATTCCTAGTTTTGCTACATTAGCAGCTCCTTTAACGGATCTCACAAAAGGTAAAGCCCCACTAGTGGTTAAGTGGTCAGTAGAGGCAGAAAAATCGTTTGTAACTTTGAAAGAGGCTTTGTGCACCCAACCGGTTCTGGTAACCCCGGATTTCACTAAAGAGTTTATTGTCCAAACCGATGCATCAGAGCTTGGGTTAGGGGCAGTTCTGTCTCTCAGGAAATTCAGGGTGAAGAACACCCAGTGTTTTATTTAAGTAGGAAGCTGACTCCCGCTGAGAAAAATTATTCTATAGTGGAAAAGGAATGCCTTGCCATAAAATGGGCCTTAGACTCATTGAAATATTATCTGCTGGGTAGAAAATTTAGGTTGGTCACAGACCATGCCCCCTTAACCTGGATGAGTCAAAACAAAGATAATAATGCCTGGGTGACAAGGTGGTTCCTCAGTTTACAACCATTTCATTTTACAGTTGAACATAGGCCGGGGTGTAAACATGGAAATGCTGACAGTTTGTCGCGAGAAAATTTGTTTTCTGTGGTCGCTCACCCCACTAGGTCTGAGCTGGGGGGGAGGATATGTAACAGAGTGTTGGGGATGGTGGTCAGGGGTGTATATCTGGCACCCAGACTTTTGCACAGCCACTATCCTGACATGTGGGTAAGCACATGCAGCCCCAGGGAAAGTTAAGTTTAAATTTAGTTTTTTTTCCTCTTGTTATTTGGGTCCCTGGGGTGGAGTATTCGGAAGAGCAGGGTGGGCCGATTCTCCACCCACTGTCAGAGTGGTTGTGCATGAGTCCAGCCCAGGTTTCCCATAGAGTTCTGGCTCACTGCCTAACGAGGTCATTAGCCTCACCTGTAGGGGCTGTGAGCAGCTATATAACTGCAGTTAAAGCAGGGTGAAGTGAGGGAAGTGTTTTGGAGGAGAAAGAAGGTGTTTTGTGGAGAAAGAAGATTTGCGGAGAAAGAAGATTTGCTGATTCATTGTATACTGTTACTTCACAACAACAGAAAATAAACAGGCCAGAGGCCTTTTTGAAACTGGACTTTGTCTTGACCTGGTTTTCTTACCCTAGAGGGCTGTGCGGTTGCCAAAAGATCCTGGACAAACACACACAGGAAAGTAAGTTTGTCACAATATATATATATATATATATATATACATGCAGCGTGTGTTTGTGCTTTAGGGTGCACACCCTAATGCAATAGGCTGCGCACGCCTATGATTGTAGAGACAATTCTGGAGTAGTTATGCTGCTCACCAATCTCTTCTTGCTAACCATCTACTAACTATTTTGCAATGATGTCTTTTCAACCAAAACACATGCAGGCCGAAAAAACTGTGGCGTTTAATTATGAGGACATCAACTTTGCACGCCATTACCTCAAGGTTCTGAAATACCCCTTTCGACAACTGGGGTGGTGCAAAAGCATTGTTGTGAAAATTCAGAATAAAATGGAATTACTAATAACTATGAAAATCCTGACATTGTCTTATTGTCAGTTTTCTTGCTGACATCAGCCATTTTATGTAACACAACCTATGCTGTACAAATTTATTTTCTAAAAGTATTTTTCTGAAAATACCTCATTTTCCTTTTTCTGAACTATGTAAAAAAATAATTTATTTTTTGTGGAGTTATCCAAAGAGAATAAGTGTTAGCAGACTCAGGAATCGATGTAGAATGTGTGTTTTTATGTATGCAGAGAGTAGAAAGAAAACATGTAATATGCAGCCTCGATCACCTCCCTTGGATTTAATTGGACTTTGGGAATAGGGGACTGTAACGGACCGTTTTGCACAAAAGGGAAAAAAACGCTTAGACGATAATCCCCTTACAGAGACAGGCACAGCTACTGTAGAATCACCAAAACTCACGAACTGAATACAAGTGAATGCTCCAAACTCCCGAACGGCATACAAGGGAATGCTCCAAACACTCGAACTGCATACAAGTGAATGCTCCAAACTCCCGAACGGCATACAAGGGAATAAGGTAGCACTCCAAATACACGAACAGGAACCATACGAATTGCTGCTACCAGACGAGAAGGAAAAGCTCCCAAGCGGCTTACACTCCTGGCAATCAGTCCTTAGCAGCATACAGTAAATCCCCCCCAAAGACGAGACAAGGCTCCGTGTTGAGGGTCAAGCAGTGGTCTCAGGTGCTGGCACACCCAGCCTGGTTTTTATTACAGTCTTGCAAATACAGGACCGCCCACAGGGAGGTATAAGATATCCAGTAACATATTAGTTACAACCCACAGATTCCCTCCCCCTTATCCTGAGAGGTAACCCAATACACATACCTTTTACCACAATGCATCCTGGCTTCCTCTCCTCTGCCCTGGAGATAAGTGAGAAGTAATTCAATTATTTCCCAGGACAGGGACAAGACTCCATTATGCACATGGTGACACAAAGACAGTAAAACACTTTAAAATACATAAAGTCACATTTGTTACATAACACACAGACATTTAACATATCCCCAGATAGCTCAGGTCTGAGCGCACATTAAGTGAATGGCGCTCAAACCACACGAATACAGTTTAATCGCCATGGAGCCAAAGTCTTTACAGTCAGTTTCATCCGAATGGGCTCCATGGGATTCCTATCTGGGGTATAACACATTCAAACAAATCTACCGAACCCCAGGCAGAAAAGCACGAATGAAGCTTTTCTGCAGGTAAAAAAAGATGTCTTTTAACAGGGGGCCATAGTCCAAAGGCAGCAGGCGAGCAACCAATCTTCTCCAATGCAATGTGGCGAGATTGGCCTCGTCACATCTCTTCCCTTTTCCAAACAGACTAACAGGGTATCTGACCTCCTGCCGGTCAGTGCCCTTGTTAGTCCAGCAACCCACCCACAAAACATAATCAACAGCACAGCCCACCCACAATAAATGGTTACTACACCTGGGTAAAGGAGAAGCTTGTCCATGTCCAGGTGCCTCACCATGGCTGTGCTGGGTACGGGTACGCTGACTGGGTGGGTTGCTGCGTGGGCAGAGACCAGCGGCACTCTGCCCTGTTGCCAGCGCTACTGGGAGGGTAGCCTGGTTGAAGCCTGGTTGTTGGAGGGGGAGACCGACTGTCTCCCCTTTAACTACACCGCTCTGTTGCTGGAGACCGACTGTCTCCCCTTTAGATACACCGCTCTGCTGCTGGAGACCGACTGTCTCCCCTTTTGTTGCACAGCTCTGCTGCTGGAGGGGGAGACCGACTGTCTCCCCTTTGGATACTCTAAGCTGTCACTGGGAAGAGGGGGTAACAGGCTCCTCTCCTGATAGAACACTCTGCCGCTGGGGAAATGAGACTGAGCTCTCTATTCCCTGCCCATTAATGATCCGCCTCTGGGGAGAGGTGGTAGCAAGTTCCTCTCCCATACATACTTCCAGCCTCCGTGGAGGGAGACCGACTGTCTCCCCTCCCAATACAGAGTCCTGCTGCTGGAGAAAGGAGACTGTGCTCTCTATTCCCTGCTGGATACTCTGCCGCTGGGGACTGGAGACTGGGCTCCCAATTCCCGACACATCACACTGCCGCTGGGGAATGGAGACTGGGCTCCCAATTCCCAAAAAATCACGCTGCCGCTGGGGAGTGGAGACTGGGCTCCCAATTCCCGGCACATCACACTGCCGCTGGGGAATGGAGACTGGGCTCCCAATTCCCGGCACATCACTCGGCCGCTGGGGAATGGAGACTGGGCTCCCAATTCCCGGCACATCACACTGCCGCTGGGGAATGGAGACTTGGCTCCCAATTCCCTGCACATCACTCAGCCGCTGGGGAATGGAGACTGGGCTCCCAATTCCCAAAAAATCACGCTGCTGCTGGGGGGCAGGAACAACTACCTCTGCCCCCTGTAGCTCAGCCTGCCGCTGGGGAGGGAGGATGCTGCTCTCCTCTCCCTGCACTTTACACTGCCTTCCCGGC
The DNA here is from genome assembly GCA_933207985.1 of Pelobates cultripes. Lineage (NCBI taxonomy): Eukaryota > Metazoa > Chordata > Amphibia > Anura > Pelobatidae > Pelobates > Pelobates cultripes. The sequence goes on from OW240913.1 coordinate 223,179,656, forward strand.
ATATCACTCTGCTGCTGGGGGGCAGGAACAGCTACCTCTGCCCCCTGTAACTCAGCCTGCCGCTGGGGAGGGAGGACGCTGCTCTCCTCTCCCTGCACTTTACACTGCCTTCCCGGCATATCACTCTGCTGCTGGAGGGCAGGAACAACTACCTCTGCCCCCTGTAACTCAGCCTGCCGCTGGGGAGGGAGGACGCTGCTCTCCTCTCCCTGCACTTTACACTGCCGCTGGGGAATGGAGACTGGGCTCCCAATTCCCGGCATATCACACTGCCTCTGGGGAATGGAGACTGGGCTCCCAATTCCCTGCATATCACACTGACGCTGGGGAGAGGAGACTGGGCTCTCTCTGTCCCGCAACTGTAGCTGCCGGTGGAGGTCCACCCACCGTGGCAGCTGACCGTCACCCTCTGCCCGGTACAGCAGAGTCTTGAATACTAGACTCCTCACAAACTTCACGGATTTCTCAGCTGGATTAGGTCCGAAGAAGTTCAGCCGCAACCACATCATACGGTCAAATTCATGTACAGAGTATCTGTACTCCACTGCTGGTTCCATTCTGTTGCTGTCAGGGTCGCTGTACTGAGACATGCGTTGCCCTCAAATTGTAAAATCCATGGAATGGTGTCTCCTGTAGCTGTCCTTCTGGCTGTAGGAACGATCCCACCGCTGCCACCAATTGTAACGGACCGTTTTGCACAAAAGGGAAAAAAAACGCTTAGACGATAATCCCCTTTCAGAGACAGGCACAGCTACTGTAGAATCACCAAAACTCACGAACTGAATACAAGTGAATGCTCCAAACTCCCGAACGGCATACAAGGGAATGCGCCAAACACTCGAACTGCATACAAGGGAATGGTCCAAACACTCGAACTGCATACAAGTGAATGCTCCAAACTCCCGAACGGCATACAAGGGAATAAGGTAGCACTCCAAATACACGAACAGGAACCATACGAATTGCTGCTACCAGACGAACAGGAAAAGCTCCCAAGCGGCTTACACTCCTCAGTCCTTAGCAGCATACAGTAAATCCCCCCAAAGACGAGACAAGGCTCCGTGTTGAGGGTCAAGCAGTGGTCTCAGGTGCTGGCACACCCAGCCTGGTTTTTATTACAGTCTTGCAAATACAGGACCGCCCACAGGGAGGTATAAGATATCCAGTAACATATTAGTTACAACCCACAGATTCCCTCCCCCTTATCCTGAGAGGTAACCCAATACACATACCTTTTACCACAATGCATCCTGGCTTCCTCTCCTCTGCCCTGGAGATAAGTGAGAAGTAATTCAATTATTTCCCAGGACAGGGACAAGACTCCATTATGCACATGGTGACACAAAGACAGTAAAACACTTTAAAATACATAAAGTCACATTTGTTACATAACACACAGACATTTAACATATCCCCAGATAGCTCAGGTCTGAGCGCACATTATTAAGTGAATGGCGCTCAGACCACACGAATACAGTTTAATCGCCATGGAGCCAAAGTCTTTACAGTCAGTTTTATACGAATGGGCTCCATGGGATTCCTATCTGGGGTATAACACATTCAAACAAATCTACCGAACCCCAGGCAGAAAAGCACGAATGAAGCTTTTCTGCAGGTAAAAAAGATGTCTTTTAACAGGGGCCATAGTCCAAAGGCAGCAGGCGAGCAACCAGGCTTCTCCAATGCAATGTGGCGAGATTGGTCTCGTCACATCTCTCCCCTTTTCCAAACAGACTAACAGGGTATCTGACCTCCTGCCGGTCAGTGCCCTTGTTAGTCCAGCACCCAACCCACAAAACATAATCAACAGCACAGCCCACCCACAATAAATGGTTACTACACCTGGGTAAAGGAGAAGCTTGTAATACAAACATGCACTCCTAACACTATAATGCCCGTCTAACTATTTAGGTTACCGGCAACACATTGGTAAAGGAGGAAGGTGGTTTTACCATCTCTCCCTCGCAGAACCAGTCTCCATGCTTCTATCCCACCTTTATAGCTGATGCCAGGGCCGGCCATAGGGGTGTGCGAGCTGTGCAGCTGCACAGGGCGCCATGGACCAGGGGGCGCCATGTGGCCGTCACAGCTCGCACATGGCCGGGTGACAGGGTAGCTAAAACAGTAACCCGGGTGGAGGATTTCATTATTCTCCACCCGGGTCTATTAAAAAAAATAAAATTGAGGCTGAGGGGGCTGGGCTTATCAAGGGACAGAGGCGGGGCTTATACATACCCAAAGCTGCACAGGAAGAGGGAAGTAGGAAGGTGTCCCTGCTTCCCCGACAACCAACTGCATCCACTACCCCTTCCAGCCATAATGGAAAGAGGTAAGTCTGTGTGTGTGTGACTGTGACTGCCTGCCTGTGTGTTACTGTTTGCCTGTTCACGTGTCTGCCTGCCTGTGTGTGTGTGTTTGTGTGTGTGTGACTGTCTGCCTGCCTGTGTGTGTGTGTGTGTGTGTGACTGTCTGCCTACCTGTGTTTGTGTGACTGTCTGTCTGTATGACTTCCTGCGTGTGTGTGTGTGTGTGAATGCCTGCCTGCGTGTGTGAGTCTGCCTGCCTGCCTGTGTGTGTGTGTGTGACTGCCTGCCTGCCTGTGTGTGACTGCCTGCCTGTGTGTGTGTGTGTGAGACTGCCTGCCTGTGTGTGTGTGTTTGTGTGACTGCCTGTGTGTGTCTGCCTGCGTGTGTGTGTGTGTGTGTGTGAGACTGTCTGTCTGACTGCCTGTGTGTGTGTGTGTGTGTGACTGTCTGCCTGTGTGTGACTCCAATTGTGTGTGTTGCTGTAGCTGTGCTGTTGTGTGTGTCTGTGTCTGTATGTGTGACTATTTGCCTTTAACCGAGTGTGTGTGTGCCTATCATCGTGCGTGAGTGTCTGCATGCCTGTAACGGAGTGTGTATGACTGTCTGCTTGTAATGGAGTATGTGTGACTGTCTGCTTGTGACTATGTGTGTGACTGTGTGCCTGTACCTGTTTGTGACTGTCTGCCTTTAACTGTGTGTTTTGCTCTGTGACTGTCTGCCTGTAACTGAGCATGTGTGACTGTCTGCCTGTAACTGTGTGCGTGTGTGTGAGACCGTCTGCCTGTAACTGAATGTGTCTGACTGTCTGCTTGTAACTGTTTGTGTGACTGTCTGCTTGTGCCTGTGTGTGTGACTGTATACAGTGAACTTGGTGGAGGGATGGGGAACGCCGTGAAGAATTTTCGCACAGGGAGCCTAATGGCCTAAGGACGGCCCTGATCTTAGCCAATCCAATTCTTTCCCATAAAATAAACAAGTGAACAAAATGCACAGGTTTAAATAACTTCAAGTCTGAAAATGCTATACTAAATAATCTGCCTGTCCTGCAAAATGAATACAAACATAAATCAATGGTAAAGTGCTCAAATTGATTGTGTCCAGGGCCGGACTGGGGATACAAAGCAGCCCTGGAAAAAAATCTATGCCAGCCCCATAAGTCACTGCGCCATGTATTGTCACATGTAATACATATGGCTATGTGTTGCCACCTTAGATGATTGAGTAATATATAAATAATATATATATATATATATATATATATATATAGAGAGAGAGAGAGAGAGAGAGAGAGAGAGAGAGAATCCAAGTAGATGGCTGCACTCACGGTTTTGTATAAAAGTCCAAAGTTTATTGAAGAAACATAAAATAATTTGCGATCAACATTTCAGTCCTTCTAAGAGGACTTTCTTCAGGATCATAAAAATTATCCTTTTTATGATCCTGAAGAAAGTCCTCTTAGAAGGACTGAAACATTGATCGCAAATTATTTTATGTTTCTTCAATAAACTTTGGACTTTTATACAAAACCGTGAGTGCAGCCATCTACTTGGATTTTCTGGATACATTAGCTACATATGGCTGACACCTGGTCACCAAGGGATGCATTAGCGTGAGTGCAGGAATTTTTTTTTTTTATATATATATATATATATATATTTTATGTGTGTATTTATTACTCAATCATCTAGGGTGGCAAGACATGCATACATATATGCCTTACATATTATTGATAATAAGGTGGGTAGGGAAGCTGTAAGGTGGGTAGGGGGCTATGGGTGGGAAGGGGGGCTGTATGGTGGGTAGAGGGGCTGGAAGGTGGGTAAGGGGACTGTATGGTGGCTATGGGGACTGTGGGTGGGTACAGGGGGCTGTGAGGTGGGTACGGGGGACTGTGAGGTGGGTACGAGGGGGCTGTATGGTGGGCAGGGGAGCTTGAGGTGGGTAGGGGAGCTGTATGGGTAGGGGAGCTGTATGGTGGGTAGGGAACTGTAGTGGAGGGGAATGTATGGTGGGTTGGGGGGGCTGTGTGGTGGGTGGTTGGGGGCTGTGTGGTGGAGTGGATTTATGGGGCTGTGTGGTGGGTAGGGGTTGTGTGAGTGGGTAGGGGGTTGTGAGATGGGTAGGGGACTGTGAGATGGGTGGGGGCTGTATGGTGGGTGGGGGCTGTGAGATGGGTGGTGGGGCTGTAGGTGGGTGGGGGGCTGTGAGATGGGTGAGGGGGCTGTATGGTGGGTGGGGTGGGGGTTGTGAGATGGGTGGGGGCTGTATGGTGGGTAGGGTGGGTGGGCTGTGTGAGATGGGTAGAGGGGCTGTATGGTGGGTAGGGTAGGGGACTGTGAGATGGGTGGGGGGACTATGTGGAGTGGGTGGGGGGCTGTATGGTGGGTAGGGGCTGTATGGTGGGTGGGGGACTGTATGGTGGGTAGGTGGCTGTGGAGTGGGTGGGGGGCTGTATAGTTGGGTGGGGGCTGTATGGTGGGTGGGGGTTGTATGGTGGGTGAGGGGCTGTGTAGTGGGTGGGGACTTTATGGTGGGGGGCTGTGAGATGGGTAGGGGCTGTGAGATGGGTAAGGGGCTGTATGGTGGGTAGGGGGGCTGTATGGTGGGTAGGGGGCTGTGAGTGGGTGAGGGGCTGTATGGTGGGTAGAGCTTACATGTGAGAGGTGGGGCTTCTGTTCAGGAGGCGGAGCTTCTGAGTGGGGGCGAGGCATGCAGCTGAAATGCAGTTACACTGTGGAGGGAGACTGACAGGTCTCCCTCCAGCCTGGCAGCTACACCAGCCCCCAGCTCCTCCATCCTTATTCTAATAATCAGCATAATTAAGTCATCTAAATATTTCCCCCTCGGACTGTGCCAGCCTGTCAGTCCGAGGGGGAAATATTTAAATGGCTTTTTTCATGCTGATCATTAGGGCTGTCAGCCCAACCCCAGCTTGCTGCGGCCCACCAGGAAATTTTCCGGTATCCCGGTGGGCCAGTCCGGCCCTGATTGTGTCATAAGTGCTGTGTGCTAATCTGAATAAAGACAATTATCTTACATGTAACTGGCAAGGTATTCTTGTATATGCATTTATTAAAACCTAAAAAATAAACATGTACAATGTCATAGCATAGAACGCTAAAAAAATTGAATGATTATTATCCTATCTTTAATGAGCCTCAATACATATAGGCTGATCATGGCTCTTCCAAAAATTAGTTGATTAGACAATAATATTCACTGATTTAATACATTTACGCTGAGATATTCTGTATGTATGTATATATTCATATATATACACAAGAAAGTCTGTTTGTGGCATAATTACATGCATATACATAAGCGCAGAGTACTATTGACATAATCACTTTGCACAATTTAATATTATATTATTCATAAAGTAAAAGAAATAAAAAAAATAAAAGCTATACTTAAATCGTTAAAAAAAAATTCCAAACCAAAAAAAATAAAAGAAATTTGGGTCCTAAATGGAAAAAAAATAATAATAATAACCCTCTAATATGATGTCTTAAAGTCAAATTTCAAGAAGTGGAGCAATGTTTAGGTGAAAAACCCCATACCTCATGCACAGAAAGAAATCAAAATATAAATAATACTTATACTCCCAATGGATGGCAATCACAGAATTGTGAGGCTTGTATGCATGCGTGGCATATCCGACATACTACTATACAATACTATAATCAAAGTTGATCAGTCGTTAAGATCCTTACCAGGTTTTACCACAAGACTGATGAATCATGTAAACATATATTGCTGGCCAAAATTCCTCAAAGGGCTGTATGTCAAACGTATATCTAAAAGAAAATATATGATATTAAAACAAAAGCATTACTTAATTTTTTTTAGAAACTATAAAACATTCAGTATTGCATGTTGCATGTTCAATATCAATCTTTAGATGTAAAAAAGCTCTCTATTGCTCAGATATGTTTAGAGTGAATGGGCATACTTAAACAAAGGTATGAATACAGATAACAGTAATGCACTTATTTATAGAAATGTAATAAACCACTAATTAAAAGGCTGTTAAATAGTATAGAACTGATATGCTTCTATGCTCTCTCTTAATGTTACCTACATTACATTTTGATGACATTCCAGAGTTTTTGTTTAGTTTCTTTTTTTATCAACACATACAAACATGTGATTAAAAAGATTTCCAAGTAGACCAAAGTAGCTCAGCCAGAAAGATAGTTTTATTTTCCAAAACAGGAGTATACAACAAAATAATCAATCCGCTAAGAGTTGGCCCATTATAAATTGTGCTGTGATAAGCAGCAATCAAAACAGGTTTACATTCAACATATGGTATGGAGGTGGGGTGTAATTACAGTGGGTTGGAGATGATAGATGCCCTTTCCTCATTTCCTGTCACATGTGAGGGAGAGGAGGGTGACAGTCAATTAAACAGGGTAAAGGGTAGAAGATGCCCTTTCCCCTATATGCTAGGTTGAGGAGTCTATGCACCATGGTTAAATGGTTATATTGTGACGCTCCCCTAATACAGGACCAGGGATACCTAGTATTCTACAGACAAACAATAAAAAAAGTATGTCCCAGAGTAGTGTAAACAGCTCAAACATCTGTGAGGTATTCCCTTCACCTTCACACGTACATATAATACTATACACAAAAATAGGTGGAGCTGTAAATACTTTCCTCTCTTCAAAATACAGCCAACAAAGCTGAAACAGAAAAAGAGGGAAAATACAGATAATTTTTAAAATACAGTGTAATTCCAATATCTTTAAATAGCACACTCACAAATGTAGAGCCATAAAATAACCTGGCTCTGGTCTGGATGTCAGTAGGATCCTTAAGGGAAGATCCAAACCCCACTCCAGGTGATAGGGAAGATATTCAAGTGGTATTTCCAGGAATAATAAATACTTTAAATTTCTATAAAAGTATATAATTTATTCCAGAAACTGGTCAGATAAAAAACAAAAGCATAATTAAAAGTCCAATAGTCACCAAAACGCATTTCGCCCAATAGGCTTCCTCAGTTGGTGTATGCTGTGCATCAAAGTCCCTGTGATTCTTTTATATCCGTCCATTCGCTACAGATTCGCTGTATTTTTCTCTGTGGAATGCATCCTGCGTTCCATCTAGTGTAAGCAATTGCCTTCCTGTTCAGCTTGATGTGTTCGTCATCAGATTCCTGTTTTACCGATCATGTGATCGGGTGCATCGTTCGTGGAACGCACATGCGTTCCATTGAGCATCCACATCCGCCTCCTACACTAAATGCAAACGGATATGACGGCTGTGGAACGCAAATGCAAATGCGTTCCACCAACGGGAACTTGAAGCAAAGGCATACCGGACAAAAATATATATAGATAGACAGATGTAATCACATACAAGTGAAGTCTTCACTAGATTAAAAAAAAACAAGACAATAAAATAAACAGAAGAGAGGATAAAAGTGGTGATTAAAAAACATATATATCACCTCTCCTATAGAGAATACATGAGAAAAGGATAGTTGGCAGTAAAAATCAATTCTACCAATTGTATCTTATTAAAAACTACACATAAAATGTATATCACCACTCCTATAGAGTACTCCTATAACATGTATATCTCCACTCCTATGGAGGGTACATGAGAAAGGATTTATTACCAATAAAGATCATTTCTACCAATAATATCTTGTTAAAGGTATACACATAAAATATAATTCTAATATATATATATACATATATGCATAAAAATGAAAGAGATGACTCATATAACAATACTAAGAATTAACATAAAAAATGGCATAATTCAAAATCTTGGTTCAGACCGTTAGGGATAAGTGTATTGAAATTATAAATACACCTCATCTCCTCCTCACCTATTTTTTTATTAAAATCTCCACCCCTCCAATTTTATAACATGACAGGAGGCTTTGTATTTGCTTAAGTCTCTTTTTACTAGAACTCCACAGCAGCACAGAAAAACAACCAATCAGAAAAAAGCTAGGTACTATAAAACTCCCCTCCCCATGCATAATTTCCTCTTTCTTTGCTGCTCCACAGTCAGTACAGGTCAGAGTACCACTGCCTCCTGCTTATAGTGGGTGGCTTTGGGATTTTATTGCTTATATTCAGTATTTTAGCCTTATAAATGCAGTATTGTTATAATCCTTGTATGATTTTATTCCTGTATGCAGTATTGTTATAATCCATGTGGGATTTTATTCTTATAATGATGTATTGTTATAATCCATGTGGGATTTTATTCTTTTAATGCAGTATTGTTATAATCCATGTGGGATTTTATTCTTATAATGCAGTATGTTATAATCCATGTGGGATTTTATTTTTATAATGCAGTATTGTTATAATCCATGTGGGATTTTATTTTTATAATGCAGTATTGTTATAATCCATGTTGGATTTTATTTTTATAATGCAGTATTGTTATAATCCATGTGGGATTTTATTTTTATAATGCAGTACTGTTATAATCCATGTGGGATTTTATTTTTATAATGCAGTACTGTTAGAATCCTTGTGGGATTTTATTCTTATAATGCAGTTTTGTTATAATCCTTGTAGGATTTTATTTTTATAATACAATATTGGTATGTTCCTTGTGGGATTTTTTTCTTCATATTCAGTATTTTATTTTCCCTTGTGGGATTTTTATGCTTATATATTGAATATCTTTTCAGAATTTTTTATTTAGGCCTTGTGGGATTCATTTTATATGCAGTATTACCTTGGTCCATGTGTAAATTTTCCTTACACATGCAGTTTTGTTAAAACCCCTTTGGGACTTTATTTTTTACTTGTAACTTCAGGCTATCACTGTTATATACATATTTAGTTTGGATTTTTGGGGGTCTCCTCTATCCCCTTGGCCTTGTCCCCCCTGTCCGTCTCCCAACTTTGTGTATGCTCGTTGTTAAATTTTTTGTTACGCCTTTGTCCTTATGTCTGGTGGTGTCTATGTGCGGCACTCGGGGGCTTTAGGAGGCTGACTGCATCTGCCTCCTTCGATCCCGCAGAGTTCATCTTTGGCGGTCCCGTGTGTGTTTTTTCTGGTCGCAGGGGAGCTTGAGACAAGCACCCGGCGGCCGGATCTCCTTTCCCATGTGGCCGCTTCGCCGCGGCCGCCTCCGCCCACGGACCGCGTGTGTCCGGGCGGGGGAGGGTGCGACCGCTCGCAGCCCCTCCCCCGTCTGTTTCTAACTGGTTGGATGTCTGTTTGAGGGGCTTTCCTCCCCTCTGTCAATCAAGGCCGGATTCCGATCAGGGCCAGAGTTTTTAAATCAGATGAGGGCCCTTCACCCTGCTCAGGGTTAAGCTATAACCCAAGATGACTCCACATTTATATAATTTTATATAAATATTTTGCTGGGCTGGAGAATAGGCTTTAGGCAGTACACCCTGTACTGCTCTGAGATGCCTGCAGTTTGGTTTTCTGCCTTTGGCCAAACATTAAAGTCTGCCAGTTCCCTGTATAGTGGTATAGCACTTCATCACTAGTAGCTGTAACATCTGTGATATTAGACTGGAGACATTATAGCAACTTAATCCAGAGGTATTATGTAAAAATACTGTTATAATCACATTACTTCCCTGCTAGTTGGTTTTACATATTGAAATTATTTAACCCAAGGTTTCCCTGTTTCATTGTGCATATATATCTATAGTGGACTCTACACACGAAGATGGGCCATATGGCTGTCGGAAGGCTATCACGGGCCTTCTCTGTCTGTGCCCCTTTGATTGGCCTGCTATGTCTGTGCCACATTGATTGGCCTGCTATGTCTGTGCCCCATTGATTGCCCTGCTATGTCTGTGCCTATTTGAATGGCCTGCTATGTCTGTACCTATTTGATTGGCCAACTATTCTGTGCCCATTCGTGTGCCCTTCTGACGGGCCTGCTCTATTGGTGCCGAACCCCCTTTTGGCCGCAGGCCTGGGGGAATATCACTGAGGAAAACCCAGTACCTACTAGTGACATGGAGATAGGCAGGTGTCCAGGCAAGCACCGTTGCCATACTATCCAAGAGGACGCCAGTATATGGCCACCTGAGTATGGTGGGAAGGGTGAAGGCCCTAATCCTCATGCCTGAAGGGCAAGGTTTCTTATGAAGACCCCGGGCATGCATCCACGGTTTACACCAGCCCGGCAACGGCACATCTCCAAGGAGAACTTCGCACAGGCAGGGACCGGTACTCAGACGCCTACAGGGGGACACAGTGTTTCCTTGTCTTTAACAACTAACCCTCTAACTGCCTCCCGGTATCCATCTAGATATCAGTAGTTATTCCTGCATAAGGTTAGCTCCTGGCCCTGTTTAGTGGGGCTTACTTGACTTGCCTTCCGGCCTGCTATTTGCCTTCTATCCGAGTTAGAATTTACGTATTTACCCTTATCTACATTTATTATTGTTTTTGTTTTCGTGCTTTCCTTTTCCTATTGCTTGGGTCGTCGAGAGGCCTGACTTGACCTCCTCTGACCTCCCGGGAACTCGTGGATTGCGGAGAACGTCTCCAGCTTTCCTCAGGCTACCGACAGTCATCCTGGACCCCTCGCGCGCGCACGGGATCCGGGCGGTCAGTTGGTAGTTTCCATCTTTGTTTCCGAAGGTTGCATTTTCACACCATCTCTTTCTGTTATTAAGAATGAACACAGCCCAAGGTTGTATACTATCCCATCTGCCATCGGTCTGGTTTACTACCAGTTGATTCCTTCTCAGGTGAGTGATTCAGAGAGAGGTCTCGTGGTCGGGGAGAGACCCACTGTAACGGACCGTTTTGCACAAAAGGGGAAAAAAACGCTTAGACGATAATCCCCTTTTTGAGACAGGCACAGCTACTGTAGAATCACCAAAACTCACGAACCGCCAATAAGTGAATGCTCCAAACTCCCGAACGGCATACAAGGGAATAAGGTAGCACTTCAAATAAACGAACAGGAACCATACGAATAGCTGCTAGCAGGCGAACAGGAAAAGCTTCCAAGCGGCTTACACTCCTGGCAATCAGTCCTTAGCAGCATACAGTAAATCCCCCCAAAGACGAGACAAGGCTCCGTGTTGAGGGTCAAGCAGTGGTCTGTTTAATGAGGGCTACCTGCCCAGCTTTTATGCAGGTCTCCCACCTGGTGGACACTCCCCTAGGGGACCAAATGGGAGACTGTGACAAGGGACAGACAAGTATACAAATAGGACACACAGTCACAGTATATTCCCACAATGCATCCTGGCTTCCTCCCCTCTGCCCTGGGAGATAATTGGGAAGTAACTCAATTATCTCCCAAGACAAAGGCAAAACTCCATTACACACGTGGGAACACAAAACCAGCATAATACTTTAAAATGCACAAAGTAACATTTACTACATAAAACACAGACATGTAACATATCCCCAGATAGCTCAGGTCTGAGTGCACATTATTAGGTGAATGGCACTCAGACCACACGAATACAGTTTAATCGCCATGGAGCCAAAGTCTTTACAGTCAGTTTCATACGAATGGGCTCCATGGGATTCCTATCTGGGGTATAAGACATTCACACAAAAATACCGAACACCGGGTCATTCGTGTGCTTTCACCGAACAAGAAGGGAGGTCGGCAGCTTCAGCGGTGTTCGCGCAAAACTGTGTCCGATTTTAGTTCCATGAAACTAACCGCAGCTTCAGGGAGGTTAATTGCCGGCACACTCCAGCTCCCAGGTGGTCCAGTCATTCGTACGGTTGTTCGGTAGATTGAAACTACCGAACAACCGGCAGAAAAGCACGAATACAGCTTTTCTGCATGGAAAAATAAAGTCTTTTAGAAGGGGGCCATAGTCCAAAGGCAGCAGGCGAGCAACCAGGCTTCTCCAATGCAATGTGGCGAGATTGGTCTCGTCACACCCACCTAAGGACCTCAGTCTTATGCTGATATTAGTAATTGGTGTACCCCTGCAGTTGGTCACCCTGAGTCTCTAAGGGACTCTAGTTTGGATCACAAGAGGGTCCGGCCCTCCATCACCTCGATCTGAGAATGATATTTTATTTTCAGGAACAGAGAGCAAACCCCTCTCATATACAGAACCGGATACTGATTTGTTATTAGAGGGCACGGCCCTCCCTCAACCTCAGCCCGATACTGAGCTGGATACAGAGGACATGTTTGGAGTGACACAATTCTCATAGAGAGAACCGGTCACGGATGTAGACTCTACTGTTTGGTTATTAATGGGTGTGGCCCGCTCAGGCTATCAGCCAGACGCTGACACGGAATTCGGTCACATTATTAGAGAGCACGGCTCTCTCATACACTCAACACTCTACAGTGCCGTCCATTTGTTCATCACACAGGCTTGTACCTGTACAAGACCTCGATGACTGCATAGAGGGGCGTCCCTCCTGCATTCAATTAGATCTAACGACCGTGCTACTGATTTCGTAATGGAGGGCTGCCTGATCATGCAGGATATACATATTTAGACTGGATCTCTCTATTTTATCTCCTGTAATGGATCTACTGGATCCGGACCACTGTACCACACGCGAGAAATACTCACAGAGGTAAAAATGGGGGAGACTCCCACTTATTTACACACACTCCTGGAGACTGTACGGCAAAGGGATGAGCATCAGGTATTACAAGAGTGCAGGTTTTGGTATATTCTGCGCTATGTAAAACAGAGAATTGCATTCTGTTTTGGATATCCGGACCATTGCGAACAAACTGTGCAGACAGTGACATGAGATACGGAGACCTTCATGGAGCAAACGGGCACTACCTTGCTCGGGTAACAAGACAAGGGAAGGCCTACTACCCGGTCTGAAAGTACACCATATGCATGGAAAGACCGGAAACCCCGGTTGTCTTGTGTTCCCTGGTCATTACAATCTTGGGATAAGATGGCAGGACTGCCCCTACTCCTCTGAGCACATACCTGGAGAACATGGTTCAGAGATGGAGGGCCGTCCGTCTATACTGTATATATCCCTCATGGGAGCCGGTTTGGTTTGGGTTTGCGCTAACCCACCTTTTCAACTACCATCAAGGAGACCTACGAGACTCTATGGAGGAACTTGGTGTGCCCCGACTGCTACAGAGGCGTCAAAGTCGGGTCACAACCTACCACTGGAGTACGGCTCAGGATGTGTAGCAGACTCAGATAGGGCTGCCGACATTCTCAAACGGGACAACACATGTTTCGGACGGCTGAAGCTAGACCCTTCTTTTTCGCTATATTTGCTCTCTGGAGTCACCTGTCATGAGTGAAGGGACTTTACACCTTGCCTGTGTATTGGAGAACGCTATGTGTTCGTGGGACTCCAAGCTAAGAAGGGAGGTATCCCTCTATAGGGAGACTTTGACTTCAATTCCTGGGTCCCTTGACCTAAGGCCTACTCTGGGAGATACGTGCCCGGACAGTCAGGGGTACAGGGACCTAAGGGTCTCACTATATTATACCCTATCTTGTAGGTGGCGTGTATACCAGGAACCCCTACATGAATTTTGACAGGTCGGGCATGGAACAGGATCGTACGACGGGTAGTCGGACTATTTCACTCTCTCACTACAGCACCTGAGGACTCTTCGTTGTTATACAGGTCCCAATCGCCATTGGATCCGTACATCTTATCACTCTTAGACGTTGACATCTGGATGGGAATCTAAACTCCGGTTTATGTTTACCATCCCTTTGAATATTTCTGGGACCCACTATTTCCAGAATAGTCGACCACCGTTCCACCACATAAGTTCAGTTTGGGAGCCTGATTGGACATCCTTTTTGGAGTCCTTTCTCTACCGCAGCCGTGGATTACACAGTCCAGTTGGAATATTGGAATCACTTGCCTGCATAATAAATGTATTCTCGGATGAGACATCTCACCGGGTAGGCCATCAGGGAACGAAAGATCCTACTCGGTTCTATTACGGAACTGGTGGTGGACTTAGGCGCATTCCTTGAGATTGAAGATCTGCCTGCAAGGTCACATCGCCGAGTGACCCGGGCACGATCGCTGGAGCAACCATACACATCAAGAGTTGAGACATGGTGGCAGTGTCTTATCGCGACCCTAAGTCCACAAATGACCTTCAACATTTTATAACTACAGGGAAATGGCTAATAGGTCAGCTTGGCAGCTCATGGACTGGCTGGTAGGAAACAGGTCGCAACCCCACATACAATGGATCTATCAGCCGATGGTGTTTTTTTCCGTATTTGGGATGCTTCGTCAACTGGCATCTTCATCGATCGGTCTATTGTCATTTATCGCAGTTGGAAAGTCCATTTAGGATTGCTCGGATAGCTCCCGGAATAGGTACCAGTGAAACAAATAGCGTTGGATTTGTTGACTGAGCGTTAAAACAGCAAATACGAAGCCTCCTGTCATGTTATAAAATTGTAGATTATGCTAACTTTAGTGTACCTATAATCTTAATTGTATTAATGACAGGAGGCGAGTATTTCCCACCCATTCTTATCCCTCCCTTGTTTAATTTGAATAGTTTAGATTAATCAGGTACGTATGCAACTCTGCTTGTTGTCTCTGCTACCTGTCGCCTGTTCTTATGTCTGTTTTTTCATAAGTAGGGTTGGGATATCTACATATTAAGGTACTTTTGGTTGCTACATTGGGTACCCACATGTTTATTCAGAGTACATTTCATTGGATAATCAACCTGTTCGATTCTGTTTTTCTCTCGTTTCAGTTTACAGTCCATCAACGTTATCTGGTTTGGCAGTTCTTCTTGGATGGTGGACATCGTTGTATTCATCGTATCTAGGACTTTGTTTCTTCCACATTATGTTTTCTGCCTTTTTATTCTGTTTTTGTCGCAGCTTGAAAGAGGAAATGATGCATGGGGAGGGGAGTTTTATAGTACCTAACTTCTTTCTGATTGGTTGTTTTTCTGTGCTGCTGTGGAGTTCTAGTAAAGAGAGACTTAAGCAAATACTCGCCTCCTGTCATTAATAAAATTAAGATTATAGGTACACTAAAGCTAGCATAATCTACAATTTTTTGTACTAGTTTAATTGCGCAAAAGAATAGGTCTCTTGGATAACTATTGTGATAAATCTTGTAGTGTTGTGAAACACTGTGTTTCTAGGCCTTTTTTTATATTGCGTACATGTTCTGCAATTCTGACATGTAGACACAAGTCACAAGGACACTTTAAAATTGAAATAAAATTTTTTGAAAAACAAGTGAGCTGGTCTTTAATAGCAAATTCTCTTTTATCTTTATATGTGAAGGAGGTAATATGTCTTTTAGTATTGTTTGTTTCTCTACAAGCAAGGCAGGATCCACATCCATAAAATCCTTTATTTTTATTTAAAAAATGTTCTGTAGGCTGTGTTTTAAAACTACTTTTCACTAAAATCTGTTTAAGATTTCTACATCCTCAATAGACCATTTTAGAATTGTGAGGTAGAATTTTATTTAATACAGGATCTTCTTTCAAAACAGGCCAATATTTTTTTATAATTTTGCTTACACTAGATGGAACGCAGGATGCACAGCATACACCAACTAATGAAGCCTATTAGGCGAAACGCGTTTTGGTGACTATTGGACTTTTAATTATGCTTTTGTTTTTTATCTGACCTGTTTTTGGAATAAATTATATACTTTTATAGAAATTTAAAGTATTTATTATTCCTGGAAATACCACTTGAATATCTTCCCTATCACCTGGAGTGGGGTTTGGATCTCCCCTTAAGGATCCTACTGACATCCAGACCAGAGCCAGGTTATTTTATGGCTCTACATCTGTGAGTGTGCAATTTAAAGATATTGGAATTACACTGTATTTTAAAACTTATCTGAACTATTGTGTTTCCCTCTTTTTCTGTTTCAGCTTTGTTGGCTGTATTTTGAAGAGAAGGAAGTATTTACAGCTCTACCTATTTTTGTGTATAGTATACCTGGTATTCTGACTAAAAATGTACCTATGAAAATACGCCACCTGGGCCCAAACTAAACATATATTTTCCTACTACCCAAGCATCTCTTAATATTAGGTAAAAGGGGTTTCAGAAACCTTTAAAAAGACCTGTAAAAATTAAATAATTAATCCTTACCGTATGCAGTGTTGTCACCAAAACACTTGAAATCCTCTTCTACCTATGGTTATAACCCCATAAAATAAAATAAACAAGTGAACAAAATGCACAGGTTTAAATAACTTCAAGTCTGAAAATGCTGCACTAAATAATCTGCCTGTCCTGCAAAATAAATACAAATATAAATCAATGGTAAAGTGCTCAAATGGATTGTGTCATAAGTGCTGTGTGCTAATCTGAATAAAGGCAATGTAGTGGCGCTGCCTTCCTTTCTTTTTTATGTACCATTTCTGTTGTAAGGCCTGTGAGGGAGCCCTACTTTTTAGGTGTGCCGCCACTTTTTACTTATTTATTATTGTTTCTGTTGTATTTTGTATAGATAGAGAGCGCTGATCCCTTTCTTCTGTTCTAATTATCTTACATGTAACTGGCGAGGTATTCTTGTATATACATTTAATAGAACCTAAAAAAATAAACATGTGCAATGTCATAGCATAGAATGCTAAAAAGAGGAATGCTTATTATCCTACCTTTAATGAGCCTCAATACATATAGGCTGATCATGGCTCTTCCAAAAATTAGTTGATTAGACAATAATATTCACTGATTTAATACATTTATGCTGAGATATTCTGTATGTATGTATATATATATATATATATATATATATATACATACACACAAGAAAGCCTGTTTGTGGCATAGTTACATGCATATACATAAGTGCAGAGTGCTATTGACATAATCACTTTGCACAATTTATTATTATATTAGTCATAAAAGTAAAAAATAAACAAATAAAAGCTATACTTAAATTGTTGAAAAAATTTACCAAACCAAAAAAAATAAAAAAACTTAGGTCCTAAAAGGAAAAAAATAATAACATTCTAATATGATGTCTTAAAGAAGTGGAGCGATGTTTAGGTGAAAAACCCCATACCTCATGCAAAGAAAGAAATCAAAATAGCAATAATACTTATACTCCTAATAGATGGCAATTAGAGTTGAGCGGACACCTGGATGTTCGGGTTCGCCAAGTTCAGCCGAACTCCGTAAAAAAGTTCGAGTTCGGGCTCGAACTTGACCTGAACTTGACCCCGAACCTAAACCCCATTGAAGTCAATGGGGACACGAACATTTGGGCACTAGAATGCCTCTAAAAAAGTCCTGGTAAGGGCTAGAGGGCTGCAAAATGAAGTAAAATGGGGGTAAGAGTAGGACAAGTGCTCTGCAAACAAATGTGGATAGGGAAATCACTTAAAATAACATAAAATACCTAAAAATTTAAAATACAGCTGAGCTATAAAATAGCACTAGATGGAATCTTTGATTTTAGCTTTGGAAGTACATAAATCAAAATCTAAAGCATGGCTGTAAGGAGGATCACCAGAATTATCCATTTGAGAGAGGATTGGAGTTCAGGGTATTCTCTTTCATTGTTCAAACTGAGCTCAACTCCTGATGCATGGAGAAAAGGCCTTCACAAGCCTCTGCTATTGTATACATCGTTTATACTAAGTGACCCATAGGTTGAGGAGGCGGTGAGCGTGGCGTTGTAGGTGGAAGCGGCGGTGGAGAAGGAGGAGGTAGCCAACACTGTTTTTTATTTGTTTTTTTGTTTGTTTTTTTAATTGGGGTAGCCCCCAAAATATTGGGACATATAAAAAAAGAAACATTTGCGGCCTGCCGTGCATTTCTTGCAGTCCAATAACGCCATCAGGTTTTTAAAACTGTCCGTTTCCACCAGACGGAATCACAGCATTTCAAAGGCCAGGATTTTAAATGCTGGCGTTCAGGGCCAGGGATCGCATGTGGGTAGGGGGGTACTTCCTCTTTCTCTCCAGTGTTTGGGAGATGGACAGCTGAACGCTTCCATGGGACAGTGTGGAGATGCTTGGGGACGGTGGCGGACACGGTGGCGTTGCTGCCACATACTCTGTTTGCGGGGTGGCAGGTGCCACTGTGACTCCAGAAGTGGAGGAAGAGGCAGAGACATCAGCAGAAGAGGAAGCAGGAGGAGCCTGAGACCTTTCTTGGTTTTTGAGGTGCTTACTCCACTGCAGCTCGTGCTTTGCATGTAGATGCCTGGTCATGCAGGTTGTGCTTAGGTTTAGAACATTTATGCCTCGCTTCAGGCTCTCATTGCACAGCGTGCAAACCACTCGTGTCTTGTCGTCAGCACATTGTCTGAAGAACTGCCATGCCAGGGAACTCCTTGGAGCTGGCTTTGGTGTGCTCGGTCCCTGGGTGCAGTGGGCAGTTGCAGGCGTACTGTCTAGGGGACGGCCACTCCACTTTGCACCCTGCTCTAGGAAGAAGGAGAAGGCGGTGACCGTGGCGGTGTAGGTGGAAGCAGCGGTGGAGGCGGTAGCCAACACTGTTTTTTATTTATTTGTTTGTTTGTTTTTTTGTTTTGTTTTTTAATTGGGGTTGCCCCCAAAATATTGGGACAAATAAAAAAAGAAACATTTGCGGCCTGCAGTGCATTTCTTGCAGTCCAATAACGCCATCAGGTTTTTAAAACTGTCCGTCTCCACCAGACGGAATGACAACATTTCAAAGGCCAGGAATTTTGAAATGCTGGCATTCAGGGCCAGGGATCGCGGGTGGGTAGGGGGGTACTTCCTCTTTCTCTCCAGTGTTTGGGAGATGGACAGCTGAATGTTTCCATGGGACAGTGTGAAGATGCTGGACAATTGTGTACCTGGCTTATGCTGGTGCAGGAACCCACCCTCCGAGCCACTTGTGAATGACTGGCCTGATAACTGTGGAAATTACCCCTTTTCCTCCTCCTCTTCCTCCTGTGCCACATCCTCTTCCATCATCGCCCAAAGTGGTTTTTCAAGGACACATAGAAGCGGGATAGTAAGGCTGAGAACGGCATCATCAGCACTGGCCATGTTGGTGGAGTACTCAAAACAGCGCAACATGGCACACAGGTCTCGCATGGAGGCCCACTCATTGATGGAAGTGGTGCTGTTCCGCAGAGCGACTGACCCGTGCGTGCTGCAGCTGAGCGGGAAGGCCAAAGTTATGCTGCAGCTAAGACAGGCGATCAGCAGCAGGGTGAGAATGCCAAAAGCACGCACAGCCGCTACAGTGAAACTGCGAATGGCTCATTAAATCAGTTATGGTTCCTTTGATTGCTCCATCTGTTACTTGGATAACTATGGTAATTCTAGAGCTAATACATGCCAAAGAGCGCTATGGGACGGCCGCTCCGCTTTTGCACCCAGCTCCCTCTTATGCTGTGCTGGTGCCTATGTGCGACCACCGCCTCTTCCTCCAAACTGCACACATCACTCCCATGACCTTCATTTCTTGTGGGGTCTAGGACCTCATCATCCTTCACATCATCTTCCACCCACTCCTCAACCCTGCCCTCCTTGCCGGTCTGCACACTGCAGAAAGCCACAGCAGTTGGCACCTGTGTTTTTCCAGCATGTAAAGTCTGCAAAGGACATATGGAAACTGTTTTAGAATTGTATCCAGGCAACAGTTTTCCCTATAAACTGGCCTCTCAGTTTGACTTGTGAGGGTTTTGCCCCAGAATTACAATATTGTTTAAGTACCTCTTAGCTATTGATAACTGTTTTAAATATAGCAGCTTGGGTAAAGCGATATCCCTGCTATACCAACACGTACTCGTGGGGCACCTCACTAACAACGACCAATTCCGCAGACGCTGGGAACGCATGCTAAATACATCTTTCACCACATCCCAATGGGAAAAGATCCTCATATTACACCATAAACATAGAAACATAGAAACATAGAATGTGACGGCAGATAAGAACCATTCGGCCCATCTAGTCTGCCCAATTTTCTAAAAACTTTCATTAGTCCCTAGCCTTATCTCATAGTTAGGATAGCCTTATGCCTATCCCATGCATGCTTAAACTCCTTTACTGTGTTAACCTCTACCACTTCAGCTGGAAGGCTATTCCATGCATCCACTACCCTCTCAGTAAAGTAATACTTCCTGATATTATTTTTAAACCTTTGTCCCTCTAATTTAAGACTATGTCCTCTTGTTGTGGTAGTTTTTCTTCTTTTAAATATAGTCTCCTCCTTTACTGTGTTGATTCCCTTTATATATTTAAATGTTTCTATCATATCCCCCCTGTCTCGTCTTTCCTCCAAGCTATACATGTTAAGATCCTTTTAACCTTTCCTGGTAAGTTTTATCCCGCAATCCATGAACCAGTTTAGTAGCCCTTCTCTGAACTCTCTCTAAGGTATCAATATCTTTCTGAAGATACGGTCTCCAGTACTGTGTACAATACTCCAAGTGAGGTCTCACCAGTGTTCTGTACAATGGCATGAGCACTTCCCTCTTTCTACTGCTAATACCTCTCCCTATACAACCAAGCATTCTGCTAGCATTTCCTGCTGCTCTATTACATTGTCTGCCTACCTTTAAGTCATCAGAAATAATCACCCCTAAATCCCTTTCCTCATATGTTGAGGTTAGGACTCTATCAAATATTCTGTACTCTGCCCTTGGGTTTTTACGCCCAAGATGCATTATCTTGCACTTATCCACATTAAATGTCAGTTGCCACAATTCTGACCATTTTTCTAGTTTACCTAAATCATTTGTCATTTGGCTTATCCCTCCTGGAACATCAACCCTGTTACATATCTTAGTATCATCAGCAAAAAGACATACCTTACCATCAAGACCTTCTGCAATATCACTAATAAAAATATTAAAGAGAATGGGTCCAAGTACAGAACCCTGAGGTACCCCACTGGTGACAAGTCCAAGCTTCGAATATATTCCATTAACTACAACCCTCTGTTGCCTGTCACTCAGCCACTGCCTTACCCATTCAACAATATTTGAATCTAAACTTAAAGATTGCAGTTTATTGATAAGCCTTCTATGTGCAACAGTGTCAAAAGCCTTACTGAAATCTAGGTAAGCAATGTCTACTGCACCACCCTGATCTATAATTTTAGTTACCCAATCAAAAAAATCAATAAGATTAGTTTGGCATGATCTCCCTGAAGTAAACCCATGTTGTCTCTGATCTTGAAATCCATGTGTTTTTAGATGTTCATCAATCCTATCCTTTAACATGGTTTCCATCACTTTCCCCACTACTGAAGTAAGGCTTACTGGCCTATAGTTGCCCGACTCCTCCCTATTACCTTTCTTGTAAATGGGCACAACATTCGCTAACTTCCAATCTTCTGGGACTACTCCTGTTAACAATGATTGGTTAAATAAATCTGTTAATGGTTTTGCTAGTACACCACTAAGCTCTTTTAATAGCTTTGGGTGTATTCCATCAGGTCCCATTGACTTATTTGTCTTTACTTTTGACAGTTGAAATAGAACCTCTTCCTCTGTAAACTCACGTGTAATAAATGACTCATTTATCCTTTTTCTCAACTGAGGTCCCTTTCCTTCATTTTCTTCTGTAAATACAGAACAAAAATATTCATTGAGGCAGTCAGCCTGACCTTTATCCTCTTCTACATACCTTCCTTCTTTTGTTTTAATCTAACTAATCCTTGTTTTACTTTTCTTTTCTCATTTATGTATCTAAAAAATGTTTTATCCCCCTTTTTTACTGTCTGTGCTATTTTCTCTTCTGTGTGTGATTTGGAAGCTCTTATAACTTGCTTAGCCTCTTTCTGCCTAATCTTATAGATCATTTTGTCTCCCTCACTCTGGGTTTTTTTATAATTCCTAAATGCTAACTTTTTTTTTTTAACTATTTTGGCCACATCTGCGGAGTACCACAGTGGTTTCTTGAATTTTTGCTTTTACTGACAAGCCTAATGCAATTTTCTGTTGCCTTCAATAGTGCAACTTTTAAATAATCCCATTTTTCTTGGACTCCATTTAAATTGCTCCAGTCTGATAATGACTCCTCTACCCATATTCTAATTTTAGAAAAGTCTGTTTTTCTAAAGTCTAAAACTTTTGTTTTTGTGTGGTGTGACTCAGTCACTGTTCTTATATTAAACCACACTGACTCATGATCACTGGATCCTAAACTTTCACCTACAGTAACATCTGATACTAAATCTCCATTTGTTAACACTAAATCTAGTATGGCCTCTTTACGAGTTGGCTCCTCAACAACTTGTTTTAGAGACAAACCCAGTAGGGAGTTTAGAATATGTGTGCTCCTGGCACAAGTAGCTAATTTTGTTTTCCAATTTACATCAGGAAGATTAAAGTCACCCATGATGATAACTTCCCCCTTCATTGTCATTTTAGCTATTTCCTCAACTAGTAGATTATCTAACTCTTCAATTTGTCCTGGGGGCCTATAAATCACACCTACACGAGTTACTGTGTGATTACCAAATTCTAACGTAGCCCAAACGGACTCTATGTTTGCCTCACTAACTTTTATTAGGCTAGATTTTATGCTATCCTTCACATACAAGGCCACCCCTCCCCTTTCTTGCCTTCCCTATCTTTCCTATATAAAGAGTACCCTGGTATTGCTATGTCCCAGTCATTTTTCTCATTGCACCATGTCTCAGTAACAGCGACTAAATCTACATAAATGCTCATCGAGCTCCCAATATCAAGAAACCAACTATAAACTTCTCTCATTCTGGTACAGAACACCCGACAGTCTACACAGGATCTTCCCGAATGTACCTGACATATGCTGGAGATGCGGAGATGAACGTGGTTCGCCACTGCACATATGGTGGGAATGCTCGCTCATTAAGCCATTCTGGGACGAAGTTCTACAGAAAATAAGGGATCTCACAGGGACGGAAGGAAACCTCAACGCAGAGGCAGTCCTCCTACACTCAACATTGGATCCCATAAGCACATACAGGAAAAACATTCGTAGACACCTAATCAACGCAGCCAAGGCACTAATTCCATTATACTGGAAACAAACGATTACCCCGACGATAAGACAATGGTTGGAACGGGTGGAAGAAATATATAGAGCGGAATTAATACAGGCTACACTACGAGGACTAGAAGACAAGCATTTGGAGAGGTGGCGCCCGTGGCTACTCTACAT
Source organism: Pelobates cultripes (assembly GCA_933207985.1). Lineage (NCBI taxonomy): Eukaryota > Metazoa > Chordata > Amphibia > Anura > Pelobatidae > Pelobates > Pelobates cultripes. Next base: position 223,202,999 of record OW240913.1, read on the forward strand.
AGCAGACCGAAACACAGATAGCAACGGCCGTTCGCAACCCCAAGGAGCCCCAGGACCACCCACAGACGGGGACTGATGCCTGGTCCGATACATACTACGCCGTGGTCACGGATGACGGGACCACCTCTCCCTTCATACTCCCCTATCCCCCCTCACCCAGCTCTCCCCTCCTCTTCCCCCCCCTCCTTTTCTCTTACTTCTTCCTCAATTAACACTCATCTTCTCTTTAAAACTCCCCAACAATAGCTTCATTATAAGTTATATGATAAACGTAGCCCGCCTTAATCTGAGATTGCCCACAATTGTGTCACTCACTCACATTTGCACGTCAAAATGTACGCAAACATCCTCATCACGCAACTATACGACACGAGTAAGACAAGTCCCTGAACGACATCTGACATATGACGACGGACCAATAGACCTCACTACCCCAAAGAGAATGAGGCTTAAGGGTGATAAGGTAATACTAGAGGATCACATAAAACAGACGCAAGGCACAAACTTATGAATATCCCTCTATTCAAGCCGCATTCCGATCACTCATATGTATGTCTTAACGTGTTAAACGTGACCAAATGTCATATAGAAATACTAAGTAACATTGTTTGAGTGTTGTCTGCACACTTAATGTTGGGACCTGCGAGTCCGTTATTTGTTATTTACTTGTTCAATCAACTGATACTTGCTAATGTACACGGATCAGGGCATACCCTGAAATGCTTATGTTTGAATAAAGCCTTTTTTGAGAGTTAAATATAGCAGCTTGTTATCTTGTAGTTTCTAGTGTAGAAATAAAAAATTCTCGCCCATCTTCTGTGGGTTATTGCATTTTTAAGATGTAGACTTATTGTATCACACTAGCCATGCACAGGTGGATTGTCTGGCCTTGTTACTTTGTAGTTGTGTCTTTACACAATATAGAAATGTATATTAATGCTTCTGTATATGAAGCGATCACAATAACACTTATTTTTCACTTTTTTTAAAACTTTCTTGAGAAGCGGTAACTAGCCAGTGTTGCACACATACACCAGATATGAAGTGCACACCCCACATGTACTATTTAGCACCTAGAGAATTTGAATGTTTAAAACTGCTATGTCACAGCAGTATTTGACGGTTCTATTTGACTCTCAGATATGAAGTGCACGCCCCAAATTTACTTTTTAGCACCTAAAGAATTTGAACTTTTAAAACTGCGCTGTAAAAATTATTTGACGGTTCTATTTGACTCTCAGATATGAAGTGCACGCCCTAAATTTACTTTTTAGCACCAAAAAAAATGTGAATTTTTACATAGTCTGGAAGACAGCCACTAGAGGCTGCATTATCCCCAAATGTAAACATAGCAGTTTCCCTGAAACTGCTATGTTTTCATCTGAAGGGTTAAAACCTGAGGGACCTGGCACCCAGACCACTTCATTGAGCTGAAATGGCCTGGGTGACTATAGTGTCCCTTTAAGAATATATCATCCCATTAACCCCAAATGGGTGTCATTATAATAATTTAAAACACCAAAGGGCACAACATTTAGCAAGGTGCCTCAGTAGTCAATATTAATAGCCCAACAGTGGAATAAATGAAAATAAAAATGAATGTGAATAGCAATACACATAAACATAGGAACAGGAAGATGAGGTGGGCATTATAAATAAGTAAATGGATATAACAAATGTAAAAATATAAATATATATATATATATATATATATATATATATATATATGTATATATATAAAAATATAAATATAAAAAAGAGGGGGCAATTAAAAAAAGGGGGGGGAATGTTTAATTTAAAAAGTGACAAATCTCAAAATCGTTATATAATCCATTAGGAATGAGTGTGTTTAATTCAAATACCCCCCTCATCTCTGTACAGCCCAGACATTGCATAAAATTGCCTCCTCTCCAATTCTTATTAACCTGTTGGATACCCATAAACTCTAATAAAGATGAACCTGAATTGTGGAATTCTTGAAAATTTAAAAAAAACTTGATGCTGTTGGTACTGTCTTTTAATGTTATAGGTGTGTTCACATATCCTAATACGGAGTTGTCTAGTTGTTCTACCTATATATCTTAGTCCGCAGGGGCAAGTTATATATCACATCTTTTGTATTGCAGTTTATAAGATCTTTTATTTTGTGTTTGTCGATTTGCCTTAAATTAATGCACTGTTTTTTACTTAGTGCAGGCAGGCATTACAGTTACCACACCTAAAAAACCCTTTCAGTTGATTTAAAAAATGTGATTTATTTTTGTTAGTATTTGGAATAATATCAGTTAAAAGCCTTTTCATATTTTGCACTCCACTATGTACAATCCTAGGGATAGGGGGTAGAATGGTCGATAGGACTGGGTCCTTCAGAAGCCATCACCCTATTGTGATCAAGCGTGGTTGTGAGTAGCGGGTACATGTACCGTTATACTCGCCATTCTATATTGTAAGTGGCAACTTGTTTGCATCTCTTATTTTACTATATTTCAACTATATTTATACTGCGTTGTTTTTAACTATTGGGTCTAAATAAATTATTTTTATTATGAGCCTATTAGCCAGCATATTGAATTTGATCACACCATAATTACTGTAAGTGCAGCAAATATTTTACACAGATCTGCACTATTACTGCTATTTCTCAATTTTCTTTTATATGTACTATACGACCCTGATTATGTGATTGCCATCCATTGGGAGTATAGGTATTATTGCTATTTTGATTTCTTTCTGTGCATGAGGTATGGGGTTTTTCACCTAAACATCGCTCCACTTTTGGAAATTTGATGATGTGGTGAAGGGTGTCCATCGAAGTGTGTAGCTGAATTATTATTATAGTTTTTCATTTTGATTATTATTCTTATAAGAGAGACACTAGGCCTTTTATCCCCCATTTAAAACCTAGTTGTCATTTAGCGCTCTGATATATCTCAATTTTGTACTGATGTCTTAAAGTACTTTAATCTTTAGACCCTCCAGCTATTAAAATGCTCACTTTTGGACAGTGGAAATAAGCTTCTCAAAACCAATTCAACAAAAACAACATAATATAATCCATAAATCTCCAGTCTGGATAATGGAGGGTTATGAAATGCTTATATTTGCTCCTTATTTATCAAACTCAACCACCACTCAAGATCTTCTGTATATATAACCCAGTCAGTTACAATTATGCATTCATGAATATTTACAGAAAGAAAACTATAGGGGAGGGGGTGAGGAAGAAAAGAAGTAATTGGAAATCCCCAGTCCTGTATTAATTAGTAGAGGTATTATTGAAAGAGTGGGCTCTACTACACATTGTATCCTCCTTGTTTTCTTATGTGCCCAGTTTGTTTAAGATGATGAGGGAATATATAAAAATATATACAATACAGTCGCTTTGCCAGTCTTTGATTGCCTACTGTAATATTGAAAAGTTTTGAAGTTTAGAACAGAGGGATGTGTTTTTTCCATTAGGTGCTCACATTTTAGAAAAGCCTTAAGCCTTAAGACGAGTGAAGTTTTTTTTTTAATTATTTTTTTTTTTTTTTTTACCCCTTAAGGACACAGCTTCAGAAGCTTGTCTTACGCTTAATGACACAAGCAATTTTTGCATTTTCTTGCTGTTTGCGTTCAACTGCAATTTGCATCTCTCTCATTTATTGCACCTACACATATTATATACTGTTTTTTAAAGGACAGAAAGGGCTTTAATTTGATATAACATATATATATATAAATGCTTACTTATTATAAAAAAAATAGAGAAAAATGCAAAAAAAATGAAAAATATTGTTTTTTTTTACAGTTTTTGCAATAATAATGTGTGCATAATTAGTGCAGGTTAAGGAAAGTAATTAAAAATAAATTTATTTATTTGTTCTGATTTACAGAATATATAATGTGTCTGGGATTTTAAGTTTTTTTTGGTAGTTACAGGTCACAAAGCACAAGGAGTAAAATAGACTTTTAATGTGGAGTGATCTTAGAATTTGGTATGTTTGTCTTGTAAGCTTAATAGCCATAAAAGAAAACAAAATTGCTACACAAAAGTATATATTTATATAAAGTAGACATCACGGGCTATTTACCTAAGGTTGTTTTGACACTTTCTACATAGCCATTTCACCGCCAACCTCTGCTAAATATTGGAGTAAAATTGTGTTCTTTTTGGTTTTTGGCACACAAACTTATAACAGAGAAATTCTCGTGTATATTTTGTAAAAGTGGTGTGTGCTATTCCTGTACAAAGTTTTATTTTGTGTTCAGTTACATCTGCTGAGTAAAATGACACCCCCATTGTATGTCTTTTGCACTGTTTCGTGAAGTTACAGTGCCATACAGGATACCTGTCCTTTTCAGTATTCACAGTAGAATTTTGAGAGATGGATTTAATGAGCCTTAGCTTCCATTTTGGGGTATTATAACAGTTTGACTGTTCAAAAAACCCCCACAAAGGCCTACCATTTGTAAAAGTAGACACTCCAGGGTATCTTATAAGGTGCATATTGTGCCTTAACATGCCCCCATCTTTTCACCAATATATGCCAAAGTATGTGGTAAAAAATAATTTTGTGCATTTTTTACATACGGATTGCATTTTTGCTGGGCGTTTTGTATATTTCATATGTGCCACTAAGTTCAAACCCCCCACATTATGCTCAGCTAAGTCTTCTGAGTAAAATGACACCCCATATGAATGTCTTTGGCACTATTTCGTGAAGCTACAGTGCCATATAGGAGACCTGTCCTTTACAGTATTCACAGTTGAATTTTGAGAGATGGATTTAATGAGCCTTAGCTTCCATTTGGGGTATTATAACAGTTTGACTGTTCAAAAAAACCCCACAAAGGCCTACCATTTGTAAAAGTAGACACTCCAGGGTATCTTATAAGGTGCATATTGTGCCTTAACATGCCCCCATTTTTTCACCAATATGTGCCAAAGTATGTGGTAAAAAATAATTTTGTGCATTTTTTACATACGGATTGCATTTTTGCTGGGCGTTTTGTATATTTCATATGTGCCACTAAGTTCAAACCTCCCAAATTATGCTCAGCTAAGTTTTCTGAGTAAAAAGACACCCCCAATGAATGTCTTTGGCACTATTTCGTGAAGCTACAGTGCCATATAGGAGACCAAGCCATATCCGTTTTTACCAAACTTTGAATTTTGACGCTGGGCCTATGTGCAATTTCCAAGCATCTTCGCAGGTTTTAAATTCAAACTACCCCACAAAGGCCTACCATTTCTTAAAGTAGACACCCCAGGGTGTTTCAAAAGGTATAGTTTGAACCTTAGCGTGGGATCATTTTTCCGCTAGCTTGTACCAGATGTAGTGGTAATAAGCGTTTTTCTGCCTTTTTGACATACAAAGTGAGTTTGCACAGTATATTTTGCAAACCTTATGTGTGCTACGACTGTATAATACTTCATATGTTGCTCAGCTATGTCGGCTGAGTACAGCAATACCCCCGTATGTACCTTTGCCAGGTATGTGTGGACATCGGAGGGGCACATTTGGGACACAGCCATTCCAGTTTTTTTCAAACTTTGAATTTTTATGCTGTGCCTATGTCCCATTTTAGAGTATTTTACCAGGCTATATAATCCAAATTCCCCATAAAGCCATACCATTTCTTAAAGAAGACATCCCAGGGTATTTCAAAAAGGCATATTTTGAACCTCAGCGTGGGATCATTTTTCCGCTAGCTTGTACCAAGTGTAGTGGTAATAAGCATTTTTCTGCCTTTTTGACATACAAAGTGAGTTTGCGCAGCATATTTTGCAAACCTTATGTGTGCTATGACTGTATAATACTTCATATGTTGCTCAGCTATGTCGGCTGAGTACAGCAATACCCCCGTATGTACCTTTGCCAGGTATATGTGGATGTTGAAGGGGCGCATTTGAGACGCAGCCATTCAGTTTTTTTCTAACTTTGAAGTTTTACGCTGTGTCCATGTTCCAATTTGGAGTAGTTTAGACGGTTGGTTATTGAAACTTCCCCACAAACACATACTATTTATTAAAGAATACACCCTTTTAAAAGTTTCTTTTAAAACTTTTTTTAACGTTAACCCCTAGTTAGCCTAACGCCAAATCCCCCAATTCCCCACTAACTTCCACCTACCCCAGCTAGCTAAATATATAACTAAAAAATAATTTAATTAATTAATTTAATTAATTTAACCCCTGAGGGTTAAAAAAAAAAAAGAATTAACCCTCAGGGGTTAAAAAAAAAAATCAGATCATAGTAAAATGTAATCCCTGCCAATTGATCACTGTAGTCAGTGATCAATTGGCAGGGAAGGGGTTAATTTTTTATTAAAATGGGTAAGGGGGAGGGACTTTAAATAAACTTTATTTTTTTTTATCAGCACTGATCCGGCTCCCTGCACTTCACACAGAACCCGGAAGTGCAGGGAGCCGGTAGGTGAGTATAGAGAGCACATGTGCTCGCTCAGACTTGCGGTCAGAGCGAGCACATGTGCTGGGCAGACTGACCGGATGCTCCCGGTATGCCTCTAATGCAGAGGCATACCGGGAGCACCATTAACCCCGCGATCGCCGCGATAGCGGCGATCCGGGGTTAATTTTACCGCGTGACGGACGAGGTCCGTCACCCGTCGTTAAGGGTCTCCCCTCTGTGACGGACCTCGTCCGTCACCCGTCCTGAAGGGGTTAATGTATGTATGTATACATAGTTTATTAGAATCTTTCTTATATACAAGCAGTGACAATATCAGTTACATACAACTCAACATATATTCCAAGCCTTGATGAACAGACGAGTAATACAGAAAATATACTCGAGTATAAGCCGAGTTTTTCGGCACATTTTTTGTGCTGAAAAAGCCCCACTCGGCTTATACTCGAGTCAGTGTCTGTATTATGGCAACTTACATTGCCATAATGCAGACCAGGACCACCGGGCACAACCCCGGCGGTCCTGTTGGGGGCCGGTAGGAAGCGTTTACTTACCTTTACAGCAGCTCCTGTCAGCTCTGTGCAACTCCCCTGTTCAGCTCACAGTGTAAGTCTCATGAGACCTGCGGCTGTCAGAGCCGTGGCAACGCACCGCGCGGCACACAAACCGCTGACTTACACTGTGAGCTGAACGGGGGAGCTGCACAGAACTGACAGGTGCTGCTGTAAAGGTAAGTAAACGCTTCCTGACGGCCCCCCCACTGCACAGCCCATCCACTGGACCACCAGGGATTGCCATAGCCCCCCTCCCTAGCATAGCCCCCTCCCTCCATTCATTATATACACACACAAACACAAACACACACACACACTGCATGCATTATATACACACACTACACACACACTCTGCATTCATTATATACACACACTACACAAACACACACACACACACTCTGCATTCATTATATACACACACTACATTCACACAAACACACACATTCTGCATTCATTATATACACATACTACACACAAACACACACTCTGCATTCATTATATACTCACAGTGCACAAACAAACACACACACACTGCATTCATTATATACACACACTGTAAATAAATATTCAATTAATGTAATTTTATTGGGATCTAATTTTATTTAGAAATTTACCAGTAGCTGCTGCATTTCCCACCCTAGGCTTATACTAGAGTCAATAAGTTTTCACAGTTTTTTGTGGTAAAATTAGGGGCCTCGGCTTATATTCGGGTCGACTTATACTCGAGTATATACGGTATACAGAAAATAAACAGAATAGAAACAGGTACTAAATAATTGATACAGTGACATATCTTATTAAGTATAGGAATTAATATAATGCAAATAGTAGGGTAGGCCTAAACTAGATTTTAACTCAGCCAATAGCTGTGGTGGAGGAATTTCTGTATCGGGGATGTCAGGCTTTGTAAAATTTGTCTCTCTGTATACTGGACTCCAGCCACATTCATTTAGACTGATGGTTTATCTGACATGATGTTTGCTTTCTCTTTAGGGCTAAGAGCAATCTTGCTGCCATTATGATGTGATAGATTAAAGGGATACTGTAGGCACCCAGACCACTTTAGCTCATTGAAGTGGTCTGGGTGCAAACTCTGATCACCCTTAACCCTGCAGTAGTAAATATTGCAGGTTTTATAAATTGCCATAATTACCTTTGAGGGTTAACTCCTCCTCCAGACAGCCACTAGAGGGACTTCTGGAATTGAAACAGACTTTTGGTCCATTATCTGATGCTGGTGCTTTCCTATGGGGCCATTGCCGCGCTTGCGCATTAGGTCTCCCCCACCAGCTGACGTTAGCGGGGAAGGAGCGTAGGCGGAGCTGAGCCAGCGCAGAGGGACATCGGTGCTGGACCCAGGTAAGTGACTGAAGGAATATTGACCCCTTAAGGACACATGACATGTCATGATTCCCTTTTATTCCAGAAATTTGGTCCTTAAGGGGTTAAACAATTACTCTGTCAGTATTGTTTAGAACTACTTGCAAAACATAACTGAAAGGAAGTCACAAGCTATGACAGTTTCTATGTATCAGGAAATGCCTAACCACAATGTATATGTGATATTTTGTAAGATTAGATTATTGAATGTAACATCAGAAACTACTTCCTCTTTTATGTATCTTGTGTAACCTTTTTGTAACCTTTTGTAACCAATATTTGTGACAAATATTGTATAAGTACAGAGCATTTTGAATACATTGTCAGAAGATTATGGAAAGCAAAGAGTGTGTGTCTGGTTAATACGCTTCCATAAAAATCTTCCCTGAATATTCAGCTGACAATCGAGGGTTGGAGAATAGTGACCAGAGGGACCGAGTCACCAGAGTAGCAGATTTACCTTTCAGTGACTAAAGGGGTTATTAACCCCTTAAGCACCGCAGGAGTAGGCCTTGACAGAGGGGGAAGCTATAGTGCCAGGAAGACAAGTTTGTTTACTTGGCACTATAGTTTCCCTTTAATAATACCTCCTAGCCGAAGCATGATTTTGTAGCTCATAAGGATGGATGCACGTTCCTGAACTCCTCACACAAGCAAGTATAATTGGCAAGCATCCCAGCAATTGTCTAGTCATGTGCAATAAACAAATAAAAACATTTTAAAAAGAGACAGAGACACATAAAGGTACTCCCAAGTTAAATCAACACTGACAAAATTTTTCCACGATAATATCTCAGTGGAACAAGAAGGCAGATAATTCAATATGGCTTCTGAGGCATGTCCCATCGACCAAAGGGCAATGAGCCCAGCTCCCTCTCAGTCCTCCTCATAGGCATCAGACATTAAAAAGATGTTCTCAAATACCTTCTGTGGCAGAGTCAGAGAGGCTTTCTATGTGAGTAACAGATTGGAGCACTCTCTATTCCCAGCATGAGAGGTTAATTGGTGGAAGTTAGCCCTTTCAGGTGAAAGTAATTAACCTGCACTAGCGCTTTAAAAGGTCAGCTTTTGAAGGCATCAGAGAGTCTAACAGCTGGGAGAAAGGAAACAGTTAAGCCTAAGACTCTAAAGGAAAAGATACTGTTGAAAAGGTACTGTGTAAAAGACTGTATGTTTAAAGTGCTGCGCTTAAACTGTTTAAAACTGGGAACTGGATTAGCTGGCCAGTTGGATAGTTAGGAATACTATTGTTTAGTAAGTCTTCAAGTTGGAGTAGGATTTATTTTCTTTTGTTTTATTTATTTCTGTGAGGCACAGCATTGTATACCCTGTGGAAAGTGCAAATCAACTGCAATACTAATTTATCCTGAAGCTTGCATTTGAAGTTTATTGTCAAGAGCCCGGCCATCCTGCCACACTACCTATTAAACAAGATATAGTGAATATGCTGGTGAAGTTGGACATATTATTCCAAACAGAACTGGGGACAGACACTCCCAACACTTGGGAGGCCGCATGTAGGAACTCAAGGAGCACAGATATCCTTGCTGACAACCAAGTTAAGCACCCTTTGCTCTTACTTCACATATCTTCATAGATACATCGAGGACATTGATAATAGAGGCGGCAAACATAACAACTTAAGAATAGGGTAAAAATCCTGAGATCCTACGCTGTAACGGAATGAAATACCGCAATACCCTTTACATTGTCCATTTCATATAACAACTCGACACATTCTATATCATCTGCGCGGGTCTCGAAAAGGACGTTATTCACCTGGATCTGCAGCAACTTGAGGACTGGAATGGCTCTAGAGTAAACCTTTACGTGCTACTAAGCCACTTGACACTTGCATCTCTATGCTAAGATTTACATATTGCTTACATTACGGCTTAATAGCTCATGATGTTATAGTATAGGCTTGCTAACAGCTTAAATATTTACATGGCTTACTATGCTAAACTATGATTACATAGAACTGGAAAACTTCAGTACCTTCAAACACCATCCCTAGAGCAGTGCTACTGTAGAGATGCCATCTAGGAGTGACATTCACTTCACATGACAGACACTGTCTCACATAGAAGAAAAAAAGATTTATATTATATTTTGTTTTAATAGTAATACGTTTCTGTTACTGCAGCACTGGTGGACACCTACCCATATTTTGCATGGCGACTCTTAATGTACTCTTCCTAAATGTTAGGGGCCTAAATATCCCAGAGGAGGGCAGAGTCTGACTGGCATGGTAGAGAGACGCATCTAAAGCAGCTGTTTCCGAGCAAGTGCCCCGTCACCACCCCCCCTCCCCTCTATGGACTGAAAAATGGTGATTCCGGTCCATTCCGGCAAGGATACATAGACATGGCAAGAATGCAGAGTGAAGTTATCAAAGCTGATGATACCTAGTCTGAATCACCCAACATGAGAAAGGCCACGTTTCCTTGACACCATGTTCAGATTGGACAGACTCTTTGCTAATTTATGGTGGTGGCTGCAGCGCAGGATCCATGAGGGCCAGCACCTACATGCTATGCAGGGGCTGTGTGCCCAACCACCTCAATGTCTCCTGCTGTGCTTCATGAAGAGAAAGTTGTCTCGAAAGTGGCAGAGATGCAAGGGCCACTGCAAAATCAAGAACATACCATCCAGCCAGACACAGCAAAGGACTTATCCTGCTCCATCCTGAGTGGTGAAATGGTTGGAGGGGTCTTTGAGGCCACAGCTAGGGCCATTTCCATGCTCCACTATGACGCTCCTGCGGCCTTCACCAGAACCATTGTGCCCCACTGTATCCTGTCATTCATTAAGGTTGACATCGGGGTTCCATTAGGAGATGGTGGCACCTACAAGAAAACAGCTGACAATGTGGCTCCTGCATCAAATACAAGTATAGCGCACCACTGTATAAAACTGCCATTGTTCTACTCCTTGAGGGCATAGGCTAAGAGGGACTGTATGGCGAGACTCTTTGGGACTCATGGTCAATTTATTATTTCTAAGGGAAACATACATTTGAGTTAATTTAATTTCTATATGTTTGATGGCTTTTCCCTTTTGCATGATTTATTTTTAATTATCTGTGGTCTAGGTGGTTTTCACGCTCGTTTTATCCCCTTGCTGTAAAACGTCAAAAGATGCCTTGCACGGTATCTTTATGCACTGCAAAAATAAAGATTTCGAAAAAAAAAATTTCCCTGAGAGAAGGTCAATGGCTCTTGCAGAACTTCACCGTCAGAAAGTTGTATTCCTTCAGGAAAACCATTTTAAGGGGGGAAAGGCTCCTTAGCTTCACAATGCTCGCTGTCCAATGGAGTATTTTAGCAATTACTATTGAACAAAAGCAAGAGGTGTGGCAATTTTGTTGTCTGCTTCTTTCCTTTACATACATTGGCTACAAGGAAGGAAAGACAGTGAAGATTCCTTTTACTTAAGGGAAAGGTGGCAGATATGACATTTGTCAATGTGTATCTACCAAAATAATCTCAATGCTCAAATTTGCAAAAGATAATGACTAAGTGAAAGCACTCTGATAATGGGAGGTGACTGTACTTTTACTTTGAACTCCCGTATGGACTTGACATTTGTCCCGCTAAACACACTTTAACCCTAGATCACCAAGCACCTATTATTGTACATAGATTCCAAATGGTAGATAGCTGGATAATTTTCATCCAGGGACTAAGGATTATACATTTTATTCTGCTCCCAATCTTTCATACTCTTGCAGTGCTATGTTTTTTTTCTCTCCTATAAAACCTTTTCTGGTTTGACTGAAGCCTCTATTGGGCAAATAACATGATCTGACCACACATCCATTACCATAACTCGACAGATTTCATCTCTTCCACTTAAACAGTGGCATTGGAAAACAAATGACTCCATTTTAAATCACCCCCCTCCCTCAACAAGAGCATGCTTACAATAACACCTTTTAACATACTTTTCTAATAAAATACTTCTGATGTCTCACAGATTGTGTCATGGGAAGCTGACAAAGCTGTCATCCATGGTCACTTTATTCATAAAGGATCGTAAAAGAGGCAACTAAGCATAACTGAACTGACTAAACAAATCAGGGAATTGGAGGCTCCTTACAAAGGGACATGCTGAATAGACCAATATAAGTCATTGATGACTGCACACACCAATTTGAGGGACGGTTTCAAATATAGCCCTCCTTCTCACAAAATGGACTTGTTACTCAGATATTTGAAGTAAGGAAAGCCAGATATTAGGATAGGCAGGGCTAGCCAAGTCCATAAACCAGAAAAATAATATCAAAACGTGCAATTGAGACACTAGGAACAACAAGGCACAGAGGGTGGTAAAACCTTCATTTTTATATTTTGGGGGTGTGTTTGTAGTAAGCATTGAATAAGACACTCTTTCGTGTCTATGATTTATGACGTGGGCGCTCAAGCACTGCGTCATAAGAGAGACAGCAGGAGGCATCAGAGGGTCTGGCAGATACCACTGGAATTACCAGTATTGTGATCCACTGGATCAGGAGCCACATGATCAGCAACGTGTCAAGGTAATTATAAAGCTGCTTACAAAGAGGAGTATAAGTCAGCAACCTCCCACCAGAATGGCCGCATGTGAAAACACTACCGCCAAGTATGTAGTGTGGTACCTTCTCCTTCTCAACCTCTCCAACAAGTAGATTAAATGGAATTATTTATTTTATGTAAATGGCACAAAACTCCTGCTGTTGAAGCACTGTATAAAGCCATTATTCTGGAATTGAGTGCAGAGTAAAGCCAAACCTGGAAGCACACATTTCATAAATTACTAATTTAGCTTACCAAAGGCATTTTTGGCGCCCAGATACCAGACTACTCCAAATCTGACCCTTTCTTTTATTATCTGACCCTTGATGGCACCACAAAAACCCCAATTGGTCATTAATGATAAGGAGAGGCAAAATGTGGCATAGCCTGTTTGCCAAAAGCTTGGCAGAGAGTTTTGTGTCACTTTTGAGCAGGGAGATGACCTGGAGATTGATAGGTTATGCCTTTTAAGATTTCCTCCTCTTCAAAGGGTCTTAGAAGAGATTCTGTGTCAGTGGGGGACAGAGTAGGCAGGAATACTGAGTGTAAGAACGAGCTAATGGAATGCAGAGAAGGGTCAGCTTTGGCTGGCTCACCTCTGTGGTTATACAGCAAACTCTAATACTTTGTGAATTTATCTGTATTGTTTTAGTTATGATGGGTTATATCTGTTGATGTACATTTGTGCAGTTATTTCGCAAAGTAACAAGGTATAATTTTGCAAATGTTGTTTTTTTTTTTGTATAGATAGCAAATTTTATGAATAGGCCTCTTAGGAAGGCTTTGTGTGCCAATCTAACAGATCTGGTGTTTTTATCTGGGGTGCAGTTAATCTTGAAGTACAGCTTCTGTTGGATCTCTCAGACTATTGTTGTGTGAGTCAACAGGAATTCATTAAGTCTCAAGGATCATACAGCTTTGCTAGCATTTGGTTCAGAAATAGATAATACTATTAAAGTGTGGTAAAACCACGAAATAAGTCCAGTAGTAATAGCTTCGTTACATAGGTTGAAAAGAGACATAAAGCTCAACCTTCCTCACATTTGTTTTTTGCCTTTGATCCAAAAGAAGGCTAAAAAGTCCAGTTTAAAGCACTTTCAATGTTGCAACAAACTAGGAAAAACAATTTCCTCTTGACCCCATAATGGCAGTCAGATTTTTCCTTGGATCAAGAAGCTATTATCCTACAGTTGAAAAATGATATAGTTGCTGTTTAAACATCTGTACAGATACTGATAAAACTACTTCTTCAGGCAGTTAATTCCACATCCTTATTGTTCTTACGGTAAAAAACAAAACCCTTTCCTTTGACTTAGAAAAAAATCTTCTTTCTTCTAGTCTAAATGCTTGACCTTGTGTCCTATGTATAGTTCTGTTTGTGAATAGATTTTCGCACAATGGTTTGTATTGGCCCTGGATATATTTGTATAATGCTATCATATCCCCTCTGAGGTGATGTTTTTCTAAACTAAAGAGGTTTACATTTGCTAACCTTTCTCCATAGATAAAATGTTCCATTCCTTTTATTAATTTTGTAGCCCACCTCTGCACTTTTTCCAAGTGCCATAATACATTGAAAAGCTGTCAGTAACAAATTATGCAGTAAAGGTGGTCTATCCACGAATTAGTGTTGCATATGGAAGAGTAATATGTGTAGTCCACCTCAGTGGGGTGGTAGATCAGCTGACGATTGGCAAAATCGTTTTACAAGACTATACTGCAGAGCTGCTTTGTTAGGGTAGCTTTTGACAATTTTGTGTTTTGATTAATTATAGTGGAAGAGTATAATTGCAGATCCAATAGCAAATTAGTATTGCCTTCAATCGTTACTTCCACAAACCCATGGCTAGCTACTAAAGACCATGCACATTCAGCAAGGTATAGGGTCTTTTATTTATGTAACACTGAGTAGCAAATAGCGACTATCCTTGTCCCCGATCCTATGTACCAATGAGAAGGTCTCATATTTAATGATAAAAATCGAGACCGCCTTGTATTTTTGCACGGAAACAAAAGAAAAATGTAAAGAATAGCAGTAGCGTTAAAATGAAGATGATGAACCCATTTTGAAATGGGTTTCTTGGTAGAATGCTATCTGGGCATGTTGTTTCATTTTCTCTGTCAACTCCAGCATTTACTTGTTAGGGGAATTGAGCCCCTTTACATTCGTGGAAAACATATCGAGCACCAGGGTGGAAAGTTAAATGCCAGGTCATGTTTTGAGTGGTAATTTGAGCAAAAGTGTGCAATGACCAGTCAGGTAAATCAGTCATAGGAGTCACCACCTACCCCACAATATGTGCCTCTTGAGAACTGACAGGAGAAGCAGGAGCAGACCCAGAGCTTGAGCTTAGCAGAATTTAAAGCCCAACACATTCTGTAAAACATTGCTAAACAAAAATAAATCAATAAATAACTATGTACATCCCTTCATGTTTATTGCATGAGGATAACTGGAGAGTAGCACCTTGTAGATGAACTAGGTACATTAACCTGCACAGTAAGTAAATTTTAGACACATGTCATCATTAGGAGCAATAAATATAAAATACAAGGATATATTATATAATGCTAAAGAGCTGTGTACAAAAAAATGTGAGGATGGCTAATATACAGAGGTTCTGAGCAGAATGGAGTGCCTGTTTGGGCAAAAATTGTGGAGGGAGTATATAAACATAATAGATGCTTATATAGATGTCAAAATATAGCTACCTTGTGGGGATCTGTCAACCAAATAAATGTTAACTTAACTCACAATAACATATTTTGGTCTGGAAATAAATCAAGACTAACTGATCAGTCAACTGATATTGAAGGAAGAACACATATAACGAGAGGCTGGTAAAGGCATACATGGACTCCTTCCTTCCCTAACAACACTGAGCAGATGGTAACTGGGACCTATGGCCTGCAATGGTGTAAACTTTGCCTAGGTCACTCCCTGACAATCCTGTGGGAGCTTGCTCGGTGAACATCTTGGAGACCTCTCCTGTGGAGTACTAGAAGGTACAGGGATATTCTATCCATGTAGAACATTTAGTCCCTTGTCTGGATTAGCAATGTTCTTCTATGTGCCAATCTTTTTCATGAAGAATTATACTGGAAAACCCCACTTGTACAGCACAGGCATCCATTAAGCCTCTAGTAATCGGGGCAAAGACCTTCGCCTTGAACATAGACTGAAATAAAGGTAATGTCGCTGCTGTCAGAGCACAAAACTGAAGATGATGGTTTTGCAGCACCATCTGCTCTTTGCTGGCAGGTGTGAGAGGGACAAGCCCGGCATACAGGGCTCTCTGCTTTTATTCTTGTTCATTGATTTGTGGTCATGGTGCTTCTGTTAGTGTCAAGTCAAAGAACGCAACGTAGAACCTCAGTAATAAAACGTGTTACCCGGCATTAGAGAGGTCAGACTGCATGATAAACAAACAGACATAATAGATATGAATAACAAGACCCAAGGGAAACAGGAATTCATGCAGACAAAAAGACAAAGTCAGGTCAGGGATACCAGAATATAAAATAGTCAAGTGGACAGTGGGATCAGTAACAGTGATTCAAAGTAGTACAAGTCAAGGAGAAACAACAACAGGGCACTGTTCAGTTGAAACTTTGCTGTTTTATAGGCTGGGGGTGTAATTGCTATAACCACGTCCCAAAATATCATGTGGTAGCTATGCCTTATTCCGTAATTTGTGACATGATGTGCACGTGTCATGAAATGGGGCATTCACGCAGCAGCTGGCATCATTATTACTGCAGGGGCTTGGTCAATGGCGATCCGGCTGTCAGACTGGTAAGGATAGTGCTGAACCCCTTACATTAAGTATCCTATCCTAGTATGTTAACGGGATGACAAATAGGGTGCCAATGCTGTGTAAATCCATGTGAGAAGCCTCTGAACCCGGAGAGGTAGACCCACACATCTGACTGCATTGAGCTCCAAAGCATACCCTCAAGAGTGTCAAATTTTAATCAACCTTTGCTCAGAGGCTGCATCTACTGAGAATTAGGACCTAGTCAGGAATTAGAAAGAAACACATTTTATAATTGCATAATTGTATTTTATAATATGTATTTCTTTTTGTATAGCTTTGGTTACTATACATATACATATTAAAGCAAAATGAGTACAGTTGAAAGGGAAACATTGTAGGGGAAACATTATATATATATATATATATATATATATATATATACACACACACACACCATATTTTTTTTTCTATGTATAGGGATGTTTGCTTGTTTTTATACTTTTTTTTTTTTTTTTTTTTAAATTGGAGGTCCTCTTATACACAGAATGTCACTGCAGGAGTAAAAAGAAAACACTTTTGGTGGGGCCTAAGCCAAGATGGCTCCACATTTCAGTGTGCAATGGCCCACACACATACCTGGCCTCCATCCCACTGATCCACTTCTGAATGCTGTGGCAAGGAGGAAGACATCAGCACTTACTGCCAATGGAGTTCCAGAGGCATGCCACACCATAACAGGTGTAGCCATGTTAAGGTATGCTCCATCTCAGGTAGGTCTTGCTTTCTGATTTATATTTATGAGGGAGGACATGAGGATCAGGGAGCAGAGGGAATACTACTGTGATGCCCTTACACCACCTGCTGTTTTGTGGGAGCTGTAGTCTCACAGCATGCACTATAGAGCCATTACCTTCACAGAGTACCGTAGCACCTGGGAGGCATGAGAATCAGAAGTGTGTTGTTCTTCTCAGAAGTCACCTCTAAAATATCAGTTGTTCTATTTGATGTTTAAAATATTTATTGCTTAGTTTTGGTCTCAAAAAATAGGTAATCTTATACATGGGGGGGTCTTATACACGGAGAAACATATAAAATATATACATACAAATTATTTTAATTTACACATATATAATTGGGTGCAATTATGCCATCACAAACATATGTATTTACATATAAATTCACTTAAGGGTTATGGGCACAAAATTGGCGCAGA